>VZTZ01025125.1:254066-696612 GCA_013400955.1 Drymodes brunneopygia
GGGGGAAGAGAATTATAGCTCGAGATATCAAAAATATTTGCTGTAAAAAAAAATATTTAAAGTGTTTTTGAAGGGAGCTAAAGACCATGAAGACCTCGCCCCTCTACGCCCTCAAGGAACCGCATTTCAATTTGCTTTTGACAACAGCAGCCTTTCCCGGTGCGTGTCCTAAGGAGAAGTAGGTAAACTCTGCTACTAGGGTTGTCTCTCTCAGCGGAAGGACGGACATAAAGGAGAGCGGACAGCAGCGATCAACCAGTCAAAAAATAGCTTACGATTTCATAGGCTTTCCCGTTCAAAAGAAAAAATAGGCGACCAAAGACAAAAATCCGCTTTCTAATAACAGAGCATATCTGTGCATCAGACTTCCTTTTTATTTTAGAATAGTTTTTTCTTTTTTAAGAACTGTTTCTCATAAATTTTTAACCACAATGGGATATATTTTTCTACTGTCTAAAAGTTTAATTTGCCCATTTCTCTGTGTATTCGAACTGGAAAATTGGAAAACTCTCCGTGCGCCGGATTGGAGAGCAGAAGAGAATGCCTGAAACCTCAGAAAGTAAACGTGATGTTTTTTATAAAGCAAAGGAAATCAAGAACAGTTTGAGAAATCATTTTAGGAGGTTGATAGACTTTAAATAAAGTCCGCGGCTGTAATTTGCACAGTCACTTCATTAAACCTAATTCCTCCGCGGTGTACTTTTGCTGCTGGGTGAAAATTGATTAGCGGCTCTATAATGACCACCAAATTCCATCTTTACAAGACCTAATTAAGAACAAACTTTACACCTAACGTATTTTAAACTTGCCAAATCTCCAGCGATACAGCAAAAAAAAAAAAAAAATTAGAAAAGGGAATTTTTATGGCGTCCCAAAGGTTCAACATTCAAAGCCGCTGCCCCCGAGTAGCGACGGGCTGTTCCTGCTGCTGGCGGTATTGCTGGTCCTGGGGTGCTTGCGGAGAGGCCGCAATCAGTACAGTACGCGCTGGCAAATTATATCTTGATTTTCGTGGGATAACCTAAATCGGTCCAGCCCCATTTATCGATCTTTTCGCCTAAATTGCCTCCATTTCAGCGCGGGAGGGTCTGAAAACCATTCACCGCGGGGAGCTAAAGGCGGCCACGAGTAAAGTAAGGCTTCGCTCTCCTTTTCCCAGTTCTTTTGCGTGCAGGCGGGTGTGAGGATTTCTCTCCCACGCGCGGGACACGTCCTCTGGCGGGGGTTAGGGGGGAAGGCGGCGGGGCGGCCCCGCTTCACTCCCCCCGTCGGTGCGGATCTGTGCTGGACGTGCACAAACTGCAGCCTTCGGGAGTGCCTGGGAGCGCTGCTTGGTTCCCCGTTTTGGCGGAATCCCTGACCCCTTACGTGCCATTTTACAGCCGTGCCCAGACTCTTCGGTGATGATATTGACGAGACCGAGTCTCCCCGAGAGACCTCCCCTCTCTCAGGGCCCGCATCTTCCTGGGAGAAGCGAGGTGGCAGGCTGGGAGGTGGCGGGTCGGGGTGTGGCGTGGGCGAAGGTGAGAAAAGCAAGCGAATAAATCCCCCAGGTTTGTAAAAAAGTATCTCCCGGGCATCCGAGTAATTTATGTCTCAGCCACGAATCTTGTCGCCAGAGTTAATGTACTTTTTTTACGAGGCTCATTTAAAAGGGGGATAAATCTGGATTTTAATCATGTGCGGGTTCAACCACGAAGTTGTAAGAAGGAATTCGGGATTACGGCGGCTCTCACCTTCTCTCCCCCATTCCTTGCACGCGTGGGGCCACGGCCGGGCCAGGGGAGACAGAGCTCGCCCGGGGGCTCCAGGAAGGCTCCCCGGCTGCTCCGCCACCGCCCACGGCCGCGCTCCGCATCCTCCCCCGGCACTCAATTCTCGCCGCCGACAGGCCAGAGGAGGAGGAGGAGGAGGAGGGTGGTGGGACGCCCCTCCGTCCCCTTGGCAGGTTCGGTTTCAGAGGGCAGCAAAACAATGGGCTCGGATGTCTTTTGGGTATTTATAGATTTAACCTGAGCGGCGGAAAGGTCACGAGGGCCTCAGGCGTTGCCTCCCTTGATGTATATATTATTTACCGTCCTTTACGGCGGTGGCATTCGTCGGCCCGTCCCTTCGCCACGCCAAGGGCGCAGGGACAGACCGAGGCAGAGCCGAGCGTGCTCCTTTCCTCGTCGAAAGTTTAAGAGTTTTTTGGGGTTTTTTGGAGCGGGTGGGTGGAACGTGTCTCCGTGGCCGCGTTTGCCTTCACAGAAACACGGCTGCTCCCTTAGGCGGTCAGGGTCTCTTCACGGCGAGACGAGCACAAGCGCCCCAGAGGCAGAAGAAAACCGTGCGATGGCTAAGTAGATAGACTTTTTGGGCTTCGGGACCGTCCTTTTCCTCGCGAAGAAACACACAAGCGATTTTGTAAGCGAATTTTACTGCCAGTGTAGTCCTTGTATCACCCCAATCGATATTTTTGGTTGCATATATTAAAAGTGTACCTATCAGTTAAAAAAACCCTAAACCACTTGAAAACAAACAAACAACCCCCAAACAACAAATTAAACAAAAGAAAACAACGCACTGTTGAGAATTTAATTATTCGTTGCCAGTACTTATCTGAATCTACACTGACGAACTACTGCGAGCCTCTGCAAAAACAGAAAAAAACACGGCACACATTTTAAGATCCTCAATGTGTTTATTACAAATGCTTATCCGTAAGATTAAGATCCAGCAGTTTGACAAAGCCTTCAGTGGCTGACAAGAGTAAAAGCTTCAGCTCTTTTAGCGCGGCGTGTTGTTGTCCTCTGTCTCCCGGGAGGTTCCATCGATGTCCATCCCAGCCTCGCTCCGCCGCGGGGTTCCTGCTTCTCCTTATCCACGGGCAAACCCCCTTTGTCGGCGGGGGCGCGGGAGCCACGCAGCCCGCCCACCCTCCGGAGAGGTAAAGAGATTTTAAGAGCAGGCGAAAATGCGATTGACCCTTCTACTTTTTTTTTTTCCCCTAATACCCTTGCTTCTGAATGCTTATATTGATGAAGTCCGTTCTTTGAGCAGTGGCTGTTAAATCCGTGACTAGGGAGTGACTTAATTCGGTTTCTCACTTCAGTTTTTGTTCGAGTGCTCGGTGGACGGGGCTAGGATTTCAAGAGCTGGCAGAGCACTTTTTCTTGCCTCTTTCCCGAGGTAGAGCACATTGGAGTACATCGTCCTTGGCGTGGTCCATGAGGCTCGATGAGCAATGCTCTGTGACAACGAGACCTAAGACAGAGCGTGTCAGCTTTGCCTTTGCCTTGGGACTGAGAGTTATTGATGAGAAGTATCTCTAACGAATTTGTGTGTGACTGGGATTGTATGAATTCATTCCACCTGTTGGATCATCAGTTTGCCTCTTTAAGACGGGATACGGAGCTCAGATCCATTGCTCCCTTGTGTACACGGTGGAAGGAAACGCAAAAATCTGCCCCTCCTAATACCTCCGTTCCCCCCATACTCCGGCAGCAGAGCTAATGCTCTCATCTTTCCCAGAGGAGACAATTGCAGGAGGCAGATGGAGCTGTCCAGATGAGAGCCAGGAGAGCCGAGCCCTGTGGGGGCTCGAGAAAGGGTTGTCTTATTCAAGTTCATACAACTCTGACCTTGGAGCCCGAGGAGACAGAGAGCGAGAAGGAATTGTTCCTGTGGTAATGTGCGTCTCACTGAATTGGGGAACTCCTGCTGCTGGCTTTGTGAAACTCCTCCTGCAGAGAGGTGAATTACTCACACTATTAAGAGGGCAGGTAAAAGAATAATAGAGACAGATCTTACAGAGCAGCAGAGCATTTGAAAAAGAGCTGCGCATCAAACAATTCCTTCCTTTCTTTTATATGTATTTTAAATCTGCAGTATTTTTTACACAGGTTTATTCCAGCTGCTAGTAAGGGGAAAGCTGCTGTTTCAAAAGATGTTTCTTGTCTTTGACAAGAACTTTGGGAGAATCCAAAAAGCTTCTGTTACAAGCAAAATTCAAGTAATTCCTTATGAACCATCAATCACTTTTCCCTCCTCCCATTTGGGACTGAGTGCTTATATCAAATATCAGCCCAGCTAGCCTCTCCTCAGGCAGAAGTGTCCTGCTTTATCCGTATCTGTCTTTAAGGAAAACTGATGCTTTTTTCAGATGGAAAACTTGAAAGATAGCTTGCAAGAGCTCTGCATTCAGGAAAGAGCATTTGCATTGTTTTACAACACAGTCGGTGCCATTTGAGTCACTTCTATTCACACAGATCACTGTTCCTATTGTAATCCATTGGATTCCTGAATGAATCTTTGCATCCAGTCTTAGGTCTTCAAAGACCAAAACTTCTTTTTTTCCCAACGTTTCTTTTTCCTACCTTCTGATCTAGATTAATAAGGTTACAATAGTTTAAATAATGCACTAAAATCAGTCTGAGAGTATTGAAAAAATCCCTGAATGTATTGAGAGATGCCATTTACATTGTCCTTTTAGTAAATTTAGTGAAATCCATTCAAGTGTCATTTAGATCACCCCAAGCATCTGTATTGAGATCTGTAGTTTACACTGGTGATGTAAAATCAAATTCAGTAAAAGAAACTTAAATTTTTTAAACCTGACAATATTTCAGAGATCAACAGTTTCCCAGAGAGGCTGAGCTTGCTAGTGCCATTTGATGGAGTTACAGGATTTTGTGCTCTTAGTTCTCTGACATCCTCCTAAATAGTGCAGTTACCTGGCAGTAATCAGATGGTGCATTTTGTTTGAATCCTGACAGAAAAGGCATTGTGGATATACACACACATGGGCAGTGTCTGTCAGCCTGGGAGCTGTGTGGCTCCATTGGGAACAGCAGCCGTGGGCACCTGGGTGGAGGGAAAATGCAGGCAAGTGGGGTCTTCCCATTTCTCCAGTCCCTAATCCTGTCCAGAGCAGCTCTGCATGGCAGGACACTGAAAGATTTTGCTTCTGTAGCTTTTTAGTTGAGCTACAGCTTCCTCAGGTAGGGAGTACTGTACAGCAATGCTGAGATGTTTTTGTTTCCAGAGAGGAAAAAACGCAAAGGTGTAGCTTTCTGCTTCTTATTTCCAATACTGTTGAAAATAAATTACGATTGCAACCTTTACACCTGTGAAACATCTGCTGTCTCAAAATACAACCGCACTGCATTTCCTGTGTTAAAAGCTGTAGTGTGCTCTGGTGAGAAGTGCTAGGAAGAGCTAACATAGTGGTATGCTAAAATGAAATTGAAATTTTTAAAAAATTTAAAACTGAGAAGAACTGTGTGCCAATTGAAATTCTAGTAGCAATTTGCATCCTGAGGGCATCTTTTAATTGCATATTCTTTGAGGTCAGAAAACAATGAATCAGTAAATCAATCCAAGAAGTGATAAAAGCACTTGTTACAATAATATTTACAATGATATTTTCATATACCCTTTGCTTAATTGAGCTATTGATCTGAGAGTATTATGAAGATGATGAAAGGATTGTCTGAGTCAGACCCCGTAGCAGTGGGCTGTCCAATGTTTGCTGTGTGTTTGCAACTGCAGCCTTGCAGCTGTTAGAGGGAAGGATTCACCTAGCAAGAGGTTTAGGCCAGCACATACTGATTCACAGCAATGGAGGAAGTCTAAGGAGGTTTTTCATTTTGGGACTCAGCAGAAAAGAAAGTGAGTATCATGAGGACTCAGATGTAACTTCGTAAAAAGGTTTTTTTGTGGTTTTTTTGTTTGTTTGTTCATTTTTGTTTTGTTTGTTTTTTAAATTTTATTTTATGGAGAGTCAGGAAAACTCAGGGTTTGTTCAGTCTTAATGTATTTATTTTTGTATCATCAAACTACCTAATGTTTTTAAGTTGTGCAACCATTTTAGAAATAGATCCCAAGCCTCCTTGTTTCAATTAATTAAAATGTAGTTTTAAAATAAATGACAGAATGAATTAGCAAATAAAGAATAAGGCATTTTTATTTATGTAATACTCAAGTCAAGCATTTGGACACTCAAAACTGCTTCCCATTATTTCTTTTTCTAAACGTCAAAGTTCTTTGGCAAATTCTGCAGGATTTAATGAGGTTTTCATTTCTTCTAAGCTGGAGATATATATATGTAATGAAAAAAGAAGTTCAGCTAAACTCCTGCATGAGACAACTCAGTCCCTGTCATAGTGGATGGCTTCACTTCCCTGCCCCTGCACCTGTTCATTCTTCTCAAGGCTTTTTCTTTTTAATCTTCCAGAATTGTTAAATGGACATTTTCAGCTATGTCCACATGTGTAGCTCTTGGAAAGGAGCTTGGGAAGAAATGATTGCAAACCACCTTTAAAAGAACCAATTTAGAGTTTCTAAAGAGTACTTAACCAACTGGTTAAAAGCTGTCACAAATCATATTAATAATCAGCACATTTATAAGAATGCAGCCACAGCAAAAATTGTTTTAAAATCAGTAGGCCAGAACACACAGAATACTTATGAATGACTTACAGTTCCTTGACTTCACTCAGGGGCTGGATGCACTCTTGGCTAACACTGACATTTTTCCATGACCAGTGAATTAACAAACCCAAGCTTCAGCTTGTAGCAGCTTCAGGATATAGAGAACTCCCTGATCAGAAAACTCCCCCAAAACCAAGGAGAAAATTGATGACATCGAAGTGTCTTTGCTTTTAATAAGAGTGAAGAACTGTGCATCACAGACTTCTTAAGAAGCTGCACTAGTAATAGCACTATCTCTAAATAAGATACCAGAAGTGCTGGTATCTTATGATACCAGTATCTGTGTGGATGCCTGTGCAGAAAAAAGAATTCCAACAAGAACACATTATAACATTTAGCAATGTATGGTACATATGATGTATAGATTAGGAAGGGTTTAAAAATAGGTTCTTGGTTTACCCCTGAAATGCCTGAGAGTTCTGTAAGTCTGAATTTGCTGAGGAAGAAGAGACCTTTTGAATAAATGGAGAGATTCACAGATAGACTTCTTTTCCCCACCTAGTTGTCACACTGTATTATCCTCAATCCTGCTCTAAGGATCTTATTGAAAGGTCAATTACTAAATGTTCATAGGTGTTATTATAAACACATTTAATTACTCTTACAAGAATCAATTTTTTGATGTTGAAATTACCCCGGTTCTGCCCTGTCAGCACCCTCTTTCAGCTTTGCACTTCACACAGAAAAATTGCAAATTAATTTTAATTGTGCTTTAAGCAGCCTTTCTCACCAGGGTGAAAAAATAGTAGAAGAAGACCTGTTGAGTGTTTCCTTATACCCTCTCAGACTTAATAAAAACACTCCCACTGGCTTTTTAAAAAGCAAACTTCAGCCTTGAGGTTGTGCTGGACTCTGTTGCTGCCTTAACTTGTAGTTAATTACCTTGCAAGAATTGGGATTGGCAATACTAAATTTTTAGTTGATGTATCCTTACGTGAAGGCCGTGTGGAAGCACTGCTAAAGGAGGGCCTGATTCTTCGACACGCCAACTATCTGCACTTCAAAGGACTATATGGTGCTGATTTTCAAGGGTGCAACTTCTGTGACCTTATTTTCTGTGGTGTTAAAAATGTGTAATCGCCATGGAGATCTTAACCTCTCCTTTGACTTCTGCTCTGAGATACCCTAAACAGGCAGTGATAGCCATAAAGTAGCCTCCTCCTCCTCAGCACAACAGTCGGGATTGGAAGAGTTTTGACTTATGTAGGGGGATTCCTTTTTTGTCTGCTGCAATACCGTGTCAGTCCGTAGGAGTTAAATAATCATGACAGTGAAGTTAATACCTGGGTGATCATTTTATGCTATAGCTAGATCATGTTTGCTCCTCAGATTTAGTGCAAATGCCTGATAGTGTGAAAAAAATCAGGTTGGATTAGATGCAGGTTTCTGAATTATGCATGTTTTTGCCATTTCTAAGTGCTTCTGCCATTTAATTGTGCAATACAATAATACAGTGCTCCATACAAGGCAACGAGGTTGTTAGTTTTACACTAAGAAGTTATTTTTTTGGTTCATAAAGCTTAATCTTTTTGTGCCAGAAGGTTGTAGCAAGCTATGAAAATACACAATTCAGCCCATGACTGTGGGTGCCTAATGGTTTTTATTTTGCTCCAGAATTTAAAAGATAAATAGAAGATTTATTATCGTAGGATTTGGGGGTTTCCTGTGCCAAGCTCTGGAGCAAATTAAAAAAAGTCCTCATTTACCATCAAACAAGCCTAGCAAAGTCTCCATGTGCCTAGTGCAAGGCAGTAACATTATTCGCTTCATTGCTTGGGAGTGTTAGCCACATAAACTGCAACATCACGGTGCTGTTATGCAGGTCCCTGCAACGCTGGTGGAGCTGCAGAAAGCCCACACTGCCCCATTAGAGACTGCTTGGATTATTCTGTACAGTGTAATTCTGTTTACTCCATAACTCAGGAAATTGTGCCTGAGCTGGGGAGAGGGAGGGCAGCTGTGGAAGTGCCTAGCAGTGTGCTGTTACAGGAATGGACAGTAATTAATAGCTTTTGTGAAAATACAGCCGTATAATGCAACTTCGGGGAAAAAACCCACCTCAGTCTGCTTCTCAGAATGAAAGATTCGATTGTGAATTGGCTGGTTATTAAGAGCCTTCCAAGGCTGTTTGCTCAAGTTACATTAAGGTGCTGAGCATCATTTATCCAGGGTATTGCCGGAATAATTGATTTAATAAAAACCAAAAAGAGGTTGGATTGAGTACATACATGGCACATAAGAAAGTAATCCAGTATGGTTACAGCCTTCCACAGAAAAGCAGTTCAGCCCCAAAGGGGGATGGAAAATGTCTGGGGCAGTTTTTGCCTCTGCTCTGTTGCAATGTCAGGTGCCCTGCTCCTGGTTGTGGTGTCAGACACTCGCAGGACTGGAATGTCCATAGGTTTCTGTAGGTGCTGACTTATCCTTGGGCTGAGAAATGACAGAAAAATAGCAAATCAAGAAAAACAGTGCTGTAGCTTAGCTGGATGAGGACTGGGTGTCCTGAATCTTTCTGAGGGCCTCACTTAGCTGGGACAAGGGGTGCAAGGCACCAGGGAACAAATTGAGTCACTGTTGTGTTCATGTTGAGTGTACATTACGGGTGTACATTATCCTCCTTTGAATGAAATGATGCTGAAATCAGGAAGAGATGAGTTAATAGCGGCAAAGGAGTAGAAAACCAGAAAACTGATAGAAAACCAGAGAGAGGGATCACTGTTGGGAAGGAAGAGGAGAATGAGGTGGGAAAAGGGAGCAGTTCAGGGCTTAATTTCCTACCCACTGGCTGCTCTCAGCATGAGAAGAAATTAGAAACTATTTTCAGACTTTCTACTTGCATCTGGGTACCTTCCTGTGTTGTTTTTCTTTTTTTTTTTTTTCCAGAATAATGAATAGCATGGTTCCTACACATGAAAAATGATGTTCAGAATGGTTTTTGAAGACAGCTTGGAACATTATATGAGTAAATGTAATAATTCGGTGTAGTTTAGAGTTTAGATATGTAAGAGAGGGGAAAGGGAAGACTTCTCAATTAAGGAGAAGCTCTCATCAAAAAGAGCAGGGTTTCTTCCTGTGGTCTTTGTTCTCTATGGTTTAACGCAAAAAAGTTAGGAATTTCAGGAAAAATTAAAAAGACTCTTCTAGAGGAAATATTTTCTCTTATAGTGAGCCCCACAGAATTTTTTAGAATAATATTTAAAATCTGTTTGCAACTTTTGCTACTTTATTCAGGCCTTTGGCCTTTTTATAGTCAATACATGTTACACATGGATTTCAGTCTATTTTATTGTACAGTTTCATTGGCTGAACATTATGGATTTTCATTTAATATAACATCATATATTTCAGTGCTTTATAGCATTAATATTTAAATTGTCAGTATACAAAAGTCTTTTATGTTCCAGAGAGATTATGTTAGACATTATTGCAGTGAGTGTAGTTATATATTCTATAGATATACCTAGAGCCAATTTCTAATTGCTAATTAAATTATGCATTGCAAATTTCTTATTGTTAAGGACATAATTAAACTTTATTTATAATAATCAAGTATTTAAGATAATTCAGTCTTCCTCCTCTACTCAAAATTTGTACTTGTTATATTGTTTATTTGTGTGTTTTTCCTGGAGGCATGGCTGGAAGGAAGAGGGACCAGCTTTTCTGCACAGCAGCAGAAGTTTTTTGAAATGTCATTCTGGCTAGGACCTCTGAACTTAAATGAAGAATTATGAATAGCAGCAATGGTTTCTTCTTACAATTATTTGCAGTTGAATGAGAATATGTGTTCGTGAGCTGATCCTCAATCATTTTATTTGTGAATATTCAAAGAATTTACTGAGCATTCATGAGGATGCTTGACAGTAGTGAATTAAAATATAAATAATTGCATCTCAGATAGTTGCTATTTGCTGTACTATTTATAATGATGTTTGTTATGTAGAAAAATGAGAAGAAAAATTTTATTATTATGGTCATCTAACGGAGTGTATACAACTTATTTTGCATTTTTTTCCTGAAAATTTAGCATTTCTTTTTTAGTCTTGCCCCCCCGCCACATTTGTGTTTCCTTTTTTTCTTCATTCCACATTCACAGTTGTATTATTTTTGACTTGTCTGAGTGGTGATGTTTCTCCTGTAAGTCAGGGTGTTTGTCCAGCTCTGTTTCTAAAGCAGGAGGTGATTCACTGTTAGCACTGGGGCCGTTGCACGTACTCTGACTGGTGACTCCCTGTGACAGCCAGAGCTGTCCTTTGCTCACATGTAACAGTACAGCACAGCATCAATTCCCATCCAGGGCCTCAGGACATTGCAGTTGTACAAAGGGTAATATTTTGAAGGTGCTGCTGGTCAGTCACCTTCCTTTAATAAGACAACATTCACACCAACTGTTTACATTGCGGTCGGCAACATTTTTTCCCATGCACACACTAAGATGTGATCTTCATTGCATATGCCAGAATTGCCTCTTTGAGCACAGCAGGTCAAATATTCCTAACTCTTCCCTGATATCTCCATCATAAGGGAAATGGGAACTTCAGCCAGGATTGTCATTATTTTACTTGTGGTCTGAGTCTAACATAATTTAATAATAAATTCAAAAGAAGAGTTGATGATATTTGAGTAGGAAATCAAATCACAGTACAGGGGAAACTCTAAATAAAGAATGAAGAAATAATAGAAGTAGAGGTTTGTGAAACAGAACAGAGGTTTGAGGGTTTTTTTTCAGTGCATTACAGGTGACATATCCATTTATAAAGGGATATTTTGTGGAAAAAAATTCAGAAGTTCCTGAGCTATGTTTCCTCTTTGTCTGAGATATTGTGAAAAAAAAACCTTTATTCTTTTATATCTTAATAATAAACAAGGGAATAGAAAGGAGTAATTTCTCATTTATGAGGGCAGAGGAATCTGAAGCTGGAGGCCTATTTTGCAGAGTTTGTCGGGCAATTAAAAATATCAGGATTCCCAATCCAAATTGTTGGCTCAAAATGCACTCTGTTTTAATAAGGGAAGCACAGGAATATGTCAGTGATTGAGTTCCTTGCATAAGGGATTTGCCAAACTGGAGATCTACAGTTTTCATTTTCACTTCAATTACATTCTGACTACCCCTGACACAGATAAAAAAAGATTAGTTTTTATGAGGACATGACTTTCAAAAGTTGTTTTAAAATACTTGGGTTTTTGTTTTTCTTCAGAAGAATCTTTAGATACTTATTTGGGGATAAATTCAGCAAGCAACTGAGAATTCTAGCCCATCCTTTTACTGTATTTAAATAAAAGCATAACAGTGATGAGGACTTATACCAAATATTTAATGTTCCCCATTTTTAGTGAATGTAGTTCTCCCTCTCTTTTTTTGCTTTTCTTCTAGGATTTCTTTTATGAACTGAGAATTTTTTTTTCAGTGAAGACATTCCTGCTACTCTTACCAGCTCAGAAAAAGTGTCTCTTTAATATTGGACAGAATTTGAATCCCATTTTACTTGCTATATACTTTTTCTACATCACATGCATCTCTCCCTCTCTAGATAGGTTTATAATATGTACACAAATATGTTATATATAATTTAAACTATTGCATTATGAATATGTTATATATTCCATATAATACTAGTATTTTTGATATGATTTTTGTATAGGAATGCAGTAGGATCTATTTCCAGGAACTCTAAAACACTGTATTTAAACATATAACATATTTTAGGTATTTTAGAAATACCAGTCTTCTCCGTTCCTATTTTGCACTTGTATTTTTTTTATGGCAACAAGTGTTGCATGCTAATGTTACATTTGATGGCTAAAAGTAAGAGAATTGTGCTTTGCAAGAGATTTCATGCACTTGGTAGTGAAAGCTACTTTCATTTTACAATGGAATTTTCACACCTGTTTTTGTATAGAGCCACAAAAAAAGGCTTTGCTTTTTAATGGGAGAAGCATTGCTTTATGTATAGATTTGTCCAATTAAGTTTGCAGCAAGTATGTGATGTTCAGGACTTGAAGGTAGAACTGCCTGCTGTCTTTGGTGAGAATCACTCAACAAGAGCATTCCCCTTTATCTAGCAGATATATTTGTGGCAGCACAGGTTTCCCTCCAGGCAAAAATGGATGTGAAATCTTCTTTTAAAGGGCAATTCAAAAAATTCGCTGTGTTAAACAGAAGTGCAAAGAACTGTTTTAATGAAAGACAGATTGCAAGCATTTGCCTAAGATTATCACTCTGCTAAACTGAAGCAGAGCAGCCTAAATTCCTGCATCATTTACATCCTGTGAGCAAAGCAAGGGCAAAAGCTGGAGGGAAAATATTCAGTAATATGCGAGCAAACAGCTGTGAGGAAGAAAAAGCTGCACTTTCAGTCACTGAATCTCTTGGCAAAAGCAAACAATAGTTTAGTCAATGCCAAACGAAGCAAACCCTGGGCTGTGCCATGCCATAAATCCTTAAAGGGACACTCTCAATTTGGAATTAAAAAAAGAGAGCAGTTCTGATGTCCTCCAGTTTCTTCTCCTTTTAAATACTCTGTCTGGCACTTAAAAGTGTATAAAACTTTAATTTCTGTCCATGGGATTTTTCCCTTTTTTATGTTTGCAAAGGTGGTTTCTGTTAGCCCGTTTCCTCCTTGCTATCTGAGGCCCTGATCCTGCCAAAATGTATTCATGTCCTTTATTGCAGTGGGTCTCCCATCCAAATCCCTCCCAGCAGGAAAGGTGAGCTCACATTTATGTATTTGTAGGAGCAGCGCCTAATTGTAAGGGAAATGGAAACTACAGAGTTCTGTCTGTGGCACAAAATAAACAAGAGAGACTATGGAGTAAAGTATATTTCTTTAATACTTCAATTATAGACGTCCTAGATGTGATGTGTAACTTTAGTAAGGGACAGTCCATTCAGAGAGGAGTGTGATTTTTATCTTTTAAGTATATCGTTTTAAGCAGAAATATCTATTAAAATAGTATACATTGAAATTATTTTAGTTGTGAGGTGAGGAATCAGGTTCTTTATTTTCATCCTATATTTTCATTCCAATGTAAAACCATCAAGTCCTTTTGTTGCTTGCTATAGAACTCCAGTGGGACTTTGATTTTATTCCCTTCATGTATGATCTTGTTTTGCACATTGGGTGGTTCTGATGTTGGAACTTTAGGTGAGTCCATTCAGAAATTGCAGTGTTTATTAAACCACCTTGTATGGTGTCCACAGAAGACAGAATGTTGAACAAAATTAAATTGTGACCCCTTATTTAGAAATACAGTCTCACTGAAGTCACTGGGAGCTGGAAAATACATCAGGTGCAATTTAGGCATTTGCTTGAACCTAAAAGCCTAAACTGCATTTGAAAATGCATGGGGGGGAAAAAATGTGCCTAAATTATTTACATGCTTTCAAAGGTATATTAAGTTTTAAAATATGGTATTGGCATGCATGACCATAATTGGAAAATCTAGTTTGGCCATAACAGGCTACCTTTACCTTGTGCTAGAGGTGGCTGAGATAGACTGCAAATCTGCTGTCATCTTACAAAGCTTGGTAAAGTCGCTGCACAAACAGCTGTTAGACCCAACAGGAAGAAAGGGAATGAGAGAGCACTGAGCTGTTAGGTGAGAAATTATTTTTTTCCTGGATAACCACCTGTGGTAAAAGTTGGGCAAGGGTGTTTTGCTATTACTCAGTTTTTGGACTTCAGTTGCAGGAAAGTTATATAGAAGAGAGGTATTCTTTATTTCTTGTTCTGTCTTCTTGAGCACCAGTGCAACTCTTTTACTGGAAGTTGTTTGCAGAGCACAGGCGAGATGTCATTATTTAGATCTTGTAAAATAAAATATGAACAAGCACATACCAGCACTTCAAGAAGGTTTTATAAGCATTTTCCACCCCAAAAGCCTTGTTTTGCTCTTCCTCAGGGCCCTGAACTCTTGATGACTTTTAAAGGGTATTTCTGTGAAAGAACCAAGCCTCTTGCAAGCAGCTGGGCAAATTAATTGCATCATGTTCTGATGTCACCAGAAATGTTAGTTCTTCCTGCCCCTTCCCCAATGACTGTATCCCATTGTTTACCAACATTTTCAGCTCCCCATACATTTCCCTGAATATCTTACAGCATCCCAGGTGCAGGCGAATGTTTTCTCCATCTGGCTCCTGTCTGAGGATGTTCTGCTGGGCTCAGCACATAGAGCAAGTAGTCAAGAGAGCCTCTTCAGTGAAGGTGCTAATTTGTTTTAGATTTTCACAACATGTGTAGAATTGTAATCCATTTGACACCACTATCCTTCTGTCAAAGTTGTTAGAAACTGACCAGTTTGGATCAGTGGGTGAGAATATTACGAGGAAAAGGAAAATTTTCCAACTGATGGCCTTCTGTGAGTCTAATTTCCTAAGAAATACAGCTAAAATGTTTGATATTTAGACAGGCAATCTATCCCCTAATTTTATAAGCCAATGTTAAAAAGAGATGCTTTAGGCTAGAGTTATTTTATGTGCTTATGAAAAGATGATGAAAAAATAATGTTCCACAGTTTCACACATTTTTTGTCATTTGTATAGCTTCATTCTTCAACTTCCAGATCTGAGTGCCACTTCAGGAAACAAAACCAACTGCATAAAGCTTATGCACATGCTGTTAAGAGGCACTGATTCTCTGTGCCCCCTGGTTTCTGGCATAGGTTTTTTAAAGAACATTTCCTCTCCTTTCCCAAAATACATATAAGGAGGTTGCAAATAAAAATCTGCATATCACCATTGGCAAACAAGTTACAATCTGAAGGTATAAACAGTGCATCAAACCTCAAAACTGCCGGTTTAGAGACTGCAGATTCACACAGACATCCATAGGGTGATTTGCAGACCTGTTTGGCACCTTGGCTTAAAGGATGTTGCACTTCATTTTTCCAGCAGGAGATTTGAGTTGCTGCACATTCAGCTCTTGTACTGTAACATAACCTTAATTCTGACTGTGACAAACTATCCAGGAGTATTTCATTGCTGTGCCTCAGCTACTGCGGCTTATCTTGGACTGTGTTAGAAACTCTGACAACTCAGAATGAAATGTTACCCCTTATTTGGTAAATGGTAACATTTTAAAATGATAATTAATACACAATTAACCTTTCGTATTTTTTAAAATGGTTTGACATAAATAGTTACACCCTCTGAGTAAAGATTTTCCTGTTAGAGAACCCAGATTAAGAACCCATTTACCACATAAGATTAATTAAAACCCCATATTAAGAGTTCAGTGTGTTGGCTCTTGTGTGGAACACTGGATATGAATTTCATCAGAATATTTATAGATACAACATTCCGCCTTTGTATCACCATCTGCTCACCACCTCTGATTCTCTAGCTGAGCTTCAGGGTCTGTACCAATGTCAGCGGAAGCTTTAAAATCTGCCATTAAAATAGAAACAACAGCAGAGATCTGCTGTTAAAATAATAGCAACAACATCCCTCTGTGGGATGCTGGGGAACACACAACTATGGACAGGCCTGATCCAGCATTCCTTTTCTGCCCTGGGAGCTCTTTTGGGGGGTAAAAATAAGAAAAGAAAGAATGCACAGCCTGTGTACAGATAGATGGAAATGTGGAACTACTTTCTCCCATTGTCCTTCTAGCTGAACACTGGGGAGAGGTTGGAACAATGCATGGAAATGCCATGGAGGGAATGTAAAGAGATGCTCAGCAGATGAATTCAATATAAACAGAGCTAAAACCACTGATAAAGTTAATTTATACATTTTCCAAATGATTCTCCATGTAATTGTGACTAGGCCAGCTTCTAAACTTATTATGGTTAATGGTAACAGGATTACAATTAATAGGAACAGTGCTTATACTGGATAGTAGTGGGACTGATCTTAGGGGTATGAAACACCCTGAAAACACACACAAGTAGAGCTGTGAGCAAGAAAACAATGTGTGAAAATGAAAGTAGTGAATAAACTTTAGCTTTGCTGTCTGGCAAATTTTTACTTGACTGTAAAAGGGAAAACCACTGAGCAATATCATCTGGTTTGCTCCATTAGTTGTTCTTTTTTTCAAAGAGTCTAAGTGGCCATGGTATGGTTGAGACATATTCCTGGAGAGCACCTCAGAAGAAACACACATCTAAGGAATTCACATCCTGTTCATTAGCACAACTTCTCAGCACATCTTCATGTGTTATACTAGGAGAACTTAAGACACAATGTAATTCCTGACAAGAAAATAACATTGTGGTGGCTAGTAGGAAAGAAAAAGATGATCACAGTGATCAGTAGTATACCTTGGGAGGTTTTGCTTTTCGTATTTTGATGGTGCTTTGATAAAAAAAGTAGTCTGAAATGTAGCATAATGAGCTTTTTCTAACAGAGAGAAACTAAGGCCTTTAATATTGCCTTTTTCAACAGAAGAATAATTTAGGACTAACGAATTAACTTTGGATGATTTGTTATCCAGAAAAGTTTGTGAGTACCATTTGCAATGGATGTGAACAGTGTTAAATCAGTGGGCTGTTTTAGATGATTGGAGTGGGATAGGACGAAGTGCAATATCACTAAACAAAATTACTGTGATTGATTACATATAGAAGTAGAAGGAGGTTTGCTGATTTTGATGCAATTGCCTGCTGAAGAGCTAGGCCAAAAAATAATTCTGTGTCTTGTGGTGCAATCACTGAGAAGGTGCACTCACTGGAGGAAGCGTGAGGAATGTAGACTGGAGGACCAAGACTGTTATTAAGTATCAGCAGTATGGCTGAATACATTTGTGATAATTGAAAACTCATCAGAACAGCAACATTGTTAAAAGTAAAGTGTTCAATCTCTAAAACACTCAATATCCTGGTCAGCCGTTGCATGGTACAAATAGACTCTCGTAGTTTTATGGCATACGAAAAATACACACAAGATTGAATTAACAAAGAGTAACACAAAATGGCAGCATGATTACCAATCATTATTTCAACAATGTTGAAGAATAGTGAGAGTGCAATCTTTGTACGCAACTTAATTTGTCTTATATTGTGTAGGATTTTTTGTCTTGCTTCCCTTGTACTTTCAAAGAGTGCTGCTGGTTAAGTGGAACATCAGATGAAGGTGTGAACTGCTTGTGTCTCTGCTCTCAGGGGGAAAAGGCTGCTGCATTTTGTTTTAATCTAAACTGCGTGAGTCTGTCGGCAAGACTATGTGGAAATGAACAGGAGACCAAAACAGGAGGGCAAAATAAGAGATCTCCATGAGATAAGGGAACCCAATTTATTATTTTTAATGACAGGCATATGGGAGAGACCCATATACCACAGTAGTAACAAGAAACAGCCTACCATTTAATAACAGGAGAAGATAGCATTTATTTTTATGACAGGTCAAGAGCCCAATCCACAAAACAGATGAAACTTTGCTTTCATGAGCTCAGCAGGCCAAACCCATACCATGCAAGCCACGACTGCAGTTGGACTGGCCTTTGAAGTCAGTTGTATCTGCCTTTGCAGTATCAGGCACATGAAGCCCAGGAACGTTACAGGAAAAAGCCTTAAAAAATTACTGTAAAGGGGAAGTAGCATAAAGGAAAAAAAAGTCAAAATCCACATTCTTGCAGGGACAAATCAGTTCCAGTGGCATGAGTGAATTTTCCCTTGTTGATACTACGTGAGGCTGACTCAGGCAGACAGAAGTATGAATACAGTAGCCAATTGGGCAGAACTCCAGTGAGATAAGTATTATCTGTGTAATCTGAGACAAATTCCTTTTACTTTTGTTCAATGAAGGTAAGAATTGCACAGTGCAAATCATACAGAGGTCAGACTGGTCTGCACCTTTACTGTGTTGCAGTGGCTGCCTGTCAGTAATCTACAAGAGCTTGAGGCATGGACTCAAGGCTTGAATTTGATCTCATATCTAGAGTCTTTTGCTTCCTTGGTCGGTTAAGACACTGTAGGATTTCTCCTAGTCACTCTGGGTTTTGCAGAGAAGCAAATTGGGATGAAAAGCACAGAAGAAAGTCTCTGTCTAGTGACATATTTTCTGTCAGGGATGTATCTGCCTTAGTAGGAAGAAATAACAGTTTATTTGGGTAACGCTGCTCCTTCTTGCACATTCCTGGCTGCTTTCAGCTACTTTCTGTTCAGTTGATTTTTTACTATCTTTTCTCCAAGTATCCAGCTTCTCCCTTTTGTTTCAGAATCCTCTTTCTTTGCTTTTCCCTTGAAAACTCACCATGCTCATTCTCTTAGACTATCTTGTCTACAGAAACATTACTGCTGATAATTCTCTCCAGATGTTGTCATGATCGTGAGGCCAGGCACTTTCTAAGCTATTTACCTTCCATTAAGTACATTTAAAAAAACCCTAAACCAAAACAAAAGACGATTTTCTGTTTAGACAGCTAAAAAAAACCCAGTCCAAACAAAGCTAGAATACGCAGAAACTGCAAAACAAGATATTCAAGATTCACAAGAGCATTAACATGATACGTTTCACTTATTGACAGTATTATGCTGTTAACAAATTTAAAGAAAAGTAGTATGTGAATAGTGTATGTGCAATATGTAAATAATCAATATTACTGATAAAAAATATCATGACTAGGAATTTGGGCTTAGTCCCAGCTGAATTTCTGCCTTCTGTGTGAGTAAAGAATAGAACTTGGATTTAAAGACACTTTTTCATCTTCTGACTAATTTCTAGAAATGTGAACTGATGGGCTTCTCCATCTGGCACCAAGGTGTCCTAGAATTAGCAAGCTTTAAGGAGGAAAGGAGAGGGCAGTTCAAGGGTGAGGCTTGATATCTTCCAGGTTTGTTCATTCCACATGCTGGGTCTCACAGCAAGAGGGGTGTCATCTCTTCCTTCTGCACCAAGTGAACTCCATGCTAGGAACAGGCCAGCAAATGCAAGGGGATGCTACAAGCACCAGGGCTATGGTCAAGTCCACTCAGAACATTTCTGTCATCCCAGGTCCCTGGCACAACCCAGGATGACAGGAAAGCAACTTGCATCTCAAGAGGTTCTCCAGGAGGAGAAGTCACCACACAGAATATACACTGAATTGCTACAGAGGCGGATACATAGGTAGAAATATTATTTTATTGAAGTTGGTTTTGACTAAATCACACCTGGAAGATGAGTAGTATATGCGTTCTGTCTCTCATTCCCTGTGCTGAGGTATCTATTTCTCCATTAAAATTGCATGTATTTTAGAAATAATTCTGTTTTTCCTTAAGTTCATCCACGTCAGTTGCTCCAAAGTGCAAAAAAGTCAGATGAGAGCTTTTGCACAATTATTGCTGATTGCTGTTGTTGATAGAAGACTTCTTGATTTATAATCACAAACTTTTAAATAATATTTGATATCAGCCTCCAAAAGGGTTAATCTAAATGGATGACAGCTGCCATAATGCAAAGAGAAATATACATTGGATTGAGTGAAGAATTCTTTATTTTTAACCAAGATGGTAAAGAGAGAAAGATGAAGGGAAAAGAGCATTTTCCTATATATCTCAAGGAAGGCCAAGTAAAGAAGTGGCTTTAATTTTAATTTTTTTCTTTCTTAATCTCTTTCTTATGCAGCACTCATCTCAGAAATTTTCTCACACCATTCTCATTCTGTATTAGCCTACAAATACGGCTTTGTCCTCAAGTATAAAGCATCCTTCAGTCAAGTTTCTTATTTCAGCTGAGCTCTGTAACAATGTGCTACCCTTTCAGCCCTGTAAGATTTCCCATTGTGGGAGGCCTTAATAGTATGGAACTGTTTGTTTTTGGCTCTGCCTATTGCCAGATGAAATTAATGACAACAGCTTTTCAAGTCTTTAAAGTGCTGTCTGGTACACACACTAGTATGTGGTGAAATGGGAAAAGAATGTGAGGGAGTATATTCATTTTCACAATTTTTTTTAGCCCATGTGAGAAATCTGTGTTCTTACTTAATTTCTTAAAGTTTCTGAGGACTTGAGACAGGCAGGTATTTCATTGAATCTTTATTCCACAGTAGATTCTGAGGGGTTTTTTTTCTTTGAAAATCCGGAAATCCAACACTTTCCTTTTCTCTTATCTAACAATTTTTAGTGTGGAAGCTGAGCTGTATGAGGCATCCTGTGCTCAATGTTTCCCAGAGAGTTATTGCAAGTCCTGACTCTGATCTGTCCCTTGCTTGCTCAGTTTTGAGAATTCTGCTTAATTTCTCATGGCCAAAATGAACAGCTGTCAGCTGTCAGCAGGGCCTCATCAACTGTCTTCCCCTTGAAGACATTCAATCCAGCAATCCACAAACAGACGCTCTGTAGGACCTTACAGAGTACGAGCACCAGTCCTCGATGTATCTTAATAATTACATTGTTTCTGCCATGACTATAAGGTCCTGTTGCTTGGTTATTTCTACATCCAGAGACAAGAAGTGCAACCAATACAATTGTCAAGCTTTGAAATCACCTGGGCTTTAAAATTTTAGTTATTTTACTTCTCAAAGAGAAACTACTGTTTTATTGTGCACGATCTTCATAAATAAGTCTAAGAGCACCATATTTGGTCATAAACCCATCTGTTCCTGCTGCCTTATTTATATTCAGATTTCCTATGATAGTACTCACTTCCTCCTTTGAAGTGTGTTATCCAAGAATTCTCAGTGTGTNCCTAAAGGGGTTTAAAAGTTGTTTGCTTTTGGAGACTTGATCAATAAATAAAACCTTTTGGTCTCAAATCACCCAACATTTCTTCTCAGCATGTTACCGTATGCCCTTTTGAAGAAACTGCCATATTATTTGCTTTTTCAAAAGCCTTCCCACCATCTTTCCCTTACATAATTCTTTAGTTTATGCATTTTTAGGTTGGTTCTGTTTAACAGACTTGCAGGAAATCCAGTTCTTCATCCCTGTGGATTTATGCATATTTTAACAAAACCTTTTAGTAACTTTCAGCTTAACTCAGACTGAAAGGGATTCACCAGGACTTTCCTTCACTGATTCTTAAATTTTTAAGATGGAAAACTTTACCAGTACTTTCACCATTTATCTTCACCTTTCAAGCAACCTGCAGAGGTTTCTTATCCCAATGAGTTTATTGGGGTTTTTTCAGATAACTCTGATAGGAGACACATCAGTGCCTGAATATGCATCCCGTGGTTGACAACAGAAAGCATCCCCCAAGTTAAGACCTCTTGAACATTAGCAGCATCTAACAAGGTGATTAGCTTTAAATTGTCTACTTATCTGGAAATCCTAATCACTTCCCTCCACCAAGGGCTGGATTCATGAACTGACTACAATTTTCTCTTCTGTCCTAAACTTTATTAAAAATTCCTAAAATAAAGGAAAGTGATACGGAAGAAACTTGTTCCTGCATGGAACAGGATGGAGTATGCACTCTTTCAAGTTAGCATTTTAGAAATCTTTGGTCAGAATATATCTGCCATCTTCAAACACCAACTTTTTAGGATGAAAAGGAGGTATTTGACTAATAAAACTGCCACCCCTTCTCCTGGTGGCCTGACAAGCAGTATGGTATATATTCTCAAATTGCAGCTCAAGAAACTTCCATTGTTGGTCTGCAAAGGAGCTTCTTATAATTGTGAGTTGTGTTATTAACTTTTAAAGTTTTTAAAATTGCTTATAAAACTTGTTCACCTAATCTGGTCAATCATTTAACAGCTAAAGACATCGTTTGAATTGGTTCATCTGTTCTGCTGGCTTTCCTGCTATTGCTTTTCCAACAGTAAAATTTACAGGGTGCTATTCTAGTTCTTTTAGCTGATACTTTCATAACCAGTTCAGTGCTGCCTGTTGAAATAGCCAGTATCCTCTGTCAATAATAGAGGACATGACAAAATTTCAGATAACTTTTCAGGTTGCATGATACTTTACTTTCTTGCTATGTGCTTTATACTGTACCACTGCCCTAAGATTCATTAACTTTAGCCATTCTGAGTTTCTTCTGTCTTAAACAACTTATTGCTAGCCTTCGGGGTCTCCAAGGACTCCTGTGTCCTGTGCCCTTGGGAGCACAAATGCAACTTGAAGTGACCAGAAATTACTTGTTAAGAGAAGGTACTGACCACTAAAGTGGGAGGTGTTTGCATCAGAGAGATGCTGGGAGAGCAGGGAAGGGAGGACATCATTATTTTAGAAGCTCTGCTGGCCTGGCCAGGGTGTTAATTACTATCATCCCTGACAGGTTACACAAAAAGCAGTTGCTTGCCTGCCAATCTGTGCGAGCCATTCAGATCAAATGAAGGACAAGTTTTAAAACGCTGCCTGGACCAGAGCGGCAATGTTCAAGATGGTTCTGTTTGAGACGGTGTCGTGCATATCTTGCACCCACTGCCAAGACAATGGTGTCCACCAGGAGTTTTTATTTCTTACATATGGAGAGGGCCTCACCATCCAGGGTAACTTGGCAGCACAAGAGTCTTTGGGTGTCCCCAAAGCTTCTGCTCTCTTTGAAAGTCAAGGCAAGGAAGGCACCCTGCCTCGCTGGAGAGATTTCTGCTGCCCAGACGCGGGAAGTGCTGCTTGTTATTAAGTCTCTTGAAACTGGGAGCAGTTGTGAAAGCATGTTTGAAAGCAGGATATGCTCTACAGTGATATCCAGGGCTCATAAGAGATTTTAAAGGGGTTTAAAGAGGAAATCAGACCTGATCAAGGGAGCTTGAAGACGGTAATTTAACAGGGGAACTCTGTATAGTCTGAGGGTGTTGCTTTCCTGTGTATTGATTCTTCTGTGATTCTGAACTGAAAAAATGCATAAGGATATTAAAACCAGAACTTCTGGAGTAAGTTTGGTTGAAATCATGAAGTGGGAGAATGTGGCAAATTTGCCCCCACAAAGCCCAGTATAAGCTTTTCCTTAAAAAGGCACATCAAAGCCATAAACATTGCAAGATGTAAAGCATGACAAATGTGCAAACAGAAATACCTCTCACTGTTCTTTCCTTTTGAGCCCACAAAGGAGAGTATAAGATAGGTTAGAACAGTTAACAATCCAGGATGCAAAAGGAAATAACAAAGCAGCCAAATTCAGAACCTAATGCAAACATTAGATTACTCTTACAGGTTTTGCTGCAGATTTACTGTCATATCCATCGATTCAAGAGCTGTTTAGCATGGCAGTGGGTGCAGATGGTACTCCTGATAATACCTCTCATGTCAACAGAGATCCTCTGGATTCATGCCACCCTCAGGGAAAGTGAAAGGAATTATGGAATTTGACCCATCTGCACTGGAGAAAAAGGAAGTTGCTTTACTTCTCTTTTTTTTTTTCCCCCCCAGCTTTACTTCTGATTCAAATTGCCTCTGCTTTTGAAGCTCAGAGGAGCTGAGTAGGGCAACTAACTGATGCCTCCTGTGATGTCTGCATCCTCTTTGTAGTGAAGCTTAGTGAGTTCTTTTGGCTTTGTAGCTTTGATAACATTCTTTTCCAATAGTGACTTTTTTTTTTTTAAATACAACTTAAAGCATTTGTACTTTAAGATTGCAGATCACCTTTTCCACTAGCAGTAGGAATATGCTGTAAACCACAAGGAATGTAGACTGAATAACCTTCTGATGGGTCCTAGTGGCCTTTGTAGGATTCTCTTCATGTTATGCTGATTAGCTAAAGTATTTTCCAATTTTCTACCAATAAATAATATTAGCAGCTTGTATTTTGTTTTACAATGTAAAGTGGTATTCACCTTTTTAATATTTGCTATCATAGGATAGGGAAAATGGACATACTGACCTTCTATTTATTTATTTAAATATTAAGAGGGTAACACAGAGAATGGGCTGTGAAACCCCCTTGAAGTCATCATCAACATCAACATTATCCAAAGACAAAGACTTTCCTTGTGCAATGCTTTAACACAAAAGCCTCAAAGTTCAATCAACACAAGGACAACAAGAGTTACTTCTTAGTGAGATCATCTGAGATGTCTGTAGATTTATGTACCCTGATGTGGGGTAAGAATAGTCCTTGGCATAACAACATTTTTGCTTACTTTGATGAAAATCCATGGAGACCTGCCAGCCTTCTAATCATAAGTAATAGCAGTTTAGATATATGGAGTTTAAGGACTAAAGAGACTCTTAGATTGCCTCATTACCTTTCCATCTCCCAGAGATTACAGCATCTTATTCAGTCAACTTATTTGGCTAAAGAATATCTTCTGGAAAAGCACATAGACTTCCTCTGAAAGGTTCAGAAGCAGAATTTAGCACCACCTGCAGCAGGAGATATCCCACAGCTAGAAACATATGTCTTCTTTTCCTCAGAAAGGAGTTTCAGCTTCCTGTATTGGTTCATGTCAAGCCTTCCTCCAGGAAATTAAAGAATTGTCTTATATTTCATGTTTCATACTGTAAGCATATTCCCGCATTGTAATAACCTCACCTCGTCTTCCTCTGGTAAATGAAGCAGGCACAGCTCCTTGCATCTTCCTCTGAAACACATTTTTCTCAAAATCAGAAGTAATTTTGCTGTTTCTTTTCTCCATCCCATTTGAACTTTAAACCATCCTTTAGAAAATACACATACAGGACTATATACAGTAGTCTAGTAGTAGTGCCTCTGCTTTAAAAGCTTTGAAAATCTAGATTGAAACTACCTCAAGTCCCACTCAATACTCCCCAGTTTAAACACAGTTACTTGTTTTTTTCCAGAGCATTACAATGGAAGTTCACATGGTGTTCTTGTCACTGTGACACCTTATCCCTTTTCAGGCACACCACTGTTCAAAACACAAGCCTCAGTTTCTTAGTTTGGCTTCCAGCCTTTGTTCCTAAATACACAACTTTGCATTTGCCTGCTTTAGCATGCCCTGTTTAACAAGATTTATGTTCCATTGAAATATATGGTATGGCTTTATTTATATCTTTATTCTTTGGCTTTTTTATGAATGGGATCCCTTCCCAACTCTTGCGTTTTCCTTGCCCAGAAGAAATATCAAGGCTTGTCAGCAGAGCTCCTCTGTTCATCCCATTCACTTGACACTGACACTGTTCTAGTCTTTCAGTGTTCTCCTGCATTTCCAGCAAACATTCAAGACCATCACAGCAGGTCAGAGATCTCTTCAGCCAAGTCTCTCAGAATTGTTATGCACAAGTGGCCTTGGCCTGCCAAGTTGAATATGCTTACTCCTAGGGGGCTGATCTGAATTTATGTAGCATCCTCCTCTGTTACTAATAAATATAAATGTTCTTCAGCATTCTTACATGTTGCTGTCTTACTTCTGAGACTTAGACATGAGTAATTGTTGTTTTGTATTTATATTAATGTATCCGAGTGCATTGATCTTAATAATTCAGCATTCTTAGTTTTATAGGCTACAAGCAAATATTTATTGCTGTTTTCCGATGAAGAGTGTTATGCCTGTAAATCCCTGATACATTTAGCACTTACTAATGTAGACTTTCTTGCTGGTTTTGGCTTGACTCATTCAGATCATTTAACACTTTGGTCAAAATTGTCTCCTTTGCCCATTGCTTCCTGCATATTTTGTGCTCCTATGGACCCCTACTCCAAAATTGTGTTGGGACATTGAAATGGGTTGTTTCGAAATACAAATACCTGTGGACTTTTAATCAGCTTTCGGGTCAGGCTTGAGAACACAATTTGACCCTTAAACTGTTAACCACAAAAAGTGTTAATCTTCTGCCCCCATCAAGCAAACTATTTTTATGAAAGCGATTATCTCGATGGAAGTACTCCCACCTGCTCTCAGGAAGCCTTGGTGCGTGCTAATAGTTTGCTGTAATATTAGAATTGCAGCTGCTTCGGGACGGGGCGTTCTTGGCCCTGCTGTCATTCATGCAGACACAGGGCTTTCACTCTTTGCTCCTGTGACCTGGGTTGGTGGCTACCAGGCCACTGCTGTTACTTGTCAGGGTGCTGCCTCCATCTTCAGTCTCTGGAGGAGATCCTGATGTTTGCTTGGTTCACAGAACAAAACATCATTTCCATATGTTGGAATTCTTCCTCAGCCTTCTCTTCCCACCCACAACTGGGAATCAGGGTACTGCTACAATTGCGTACACTTAAACTTCTATGGGAGGGAATCATTTTACTTCAGGCCAGTGTTAGAAGAAAATAACAGGGGAAAGGAAGAAATAGGGGGAACATTCTCTTACAACCAACAACCACCTGAAGGATGCATGTTTCTGTTTGGTTCCCCCCCCACCAAAAAAAGAATTGGTCATCCTAAATTATTTTTTACATACAAGGCTCCAGAGGCTGGGAGACTGAAAAATTACAACTACTCAGTGTAGAGAGAAAGATAAACACCCACAAATGAATAGGAGTCTGAAGGTAAATTTTTGGTTCTAGCAATACAAAACCAGGGAGAGAAATTTAAGAGCAAAATGCCTGGTGCATGTAGCAGAGATCATGAATGAAATGAGAGCTCCAGGTATGTCTGCTGTAAAAAGCACAAAACATGCATAAAACAGAGAATAGATTTATGGTTCAAAAAGTTAGCATGTGACTGTGTGAAATATCATATAATATAAATAAATAGATAGCACCATTATCTCTGATCCTAAAAGAGAAATCTCCTTCTTTTCCTGCAGGTCTGTAGGTCAGAACAAAAACTGGATGTTTTGCAGGGAGATATTTCCATTCCACTCAAATTTGGTACAAATTAACACCAGCTTATGTTCATTTAAGGTTTCTCTAGGCTTGTCCCATGAACTCATTGCTTTGGTGGGCAGACTCCAGCCCTCCAATTCCTTCGCTGTGGCATGGGAAGGTACTTGGGAAGATGCAGCAGCATTTCCCTCTTTCTAGGAGAAGGCAAGAACTGGAGAAGAAGAAAATAGGTGGTACCAGAACTTCTCTTGCATTCTTTGATTTGAACTGGATGTGTGTCAGTGCATATGAATATTTGTGCATTTGCATAGAACAGTGAAATTTGGGGAAAAAACTAGATTTTCTGAGATTGGTTCCTTAAAAAGCATTAGTTAAAATCCTGGGTATCTATTCTTTAAAAATGAAGTAAATGAAATCAGGTCAGTGTCTTCTTAATTCTCAGTATGGATTTCCTCTCAAGTAGCGTATAGCATTTTAGAAAATCCACTTTAAATTACCAGCTTCATTGGTTTGGTATGGTTTTCCTGAATATCTCTGTGTAGATAGTGCCTTGAAGAATTCCTGTAAAGGCAGTAATTTTAAAGCAGCATGGATATTTTTTCAGTTTTCTTAAGATTGTCTTAAAAAATAAGATTATTTAAGGTAAAGTGAAATAATTTACTCTTTACCTGGCTTGAAGAGCTCCCAGCAAGGTTTGGTGCTGGCTTGCTTAATAACATTGCTTAAATAATTCTTTCTTATGGAATCTTTCTAAAGCCAGAGAAAAAGTTCTTCAAACACAGACAACATCCACTTGAGCTTCTGGTGATAAAAGAGGGGCTAATATAAGCAAGATGGGGATCTACTCAGACTGCTGGAGCTGGAGGGAGGAAGTTAAATGAGACATTTTGCAGAAAGCACTTGGCAATTAACTGTCCTGATAAAGGAGGCATGAAAACCACTGTAGAGAAGTTTTCACAGTGAAAAAAAAGGTCAGCAGGGAAAGAAAAATTATGTCATAATAAAAATAGTGGAAACCCGGGGGTTGGGAAGATTGAAGAGCAAAACTGCTTCTGCATAACAGAAGCGTCAGGAAGGCATAGTTCAGGTCACAGTGACTTTGTAGAAATGAATTACTGAGCAAATCCATACCTGAAGTGGAAACGTTGTCTGTACCAACTATAGCAGAGAATTCTGATGGCTCTAAATTGGAAGTCAGTTTTAGCTAATATGTTGCCAATTTTTTCTTCATCTGTTAAAATGTTTTTCATTTTCTGGTGTGCTGAAAATATCTCTGAATAGGACCTTACAAATATATGAACTTCTACCACAAACTGTGCAGGCAGTGGTACAAAGAATGTTGGAGAAAATTGCTTTTGGCCTGCGGGACACAGAAGACAATGAGAAGTTTCTTTAAAAAAAGACCAAACCCATCTAGTTTGCATTTTGTTGTGGAGCAGACCATAGGACCTGGTTATGGGAATCATCCCACACAGAAACCCAGCCAGCATCTCATGTTAACAGATTTGCATTGTGCAGCGAAAGATGAGCCTGTTTTTTCTGAGGCTTTGGTGGGGGCCAAGAAGTGTTAAGTGAATGAACTATCACAAACTGCTCTACAAGAGGAGGATGGCTTCACTCCTTCAGCTTTCCAAGACAAAGTAAAAAGCTGGAATCCTCCTGTCCTCTAGAAGAGGGAAAAAAAATAATCAAAGGAGAGCCTGCCTACCACAGTAGAGCTAGGGAAAACACTGTGATGCTGGAAAAAATAGGAAACTAGAAATCTGTAGCCAGGCTGGGCACTATACTTTAAGAACACAACATTTTTTGCCAGTATTCACAGAAGAGCTATAACTGGCATTTAACAGGAGCAAAAGATACCTGGAATAACTACTGTGTAGTAACTAAATGTGCAGTTTAACCCAGACTTCAGTTCCTGGTCTGAGCAGTCAGGTCAAGCAGTAGGCAGGGAAGTGGGCCAGGAGGAGTGGAAGGAAGGAAACCCTGGGAAATGCTTTGAACCTTCTGCACGCAGTCCCCACAGTCTTTTGTGTACCAAACAGCATCTGAGCAGGCCCTGCAAGCCTCTGTTTATCCTCTTTTCCACCTCCATCCACATTTCCACAGGGCCCCACGCAGTTCTGGGTTGTGCATGTCTTCCTTTGGCTCCTTTGCACTGAGCAAGGCCAGTGATGATACTAGGTGGGGATTTCTGGCAACCAGTAATGAAACATGACATTTACAATTCACCAAGTCCCTTTGCAATCAGATTTTTCTTTCTGAATACCTCTTATGGTATTGCTTCTTTTTTGCTCATTTTCCACCCTGATTTGCTCTTTCTATTTGGTAACATAGCTCAAGCAGTGTTTTGTCAGCCTGGGAAACAGTTGGTTTCTCTGTCTTCTGTATGTCCAAGGACTAAATCCCCACCTTGTATGCTCTAGCCATCATGCATAGTCCTGAAGCTTCTCTTTGGAGGTTGAAAATTTAAAAAAGAGGGAAAAAAGCCTCTTCAAAACCAACTTCCTCAATGAATAAATCAGGGCACACATTTTTCAAAACTGCCAGTGGTGTTTTTGGAGGAAAACCTGAATTGCTTTGTATGTATGTTTGTTTTGCATGGTCTTTTATAGATTTCTCAGTGTTTGCCTTAAAAAATGTAATCTCAAATCCTGTACAGGCAGAACGCTGGTTAGACATTAAATCCTAATTTATGTCTGACTGTCTTTGGATGCAATTGGATGAACTGCAATTACAAATAATTGTATGGCCAGCATACAGTGCAGTGCTCAGGATCCAGACCACAGTGTTTACCCCTGAAATTCTCTCACTTTACAAAAAAAAAAAAAAAAGAAAAAAAAAGGGAAAAAAAATAGAATAAAAGGTGAAGCTGTTGTTACGAATTGAACTGCTTGCTGTGATCTGCACCATGCTTCTGTCCTGGAGTCCGTAAGTGCAGCTTCTAATGACACTGCTCCAGCTGCAGGAATCTGCTCAGTGAAAGAGGAGGAGGAGAAGGAGAATGGCTGCTGGCCATTTTTGTTTTCTAACGTGCATGGGTTGAAGAAAGAAGAATCCCTCATGGGATTTGATTTAGATGGTTTTGGCAGCTGTAAATTACTCACAGCATGCTGCAGAGTTTGTGCTACGAGATATTTTCAGTTCCGTTGAAATCTCATGCTAAAAAAAAACCAGCCTCGCGAAACTCGAACAAAAATAAGGCAGCGGGACAGAAGATTGCTGTAGATGACTTTCAGCTGGCTTATGCTTGCCTGCTCCATAGGAGGAGCTTTAAGGAGCTGGATTCAACACTTAGGGAATCTTGGAAAAACAACTGTGAATGACACTGAAATGTTGTTTTTCACCCTTAATGGCAAAGAAAGCGCTTTTTTTTTTTAGGCTTTGGATTACATTAGGGTATACTTACTCTCTGCCTTAAGATAATGCTGCCCAGGTTTTTTGAGGAATTGTGTTAGTACTTTCTAAAACATTGTTTTCTTCTGTGGTTATCTCCTGACATTTAAGAGTGAATCCTAGTCAGAGAGCAAAACTGCTACTTATAAAATCCACCTCCACAAATAAACAAACAAACAAACAAACAAAAACCTGTGCTAAAATTAAAAATATCTTGTAATCTTCAGAGCACTGTGTGTAAATACCTCTATTTTATGGAGGGCTGCTCTTATAGGAAAGTGAGATTTCCATTAAAAAAGGTGTTGCTGGAGTTGAAAGAATAATGTCTTTTTCAGGGGAAGGGGACCTCTTGGAAGTACTCAGCTTGGGTTTCACATCCCAGGCCAACTTGCAAGGTTAGATTTCCCCCAAAAATATTTGAGAAATTGAATGGATTCGACCTAGAGATGATTGAAGAGTGGACAACACAAGGTGTCCTTGGTGACACTTCAGTTTTTCAGGGCAGTTATGCTTTGTCTGGACATTTTACACCCTAACAGGCATGAAGTTGTACAGTCTTCCCACACCACATGGGGCCTGCAGCAGAGCAGGGCACCTGTAGAATTGAGTTATTGTGGAAAGGGAACAAGAGCTGCTCACCTTTTCTTCCATTGTCTGGATCATTCCTCCATCTGTTCTTACAGATGCTCAGTATCTGCATTTTCTGTTTCCTGCATCACTGCACACAGTAGAGAGTAAAATATTTTAGTAAGTGGGAATGTGCAAGACATTTCAGGAAATTATATATGGACATTTTAGCATTGATATTTTTGCATATGTCAGTTTTTGCAAATGTATAAAAAGGATCCTAATCTGAATGAAACAGAGAATTAGACATAGTTTCAGATATGAAACAATATTAATGCCTCTTTGATGCACTTCTACTTTCACAAAATGGCATTTTCGAAGAAAACCTATTTCATCAGCAGGTTTTGACCAGCTTCAGACATAGTTTCATTTTTCAGTCATTTTCCCAGGTAGAGTGGTACAACAGAATCAAAAAAATGCTGGTATCTTGTGTTACTCAATTAGTGTTTATGAATGTCCAGCTTCCTTTTGACCTTCCTCCTCTCGGTGGGTCCTTAGCTGCAGATACAAATGCTCACATACCCACACACCCAACCCTGAGGCTAAAGCCAATCTGCTTTAGGTCTTGCTTGATGACAAGAGCTCGGCCCATGTGCTCTCACGTCCACCTTCCACTCTGTGCACTCCCAGGCAGGCAGAGGAGCACTGCAGGAGGAACACTGCTTGGCTCCTGCAGAGTTCTTCCCAGGCTGGACAAAAGCCAAAGTAGAAATTGCATGTCAGATATTCCTCCCGTGTTTTGCCCTTGGGGCCAGAGCAGGACTTGCAAGGTTAGTTTGGTACTGTGGGCTATGGTGGCTGGGCAGGGTGAACAGGGTCATTGTGGTCCTTAGGTCCATGGTTCAGCACTGTGCTGAAGGTGCATGGATATGTTAAGATCATTTTAGGCATCCTGGATGTTTCAGTCACAATCCCTGTTTTACAAAGGCTCCTAAATATTTCTGCTGCTGAGAGTCCCCAGATGGTGCAAGAAGAAGGCATTTTTGGAGGGGTCATGGTTGCCCTGTATCCTGATAAGACACCATGATTATAAACTCCTCAAGAAACTGATGTTACAGGACCATGGGTCTCAGCCAGGCCTTCTGCTGGTGGCCACTCAGCCTTCTTTGTTCAAGAGGCATTGGTGGACAAAGAAATGGGAAAAACAACACAGATATAAATGCAGTAAATTCTGTTGTTAATATTCATTTTGTGTAAGGCATCTGGACCTGCCCTCTCCCTACTATCAGGGGAATTTTGAAGGCTGTGCAAAATGTTTTCTCCTGTTCCTCTGCTGGATTAGCAGCTGCAAAAATTGGAGCGGCTCAGCAGTTTTAATCCCTGGGTTCCTGTGTGAACTTTCTGTTTTCAGAGGCCTCTGTTGGTAGAGAAGAGAGAATTCATATCTCAGTTTGGGGCCAAATGATAAAATAATGGTTATGGGATGTCTTGCACATAATCTTTGCATGTTTTCCCAATCAATCCATAATTGCTTCTATCTGAGCTTCCACAGGGTGGTGTGGAAAGTCCTGGCTTTGGCTGACAATGTAGGTCCATTCCAAGGTCCTTGGCAAGAGCATTCTAAATTGACATGGAGGTGCAGGAGTGTTTTCTCTAGGATATTACACTTCAGAGCTTGTTCTCCTTCATTTTGCTGTCTGAACTATATCTGTGCAGAAAAAGAGCACAATAGAGAGCAATTAAAAATCTCCAGTATTGCTGGAAATGAGGAAAAATGCCATTGAAGTAAATAATGGAGCTGTTGTGATTGAGGTGAGAGCTGGGATTAGCTTGTACTGAATTAAAAGCACACTGAGAAATACACAAGTGGATTAAAAGTCAGTATTAGAGGAGTTTCATCGATTTCCTGTAATCCAGAGGCTTTATGTGGCTTTGTGTCCACCTGTATGTGGTTGTTTCATGCAATGTGGGCATCTCACAGAGGAGTAAAAGTTATACCTGGGGAGCACTGGTGTGGTGTTCAAATTCTTTAGTGTGCCAGAATAATTTCTAAATTTCAGCTTGACTTGCATTTTCCATAATCTCTTTCCTCTTTATATTTTTCTTTCAAGTTTTTGTGCCTTTCTAATGTCCTTTTAATGTCTTTATTTTTATTTTGCTTTATTACTTGCACTATGCTTTTTTAAAGCTGTGCTGTTATAGGTATTTACTGTCTTTTCTCCTCCTAATCTTTTCTCCCACTGCTTTCTTTAGCTTTTTCCCATTCTCCTTTTCCTGTGTTTTCTATCCTGTCTTACAACTGTAATCTACAGAGTTTCTACCTGTTTCCTCTTGAAACATTTGAACTCAGGATGGTCTGAAGAGTTTCAGGGGTGGATATGAACCAACAGATCTTTTAGGGAAACGGGCTGTCAAAGCCATAATTTTGGTGAATAAAAAGTATTGTAGCCTTCCCTGTGACTGGAGAGGTGGCTCCTGAATGTTTGCATTTGCTACCAAGCCACATAGGAAATTCTTTAGGAAATTCTTGAGAATGTTGTCAGTGATTTAATTTCTTGGTTACTAAGTCTGCAGACATTGAATTATTTTGAGTATGCGTGGGCAGATTTTATTTTTGCTTTATTTTTCTGCAATTCATTTATTTCCTTACGTCTTTGGCCTCTTGTTTTTGTTTTCTTTTCCTCTTCCATAAATTATTTCTCTCCCCATAACCTCACCACATCATCTGTTTCCATCACTGTGTCCTTCCAGGTTCTTTTCATCTTGTTTCTTTGACTCTTTTTCTCCTTGCATTCTTCTTGTTCTTATTGTCCCTGACAGATTTTATCTGCTCACCTGAAACTGCTGAGAGCAGAGAGCACTATGCCTCTAAGAAACAGGTTTTTATGGTATTAAAAATTAAAACTTGGAGTGTTTGGCTTAGGAGGTTGGAAGATTACCTTTTCTGAGACAGTAACTGAGTTGAACCCAAATTTCACCTGTGTTTCTCCTGTAATGTCCTCTGCTGGATGTCCTGACTTTGGGAGCAGAGAGAGGAAACTGCCTGAGGTGTCTTTTCTTTGCTAAGCACTCAGGTAGTGAGCAGCCTTAGAGAGCACCAGTGTCTGCCACTTGCCATTGCCTATGGCAAGGAAAAGAGAAGACTGTGAAGGGATACAGGCTGGCAGAAAGGATTTGCTGACCAGCTCCTGTTGTCTGTAGCTGCCAGTCCTCAGACACGGTCAGTGAGCCCAGCTTCTGGGCGAGGGGTTTGTGTTTGTGCAGGAAGGCAGCCTGCCCAGTGCTGAATGTTAATACATTTGCTGCTGCTTTGAGATAGCAACCATTAATTAATCATGGCCTCAATGAGGGAATGGCTCAGGTTTGAGCAATTGTCATAAGTGTGATTCAGTTTGGTTCTCCCCAGGATGTTTTTAGCACAGCTGAGCACAGGCACAGGGAAATATTCCTAGCAAGAGATTGAGGACATTGTATGTAAGTATATCTGTGTGTCTTTGCTCTTGCACATGTGTAACCCTTATGTAAACCCCCTCAAAACATCCTCAGTCTAAAGTAAGTAAGAAATTGCTTGAGGTCTTTGAAGAGGCTGGAATATAATAGTTTTCTGTCAGAAATTCTGCATAAAATTGTTTTAAATTGTATGTGGAAAATAAAGCATTTATTGGGATATTGGGATCTGTACTAAAACAGTCTGTTCTACCACAGAGGTTTTTGCTTTCTGATGGTTTGTACTGTCAAGGCAACCATGCTGCCTTATAAAGTTTTAAAGCTCTGCATTCTTAGACAGACTGTGCTGGCCTGTGTAAATGATTTGTATGAACTCTAATACACTTTTTACTCAATAGCTGTACATTTCTGGCAGTTTCTTTTGAGTGCTTTTCAAACCTTTGAAATAAAAAGCTGAGGAGTAAATAAATGGGAGGAAATCACATGCAGTAAATCACCAGGAGTGCATAGACAGTCTCAGGATTGTGAAAGAAGTAAAGTGTGAAATAGCAATGATACTGTAAAAGAGATATAATAAAAATCAGAAGAAACAGTGGGTCAGGTGCTAAGCAGCATGAAAGCTGCTTTGCTCTGCTCCAGCAGCTCAGTGTAGCAGTTAAGCAAACATTTTACAGCTGGAAGTACACACACACTAGTTCCTGTAAAGCTGGGTGCTGTGCTCCTCTTGCCCTGGGCGAAAGAGCAGCACACAGTCCTTAACCCAACAGTCTGCAGAACTCATTTAGTGGGCCAGTGTGTGAGGATGGAACAGAAGCAGTACTCACTGCATGTAGATTTGCGTGGCTGGAGCTTCTGCTTAGTTCACTGCCAGCTCCCAAGATCCTCTGCCCTGTCCTGTTTACAGCAAGAGTGGGGGAACCTCAAGTTTATCCTTGCAAGTGTTCACGAGTGGAACTGTGGCAAGACTGTGCTAGATTCCAGAATAAAAATTCACAATGAACAACATACCAGTATTGACAAATCTTATAATTACTGGTGCTTACAGCTTTATCATAAAAAAATCACAGGATTTGTTCATGTTGCACTAAATTGTTTAATTATCTTCATGTCTAATAGCCTTTAGTACTGTAACATAGTTAAGAAGAGGAAAAAATTATTGTGCAGAAGTAGCTGTGGCCAGTGAAAAGAGGAGTGAGAATATGTGAAAGAAACAATTATGCAGACACCAGGGTCAGTGAAGAAGAATGGGAAGAGGTGCTACAGGTGCTGGAGCTGAGATTTGGAGGTACGTGGAAGAGCAGAGACCCACTTAGAGCAAATGGAGAACCCCATGCCAGAGGAAGTGGATACCTGGAAGAAGACTGTGAACCTGCAGGAAGTCCTGGCATGACCTGTGGACCCGTGGAGAGAGAAGCCTATGCTGGAGCAGGTTTTCTGGCAGGACTCATGACCCTGCAGGGGACCCATGCCCATGCAGAAGCAGTCTGTACCTGAAGGCTGCACTCTGTGGAAAGGGACACACACTGGAGCAGTTAGTGAAGAACTGCAGCCTGTGGAAAGGACTCATGTTGGAGAAGTTTGTGGGCAGCTGTCTTCCATGGGAGGAACCCCATGTTAGAGCAGAGAAAGGGCTTCATCCCTGAGGAGGCAGCAGAAACAACACGTGATGAACTGACCATAACCCCATTTCCGTCTCCCTGTGCCTCTGTATAGCAGAGAACTCTTGCTGCAGTATAAGGGGTTATATGCAGGGTAGCAGGACAACAGCAATGATGCAGCAAAACCAGCTGGTTGCAGCAGGCATGTGCTGGTGCACGTGCCCTGTGCTACATGCAGGAGAGAACCGTGGTCTTTCCTGGGATGAGGAAAGCTGTTTGTCACAGCCCTTCCAGGAGGAGGGGGTTGCTGTGGCTCAGGTTTCAATGCAGGGGACAGCACATGTCTCCTGGTTGTGCTGTGGAATGGAGCAAGGTCTGCCACCTGTCCCTCCAGAGAGGGCTGCATGGCCTCTTGCTGCTGGAGACACAGGGGTCCCGAGACGAACAAATTTGGGGCTGTGAGGCTGGATGATGTGGTGAAGGCAGTAGGACACTATAGGTTATCCCAGCAATATCTGGCACAAGACACTTGCCCTGTGCTCTGAGGGCTTCTTTGCACAGGATGTTCTTACTGAATATTTTTTTGATTGCAAATTAGTGTAAGGAATTCTTTATTCAAGAAAAAACACAGAGTTGTTCTTGCTTAGGGTTCTTGCTAAGTAACCCTATAAGCTAACACGGAGATGCCTTCCTGGGTTTAGAAACTCCGCAGTTATGACAAAAAGCATGTCTCATGGATGTGACCTTCTCAGTTCCTCCCCCTCAGTAAACACAGGAACTGGTTATTCTCTAGCTGTGTTTTCCTTGCACAAGTTAGCTGTTTTTCTGTGAAATATTTGATATAATGAGCTTGTGAGGGTCTTGCCGGTTGCAGAGAAAGTTATGGAGGGGTAGGGAATGTAATAAATGCAATGTTAGATTTGCTTTGCTGCCTTCTGGGGAAAACCTATTGCTCCTATTTTCAAGTGAGGCCAACAAATTTCATTAGTTCACCTTTCTGTAAATACACTGACTTTTTTTAGCAGCAGAAAGGTAACTGTGGTTATGCAAAACTGGCATTCTGCAAAGACATCTTGAAATTCAGCTGTGGAAATAGCCATTTAATTTCAGCCAGCCACTTCTATTTTCTTTTCTTTTACTTTATTTGTGGTTTTTTTGTTTTGTTTTGTTTTTTTTTTAGTCTCTATGCCTCAGTGGAACTTGCCTGCAACTGCTCTGTGCAAATGTGTGAAAGCATTTTAGTACTAGTTTCTTTATCCCTAAAGGCCATAAAATTTATGTAAAAACCAGACTCTCAGGAGTCAAAAACAGAATGCCAGTCAGGATTCTGGGTACTTTATGCAACAAAGAGTGTTCTGTTGAAGTAACCCCACACTTCCCTATTGGTTTAATGTTTTTCTCCATCATGAAATGGACATGGGCAAGAAAGCTGCTGAGATGGGTTAAGAGGTCCCTCCTTAGCTGATGCACACAGGAGGAAATGAGCTGATCCGCTCGAGCAGATCAGACCTGCAGCCAGCAGTACCAAGCCAGACTGACATGAGCTGTGGAAAGGGAGGGAAAGAGTGGTGTGGCATCGAGGACATTAGCCTGGCTCACTGGCATTCCTTCTGCTGGGGTGTTTTGTGAGAAGGTGTAAGGCTGTAATGCCTCCTGGACTGTCCTCTCTTTACAGCATTTGGTGCCAAGAAGCCAATTCCAACTGTCTGAATCCCCAGCCTCTTCTTTCTCCTTTCTTACCCTGTACATTTGTTGTACTTCTGTTTTAGCCTTGTCTTTTCCCTCCCTCTCCCTCTCTGCCTTCCCTAGCGCATCTCACTGAAGAGCAGCCTGGCTGCATCTCAGACCCTGCTGGGCTCCAGGCTGCAAGGGGTGGGTCAGAGTTTCACTTTGAAGCATCTCTGCGGGGCTTCCAAACTGTACTGGGAGAGGAAATTGCTGCCTTCTCCTGTAGCCACATGGTCAAACTCAGCAGCATCAGAGACAAGCCCGGGCTGCTTTTCACATCAAATTTTACCACATAAGAAGAAGGTGACAGAAGTATGATTGAACACAAGGTGGAGAGAGGGGAAGGAAAGTAGGTTCTTCTGAGACTGTCCTTTTCTTCTCCTCTTTTTCCCCATGAGAACTGGTGGATCCCTCACTAGTTCAGTGCTTCTCTCCAACCATTTCATACTGTAGTATGGGAAGGGCTGAAAGGAAGTTTTGAGCCACAGATGGCAGCATTTCAGCAATAAGAAGGGCATGGGAGGATGCACGAGAACACCAGAGATAATAAATTAGGTGATGAAATAATATGTTTAGAAACCCAATAAGGGATGTGCTCTCTGGCTGCTTGTGCAATTATGCCCCACTCCCAATGAAACCCCAATGACAAATTAAACTCTTCTTTTCCTCTGTGTTCTTCTTGAACTGAGCAGTAAGATAAATCTGCAGCAGCATCTGGGAAGGATGTAAAGAATCATCTGTATGTCGGAAAAGTCACACACTTGTTCATTAAGACCTTTTGTGGGGAATATGCTAAATGGTAACAAGTACTGGTAGAACTGTAAGACACTGAATTCTTAGTGTGTTGGTGCTCATGGGGATTTTTCCATCTCTGGGCTTCGAGTTCGAGTTCGAGTGATTTTGACTTTCCATTCTGTGCATTTTCTGCAGTAACACACCTTCAGCTTTCTCTGTGCCACACTTGTTTGTGATAGAAACCCCAAAGTGAGAGAGAAGTGTCTCAGTGTGCAAGTTCTAAAGCTGGATGGCAGAGTGAGGTTGAACAGGGCTTATCGGGAGACATGTGGAGACCACAAATTCAATATGCTATCTGTGTAGATCTTGATGCTATTTTAAACTCATACCATGATGAGTAAGTAGAAGTTAATGGTGATGGAAATTCTCATTTTCTATTTCAAAAATATATGGAATATTTGCATAGTTGTAGTTGAGATCGAAAATTTTGAGAATTTTATAGATTTCCTTTCCACATGAAAATGTGCCCTTGTTTACTAAATAAAGTAATTCAGTAGAATGCATCATATTTCTTCTCATCTGCAGAAAGATACAGCAAGCCATTCTTTCCACCTTCAAAAAGCCCAACTCTTTTAGAGAAATGATGGTTGGAAAAAACCCCTAAGCAAACTCAAAATATGCATATAATTTTCCAAGTGTAGTACATGCTTTTAAAGGTTTTAAAAGAATGGGTTATGAAATAGTTTAGTTTTGCATGGTTGAAAATGTGTGGGTATTCATACACAGAAAATTACTAGCCCTGTTTTTGACATCCCTAAAGGGTGCTGTCTGAGGTCACTGAAACCAACTGCTTTCTCAGGTCACCACTGATGCTTTGACATCACTGGTGGGGGAATCAGGCAAATCTGAAACCTTTGTTACTTCAGTGCTTCCAGACTGTGCCCTTCCCAGAGGACATCACAGTGAAGCATCCTATTATTTCTAGTGTGCTGAACTGAGAGTCAGGCAGGCATGAGCATTCTGAATTAAAGTCTTTTTCATAAAATACCAAACTATCAGAGGGTTTTGCCAACATTCTCCTTGAATATATCTTTCATATTAGATGTGGATGAGAGAAACAAAGGAAAACAGGCTGGAAATTTCCAACAGTCAGAAATGCTGAATTACGCAAGCATCAGTTTTAGTCTTAAGCAGTGGGATGTTTTCAATTTAATAGCTATCTGGATATGATTCTCCATTTCCTTTTATCGGTTTTATTCTGGCACAGCTTCTAACCAGAAAGTGGAAAAGTGAGCCTCACAGCAGGTAAGGCATGTAGGCACAGTACAGGAATGGCTAAGAAATAGAAAGGTGTATATATAAAGTTGTTGTGTGCAACACCTGTGAAGTGTTTATGTCAGAGCCATTCATGCCCTGTTATTCAGAAGGACTAAGTAAGTGCTTTAAGAGTAAGTGCAAGTGACTGGCTGTATTTCCCTGTGTGTGCCTGTAAATGCCACATTAAAAGCCCACACTTCTTTCAGTGAAGTGAAAAAGGTTATGCACCTCTTCAGTTGTACAGATGAAGTGTTTGTGAGTTCTGCAAAGATGAATGAAGTCCATGGAGTTTTTACAGTAAGCCTGTGATCACCAGATGTCGGAGTATGTGTGCGAACGCATGCTGGTGCATCTGTTGTTTGGATTATAGGATATACACATGTGGGACAACTGTGCAGTGTAGGTGTTATGACACTTGGGACCACGGCTTCAGCAGGCGTAAATCAGGGTGGCTCAGTGGAAGGAACAAAGTCCAGCAGCGTGCACTTCCTGGAATCAGCGTGTGTGATGGCATGTAGGGACTTGGACACGTGCGATTGCGGCTGGCAGAGTGTGTCAGGATGTGACTTGGGGAGCTTCAGCTGAAGACAGTTGCTCAAAGAAAAAAGCCAAGCCACAAATACACATCTAAGGAGCATGAATGTTAAGGGAAAAGGAGAGAATGCATTCACTGAGACTGATCCTTCAGACTAAGCCACCAGTTTTGTGCTGCTTTTCCTCCATGGAAGTACATGGGAGCTGTGGGATTTTAGAATAATTCTGAGGGGAAATTCAATTTATGGCTTGGCATGTGTATGTGATATTTCAGATTTCAAATTAAATTGTGTTTATATGACACAGTTGCCTTTCATAGCACAGGCTTGATTGAAGTTCCTAACACATCTTTTCCAGGTCCATGCACCACACTGCTGTAATAGAGCCCTGTAACCCATTCAGTCACTTGTGGTTCTGTCCCCCATGAAGTCATACCAACTCCATCCCCCATTTTGTTACTTTTAAAAATAATTTGTTTTGTTCCTAGCTTGGTCTTGTAATGCTAGAAGCTAATAAAACCAGACCTATGCTCAGTTCAGAATCTTTTCTCTCAATCCTACCTGCATGGCTACATAGTCAGAGGTGGAAAACTAGTTGGTTTGGATACAAGTCAGTTGCATGTGAAGGAAATAAAATGAAGAATATGTTTACCATTTGTGAAAATTCCCCAGAATCATTGCTTAGGAAAAACATCTGGTCATTTTGCAGAGGTGATCAAAACAGCAAACACAATATTAGATTGCAAGAAACTTCCCAATGGAAAGTACCACTGAAAATACTATAATTTCTGCTGTGTGAGCCACTGGCGGATTACTGATTTAAACCCCAAATACATTTTTAGAAACTCAATCCCACACATAAATTTATGTGTCTTTGTGTGTGTGTGTGTGCACCCATGTATGTAATAAAAATAGGACAGATTGAGCAAGCGAGCAATTGGAGTGTTTAGAGTCAAGGAGAAGCTTTGTTATGAATGAAATCTGAAAGGATTTGGATTACAGTCAAGAAGTTTAGATAGAGGGCAGTCTAAATTGTACAAGGGCAGATAGTCTTCCAAAGTCTGGCTCAGAAAGGGATGTGGGAGGTCTGAAAGACAGCTTGGCTAATGTAGCATGTAGATGAAAAAAACACACTATAATGATTTGTTGAACTATTACAAACCCAAACATCAGTTCAACAGGACTAGCCTGATAATTACTGTTTTCCCAAAAGAAAATTGTAGATTGTGAATGAAACGAACAACTTAAACTTGAAACTTCAGCTTAACGGAGCTGCATTTTTCTTGTGAAACCATTTCCGTGGAAATTTCCTAATGATTTCCTTTTGAAATAGTGAAATTTAGAAAGGAAATACATAGAGTGGTATTTCTCTTGTTGTAACACTGCAGAAAATGGACAGTCATATTATAAAGGCAAATAATTTTAACATGAAAAAGTACTTTTTCACTTCTTGTGTGCATAGTTACATGGTGGGACTCACTGCTGTATGACAGGAGTGCCAAGAGTTCAAAAGGACTTGGAGAAATATAAGACCTTTCTTGTTATTAAGACACCATCTGGCTCCCTGATTCTACTGTCATGATAACCACTATGGTATAGGGAAACATATATAATGTCTCTTTCCCTGTGGTTTGTAGGCCACCAAATATCAGCTTGAAAATATCTAAAATGTTAAGCTTCTTCTGTTTGAGTTGTGTTTATGCGTACAAAAGATGTTAATATTTTCTGGACTTCACAGTCATTTTAAATTTCCCAACAATTTCACATTGGTCTCAGGGAGAATAGATACCTCTGCAGCATTAATCTTGTGTCATGTTTTCCTTTTCTTACAAAGGATTTTTTTCCTGTCTGGCAGGGAGCAGTCCAAGCCACAGAATCCAGAAACAGACTGTCCCAGAGTTGGTGCCCCCTTCCACCAGGGAAGGGCCTGCCACAGAGCTGGGATCTAGTTTCAAACTCCTGCACAATTTGTGGTTATTTAGAGCCAACATTTTGGTTTGGGTTGGTCTCTAAATATTTGTTGTATGGTTTTATTTACAAGAATAATGACTCTGTGTTTACAGACTACAGCATATAATGTATCTAATGCCTGGTCTCTTATTTTTTTTAGCTCGCTCTAACTTTTAAGTGCATTTCCACTCTTTAATTTTACACAAACTCTTGGACATTGGCCAGACAAATTCTTTGTAGTCTGTACAGTTCAGGATCTTGGCCAGATTAAAGTTGTCATCAATTTCACCTCCCTCTTCTTTTAATAACACCCCACTTTTCTCCCTAGTATTTCTCATGTTTTTAAAGGCTGCCGTTCCCTGCATTCTTCTGTATTTTCTTCAGTATTATACTCTTTTATTTTTTCTTCTGATTTAACTGACTCTTACTTTTCTGCATGCTCGTTTGAAGCCCTGTATTATTTTAAGTATGGTCTTTATAAATACTCACTACTGAGCAGTCTTTTCGTGAGGCTGCCCTAGTGGTTCCTTGTCCTAAGTCCAATCTGACTGTCAGCTGCAGAGAATCTCCTCAGGGAATTTTAGAAATCTCTTGGTTTCTTCTGTACTGAAATTTCAAATTGCATTTTCCTCAAAACTAGTCTGACATACTGAAGGCCCAAGCTATTCTTGCTTACCAGAAGACAACAATTCAACATTAAACCCAGAGTCCAGCTTTTGCTACTTCTGAAGATTTTGTTCTCCTGAAATACAATTGCCAGAAGCCTTTGCTGGGAAAAATCATGCTCATAAAATTCTTTTAAACAAACAAGATACCACCACCCACAGATGGGAGAGTTTATAGAACAGGTTTCTCATTGACATCTATTTAAAGGGATACTTTTAGTTGTGTTAGATATTCTAAAGCATGGATTGATGAATTGCAGGTAGTTTTATTCAAGGAATATGATGGGATTTGGTATGAAGTCTACAAAGAAAGCCTACGCTGGGATACTGCTCAGACAATCTTGGTCACCTAGCTTACACTTCTGTAATGAGAATTTGTACTTGCCAAGGATGAGTTCAGAGCCCAGCAATCAGTATCTCCCTTTTCAGATGATGCAGTTCAAAACTGGAGCTGGTGTCTGGGATGTCTGGTCCTAAACTGTACGTTGGTGTAGCATATAAGTTTTCTTCTTCTCAGCATTCTTTGAAAAATTACAATAGATTGTGAGATAAAAACCCACTTTAAAGTTTTACTGTGGCTGATATCCTTTCTTCTGGCTGAAGCAAAAGTTAACTTTTAAGGGCAAACCCCCAGGGCTGAGTGTACTAGTAAACTCCAGCTGCTTTGTACTTCTTTGCCAATACTGAGAAGTCATAAACCCAATTTAACTTTCTGGTTAAACCAGGTTTACAGTGGTTTTGCATTGCTGGAGTGGAGCAGAGCAGCTGGAGCATATCCGTGAATCAGGGTGATTTTTTCTTTGCTGAGTCTTGTGTCTCTTTGTTCAGTCTTACATGGAATAAGAGGCAGTCAACTCTTCCGCAGTCAAGTTGATGCAAGACTTGCATTTAGAGCCAAAACCACTGTGGGGATTTTTGTGTCTTTCTGTTTGTTTTCATGTTCTCCTACTAGCTGTGTTTGCCATGGGGATATAGATATATGATAACTGTACTGGCCTTAAACTCAATTTTGCTAAGTGCAGCCTTTTTTGAGTTGGTTTTGCATGTTTTGTTGGCTCAAGTCATCTTACAAAAACACCTTATAGTGCTATATATCAGGAGGATGAACAAGATTTTGAGGTCAAAGTGCCAGGGGAATTCTTCACTTCAGAATCAGCTTGTCTCTATCAGTACCACTTGGGACTGCATTCCATTTGTCTGTGCCACATTTTCCCATCTGTACATCTTCCAGTTTTGTCTTTTTGAGTCTTGTTGATATGAATGCCGTTTTGTCCTGCCATGGTTTCATGGTCTTAGACTAGAAATGAATTACTTGAATGCTTCTCTTGGCTATCTGAGGTTGCAATGCAGCATGAGTATAGATGAAGTTCTTGGTTTGGACAGGTTTGTATTGTCTGCAGATCAGTAAATCCTGGTACTGGTTGCAACTTGTAGTCATGAATGGAATAATAATAAGCATTACTGGGGGATACACTAGATGAACTTCAAAAGGTTCCTTTGAGCCCAAATCATTCTATGACACAATTATCAGTAGCAAACAGGTTAAAAATTCTAGCTGTATGTAGTTAATAATGGGCCTAATGCTGGAAGAAGGGATGATTAATGTAGCAGGGCCTGTGAGTGAATGGAAAAGTTCAGGGGGATAAGATAATCTGTAAGAACACCTGCAGAACTATCTTTGTGTTATTTGTTGTGTGCAGTATGTCCATATGGTTACAATCACCAAGTGTTTAGAAACCTTTGCCTACAGCAAGAGCAATTGCTGGATCAGCTGTGCAAAGTACAGCGTGCTAATCTGAACAGCCTTGTTGAACTCCAGACTGCTTCACCTCTGCTGCTCCTCCTGCCTTTGCCACAGCCAGACTTCTTGTGTGTTTTTGAAGTTACTCAGGTCTTCGGTTTAGCTTCTCCCCAAGCAGGGAAAACAGTTGCCTACCTGAAGTAGTTACACCAGCAGCTGCCACGCTACTGCCAGATGAATTTCCACTCCTATAAACTGTTTGGATTCAGTGAGTTTCTGTTCTTTCACTTTTATAGGGTTGTGACATTTTGTTTCTAAATTCCAGTAATGTCACACTGCTTTATGCATGGTTCTTAGGCTGCTGATTTTGTGGGGTGGCAGTAGCCAGTATGAAAATCATAAATCTAAAAAGAACCATGAGATCTGTCTGCAACCAGCAGCAAAAGCAAGGTGTCCACTCTGCTAATTTCAGCTGAGTTCATAGGAAAAAAATAAAAACAACAATAACAACAACAAAAAAAATCCTCTAATTTTCTTTGTCCATACATGCCCCAGATTTGTACCTTTTTTGTAGTCTGCAGGTCCTAATGGTCAGCAAATCAACTGCTGGGGAGAGGGAAGGACCACCTGTTGCACTAAATATTCACAAACCCTGCAAACAAAAATAAACAGTAAAAGACCAAACCCTCAACAGCTTGTAACAGCTGCCACATTCCACCCAAGAGAAATCTTTATGCTAATGGAGTCTGACAGGATCTACATTAGATATCTATGCACAGGGGAAAAAAACTTTTAAAATAAGGGGAAAAAGTAATGAGAGAAAGAGAATAGGCCTGTTGGGCTCCTCTGAGTAAGTGGTATTTTATGTATGTAAGTCTTTTGTCATTGTTCTCACTCCTGTAGTTTACTTTTTTGATAGTTTGAAGTAAAACATTTGTTGAGTGCATGAGCTGCATGATATAGCCAAGGACTAAGCTGAGCTCTATTTCTTTTATTGGTTAAATAAGGGGAGCAGTATCACTGCCATGCTCCAGCTGCAGCAAAAATTCCACTGAAGATTCATCTAAGAAATTGCATATAAAAACAGTCTTTTAACATCTCACATGCTAGTTTGCTTCTTGTACCAAATTGATGAAAACCCAGGAAATTTGCATAAGGAGTACTAGCTAACTGAGTTGTAGAAAGAAGTCAGGCAGTAGCACCTTGCTGATTTGTGTAGGAGGGCTCTGATCCCAGGACACGTAGTGCTGGTGTTGGAAACTGATTTGGGTTATTGTCCATCATCATGGGGCACTCAGTGCAGATGCTGGCCTCAGAGTCACCATGCTTGTGAGAATGGTGTTTTCCTTCCTATCTGCTAACATGAAGTCTGGGTATTTGTGGATCAGAAGAAATTATAAGTTGAGGATTTCCAGGGTGATACAGAGATAGTGGAAATGCAAAAGGGATTAAGAAAGAAAAAATCTGATCTAGTTTAATATTCTTCTAAAATCTCAGAAATGGCCAGAGGTATTCCTGGAAGTTCTGAGAGTGACTCTCTGGTCTGATTAGACTCAAAGGTGGCTAAAAGTTCTGAGAAATTTCCTTTCTCCCAAATCCAATACTGGTAAACTGCAGTAAGTAGCTGGATGCACGGTCAGTGTGGTAAGAAGGGATGGTTGGAAGCCATCCAACAGGACAGTGGGAACGAAACTGTATTTTTGCACAGTGGCAGTGAAAGAGAGTTATGCTTCAGGTCTCAGAGAGTTTGTTTGCACATTGAACCCATGCGTCTTTTCCATGAACTTTACAGTATTTTCCTATTAGATAGTTTCAACCTCCTTGAAATGAAGTTCTTGCAATAGCCTGTCTGGCTTTGACAGATCAGTCCAGGTCCCATGGTCAAAAACACTTGGCCAGTCTGTTTGTTCAGTAAGTTGCCTGTAACAAGGGACAGTGTTTTAGTATTTCCTCTGTATTATCTGTAGGGAAAAACCTATTAGTCTGGAAGAGTCAAGCATTGGCATTTCCCTGTGGTCACCATGTCTGTCTCCACAAAGACTGAAATGTTTGTGTTTTCTTCTGGCTACACATCACTCCATAGGACAGCAGAAATTATTGGTGGCAACATTAGAAAAAAAGAACTTAAGGAATGAGCAAGAGTGGAAGTGGATGGTTTTAGAAGAGATTTGAAAGAATTGGGAAATGAAGAAGGCAGATAGATAGTAACTGTGCAGTCAGTAGTAGCGTTGGAGATGTTCACCTCCATGGCTATGGTGCAGCAGGAAGGGCCCTTCTTCAAGCAGATGGCTGAGAGGAACAACCTCGTAAAGAAAAGCAGTTAAGATCAGAAAGTTCAAGTTCATACCTTCCTGTAAAAACAATAAGAAACCTTTTGACCTGAGACTGTCCCAACTGAAAGTCCAGTGAAAGACTGTAGATTTAGAAATCTCAGTTGCATCTACTCTCACTTTTGTTAATTGTCAGAGATGGACAAGCTTATTGTGAAGTACTATTTCTCAAGGACTGTATCTCCAACTGGATGACAACATTCAGGAGAGCTTAGCTCAGGAAAGGCTGAAGAAAACACATGCCTATTGAGTTTGAACTAAGAGCAACAACACTAGTGACTCTCCATTTCCAAAATTAGAAGAAGGAAAGGTAGTTACTGTTCTGTGCACTAACTTGGGGGTAATGAATAGTAATGAACTATTGTTCATAACTCAGGGCACAAAGTAGTATCCTTGGGGGGAAAAAAGAGTTCTATTCTCCCTTGTGTGGTACCACATGTTTGGGTAGATAATGGCTTATCAGTAATTAGTGAACTCCTTTTGCAATTTTTGATTTGTGCCAGCATGGAAAATCATATCCAAGGTTATGGCTCTCCTTTGACTTCCCTAATTAAAGAAAGGCCCCTCCAGAAGTTTGTAAAGTCAGTGGGACAATATCAGTATAAATCAGTGAGAGGGGCTTAAGCCTCTGATACTTAATTTTTTGCAGCATGCTATTCCAGTTAATTCCCAGGGATCCCCAAAGTTCCAGCCACACGCCCAGTTTGAAAGGCTGTCCAGGAAATGCTGGAATGAAGTGGGGACAGCATCTAGCCAAGTGCCATCTGTTGGCCACTTACCATAGTGCCTCAGAGGACAGTTTGTGAGTGCCTGAACCAGGCACAGATGATGTGGTCTAAACCCATCTCTTTAGATTGAGACCTACACTTTAGTACCTCATTTCAGAAGGTGGACTCTGCTTTTCCTTAGATCCAGTTCCTTCAGACTCCCAGTGTAATTTATCTTAAGCTGGACATTAGGAAGAATTCCTTCACAGAAAAGGTGGTTAGATATTGGAATGGGCTGCCCAGGGAGGTGGTGGAGTCACGGTCCCTGTTTAAGGAAAGGCTGGATGTGGCACTCAGTGCCATGGTGTGGTTGCCATGGTAGTGTTCAGTCAGAGATTGGACTTGATCTCACAGGTAATTTCCAGCCTAATTGGTTCTGTGATCTCAGTGAATACGTAAGACTTCTGGTTAATGGTTCAGCACATGAGCAGATACACAAAAAGGTCTTACTGTGGTTTGTGAAGCATCTTCTTGCTTTTTGTTGAAGACCAAAGTGATTAACCGTTCCTAGGAAGACCTAAGCATAGTGACCCCTACTCAAGCTTACTTCTCCAGTGCTTTGAGGTGGAATAATTTGAGCTAGAGGAAGATAAGATTTGCTCCTGTGTCACTGGGGTAGTGAAGCAGGGAGCAAATGTCTCAGCCCCTCTGTTCTCTCTTACTATCTGTCCTGTGGCCACAGAACACCAGAAGATTATCCCATATTATCTTGAATCACCTTGTGTGTAGGATATTAGTTTTGGGTATAGGACTGATCTCCATGTAACAATCATCTGTGTGTAAGTTTGTGCTACTCCTTTAGAGGGATGGACCTATTATTGCTTCAGCCTAACTTGGAAGTTCATGGCAAACATAAAGAACTCCCTTTTCAAAATGGATTGGGAGCAATAAGTACTGAACCTTTCTCATGTCCTGCAGAATTTCTACATTGTACCAGCAGATTGTCTAAATAACAGACTAAGGTTACTGAAAACACCCCTCAAGCGAAATGTCCTCTGTCCAGTGACATCACCTAGGGCTCTCACAAAAGAGAAATGCTTCCTGATGACACTTGGGGCTGGAAGTTTCTCATAAACTATCAGTCAAACAGTTTATGTCCATACCCCAGCAAAATGGATTTTCCAGAAATGTTTCCATGTGGTAGGAGGTGAGGACAGCAGTTCTGCCAGTGGTATCTTCACTGCCTCCTTCTTCTTAACCATAACCCTCTGCAGTGATGTGCAGGCTGCTCCAGGAGACACTGTATCTCAGAAACTGTAAACCTCAGACTCAGCTTCCATGACCTCATGGTTGCTAAAGAGTTTCTGGCATTTTCTTGGTATGGGAGGAATTTTAGATGCCATGATTTAATCACATTTTTAGCACAGATTGTTACTTTTTGTCTCCGTAGGTTTCCTTTGCTAAAATACCTCTTTCTTTCTTCAAGTGCAGAGAACACATAAAAATAGCTGTTTTGGTCATTCACTGAAATGCTTTCACTCATATTATCAATGCTTCTGTACCTTCCTTGAAATCCACAGAGCTCTTTCTTCATCCTCTATATAATGCTAGTTCAAATTTGTTAAAAATAAGGTTTGAAACACAAGCACATTGCTTTGCAGAATGAATTGTGAAATATTTTGATGCAATGTGGGTGTGCAATTTGTTGCAAACTAACACTGCTATTTGCAAAATTTCATCTTAGCCCTCTGTATGAAAATGAAGACTGAACATATACAACATACCTACCTAATAAATACATGAAATATTTTTGCAAAGAAATGGCCTGACTCAACATGCCAACCTGGACTTTTAAACTAGTTGAAACTCAATTTTTTGTTTTTTTTGTTTATTTTTTGAACAAACCTCTTTCTTCTCCCCCATACAGGTGGTTGTGTCACGTGATCTTTTCTGCAGTTTTCTGCAGTTGTTTCCTTGGTAGCATATGCCATATGTTTATGATCACTTTTTTTGTCCTTTAGTAGCCTAGAGCATTTTCCTCACCAAAAGCTTCATGGTTATCTTTCCAGGAAATATCATTGTTCAAAAAAAGTTTTATAGAAGCACATAAAACACATTTCCAGAATAGTGCTGCCAAATAACAAAATAAAAAAATGTTCATTGTTTTTGATGATGAAGATATTAAAGGGAATAAAAAAACCATGCTGTTTAAAATAGCCAACTCTTTAATAGTACTGCAGGAGAATATTCAATTAAATGGAATGTCATTTTCCAGTGAACTCATCTAATCTTAACTTGAAGCAAAGGGTTGAATTAATTTTTTTTCATTTCTGTTTTTCATCTGTGTTTTGTACTCCCCCCACTGTTTGCTACTATTTTTATTATACATTGAGGGTCTTTTTTTCAGCTGTTTCTAAAACTTTACAAAAAAAAAGCCAGATATGTTGGAAACTCACACACTGTATAAAAGGCCATTATGCTATTCTTTAACACTTCCTGTGTTGATGTTCCTCTTACCCCTCACAGTAGGTAGAACTGAATTGTCTTACCTGGCTTTTTTACTTTGCAGACTCAGAACAGAGCACTGGGTCAGACACAGAGGTGCTGGCAGAAAGGACGTCCTGCTCATTTGGCTCCCATTCTGACCTTACATCTGGTGGCTCAGGCCCTCAGCCTCCTCCACCTTCATCCATGGAAGAGATCCAGGTAGAGCTGCAGTGTGCTGACCTCTGGAAAAGATTTCATGACATTGGGACAGAGATGATCATCACAAAAGCAGGCAGGTAAGACATCTCTGGCTTTCTGTCTAGTTAAAAAAAATCATAACCAAACAAACCAGTTTTTATTTCATTGTTTTTTTAAGAAAGAAACTTTTTTTTCCTCCTTGATAATCCAAAGGGATAAATATCCAGGAAAAATTAAATGGCTGTCTGAGTTTCTCAGCTGTATCTCCTATTAGCTTTCTTAAGACAGGTGAAGTTGTTTCATATGGCTGCTTAAATAAGTAGCTCCAAAGGAGAACTGGCAGCTGCAGGAAACCATCAAGGATAGTTGTTCCTTTGAGCAAATAAATCAGGAAACAATCATTATACTGTTGGCTGTACTGAATTTAAGATGAGTTATGAATTTGGGGGTGAGCCATTTGAGTTTCCTTTCAAGTTTCTGTAGCACTTCATGAGCTTATTGATTTAATCTCAAATACAGTGACATTCAAACTCACCTTTGCACCAAATGAATGTCTTCCTGCAGCTCTAAATAGATGCAGTGTTAATGACTTCCTGTACAAAAAAATGTGCAAGCCTAATGTTTTCCTTTGCTATTGCAGTGATACCACGACAGCTGAGATTAGGAAGAGCCACTGATTAGACAGATTTTTTGAAAAGGAAAACCTCACCATGACAGGTTAACCAAAGGGAAGATCTCCAATGCTAGCTACTATTTAAAAATGGCTAGCAGTCTGTTTACCAAAATACAACCTAGAGGTAGTTGTACATTTCTAGATGTCCAAAACTAGGATTTTTAGATACGTTTGCATTAACAGGCTGTTTCTTACCTCCACCTACTGCGGTTTTAATTCCGATTGACGAGGAGAAGGAGGGCGTCAGCACCACGGACAGAGCCCGCCACTCCGAGCAAACACTGGGCGTGACCAGGGAGCTGTCCCGACTGTGCCGCAGGGATGCAACAGGGAAATAGTATCCAAATTTTGGGGAAGGCCTACGGTTCTCTATTGTTTACAGCGTTGTTTCATATCTGTGCTCTCAAAATTTGCCAGATCATCTCACCCTGTTGTTTAACATTCTTGTGAAGTGAGTGATTTCTCTCTGGACCCAGAAAGTCCAGATAATTTTAAAAAAGTTACACTGGACAAATAACCCAGAAAAACCTGAAAAAAGATTATCAGAGCCAGACTGGCTCCCAGTTTTAGATTTCAGTGGCACAGGAAGCATTTTGCATCAGTACAGAATGAGCTGCTGGTTTCGACCTTCTGCCTCAAACGGAAGAGACAAAGTAACAGGAATGACACCACTTGCAACACCTCTTCTCTGGAGGTGTTAAAGCAGACACAGAATCATTATCCTTTTGTCATAGGTGGTGAAATTGAGACCTAAACAGATTAAGTGATCTGTTCAGCATCATTAAATATGGCACTGGAAGAACTAACTTCCTTCTTTCTGGCTTCATTGTTCTGGTGCCTAGACCATGCTGTTTCAGAAACTTAAAATGATACATTACCTGCTTGATTAACTATCATTAATTCTTTGATGATACATGGTGTAGATAGACCTAAAAGCAGCATAAATATCTCTATGCCCATCAGTTCAAACTAAAATGGCCAGAACTTAGGATGAAGAGGATCTTGGCAGCTGACACATTTCTGAATAAAGTAGCTGACCTTTCTGACATCTTGCAAACTCCAGTGTGGATAATTTTTTCACTTACAGAAGACCACATATCACAATAGAGTCATGACTTCCAGTGCAAATCATATACTCATTATAATCCTAAATAATATTCCTTCTCCTTGAAAGGACATACTTGTAATTACTTGAGTCCTGGTGGCCAACTGTCACATTACTGCCCATAGAAAATCTGTGTAACTACTGAATAGATGTGAGTTTTTCTGCTGGTTGATGTTCTTCTCCAGAAGTGATGTCAACAATACTGGGGGGCTGCTAGTTTTTTTTTTCCTGTTGACTATATTTGTAGGTTAATCATTGCAAAGCATAATGAAGAGCTGGGCAGTTTCTTTAGGTAATACACCTCTTTATTGAGGATTATCCTTACAGATGTGATAGAATTTGCAAATTAGATGGTTAAACAATTTAAGAGGTTAAACAGTTTTCTCTCAGACAAGATGTGTCTGTGATGGGTGAGAGCCGGGTCTAGCAGTCCTGTTTCTCCATATGGGATCCATGATACGTGATGAATGCCAGAGATTAGATTTTATTATTTCTGGCATAAATTGCAGAACTTGTGTTATTTCCTGAAGATTTCTACTGCTTATTCAAATTGCTAGAGACACACAGTGTAATTTGCATCTGCTTCCTTCCCCACAGAAGATTTTGCTCTAGTTGCTTTCTCTTTGGAAACTCTGAGTCCCATAAGGCTTTCTTGTTTTGAAAGCCATGAAAATTACAGACTCAGTTGCCTATAACTACAGCTGCTCCTTAATTTTCTATGACTTGTAAAGCACTGCCTGGTTCCTGCCTGTCCCCACAATGTCTCTCTGCTCTTGCTGTGTAATGCTAATTTCTAACCTACATTCTCATTTCAAACATATTTCTGGGGCTGTATCCTGCCTGAGTCAGGCACACTGCACTTTTTGACTTTCAGACTTCTACTCTCACTCACTTCTAATTCTGCTTTGTTGTTTTTCTTTTCTTGATGCTGTATTTATAGATGCCTTTTTTTTGTCTGTTTCCATAAACTTACTCCAGTCCTCTTATAACTCTTCCTTCTTCCTTTCCATCAAAACATTGTTATTTAGATTTTAATCAGATGCTTATAACAAGACTCCTTTGTTTCTTGTGTAAAAGATGCAAATGGCCATCAGCTGCAGTCATTCAAATCTGCAATTACGTTTATCTTGTTTTTGTTTGAAAGTCAACCTTAGACTCTGTACAAAATAAAATAAGTTCATCTTTAGTCCCCAGTCATACTGATTTGAACAACTAGTCCTAAAATAATTTTTAGCTCTTTTTCTCTACTCTCCTTTACTAACAGTGATCATACTGGCAGCATCAGTGGAAGAATTTGAAACCTTCCCCACATCCCTACAGTTCCTATCTAATGTCCATGGTCACCTGAGCTGCAGGGCTAACTGTTAGTTAGCTGAGGCATAGAAATGCTGCCTGAAGTGGGAAAAAATGTGCACTTGTTCCTGGGAGAATACACTATAGGGAGGGCTTGGAGTCCTCCTCTGGAAGGGAATGGCTGCCTACTGTTTATGGAGGTGGTTTTATGAGTGCTACCATGCACACCAGCATACTCAAGAGGTATTGTTCTGGGAACACAGGTTCTACCTGTCACAGAGCCAGGATCTCATCTCAACAATGAGGGAAATGATCTCATCTGCCATATCACATCTGTGCTGCAGGACGGCTCAAACCAAAATGCTGATGGCCAGGATTTGTAGTAAGACTGGAAAAAGCCGTCAGTGAGTGAAACAGGAGACCTTGTCCTCTCCTGACTTCTCTGTCCCTCCTGATAGGTTAAGTGGTACTTTGCCTGCAGTCTCTTTGCCTCCCTGAAATCATGAGTCTGGTTTGTTTGTAGAAAGTACTAGGGGCTGTTTGCATTACCAGGTGTTATTTTTTCTTTCCAGTGGAAAGAAGGGCAGGTCCCAAAGTGCTCCTTAGTTAGAGACAGCAGCAGGGATTTTGTAATCAAGTTCTGTTGATGCTGAAGGGGCCCATGGAGAGGACTTCTCAGAGCAAGTGCTGGCAGGCCACAGCTACCAAAGTGATTTTTAGAGTTCCTGGCCCAGTGGGCCAGATGAGCTTTCTCCAGCTTCCAGAAGAATGTCCCTTTGAGGAACAACTGAGAAGGTCCTCTGCTCTCCCTCTCCCTCATAAACAACAAATCCATTCACTACCAAGCCCTGCCCTCAGTTTTCCTCTCAAAACACACATCTCTACATGATCCCAAGCTACAGAGGGAAACAGAAGGGCATTCCTCCATTGACTTTTCTTTCCTTGCCTTGTCTTCCTTTCCTTCACTCCTTACACTTTTTTTTTTTAAAGAAATATACATTTGGCATCAGTCTTAAATGCAAGGAAATAAGAGATATGAAATAACAAGGATTACTTCAGGTTGCCCTGTAAACTCACACACATTGTAAACACTATGCACACCTAATCTGCAGACCTAAATCAGATTACTTTGCAGAGTTTCTCAATTGGATTTTTTTTATGACTGGGAAATGACTACTCTGCCTAATGCCAAAATAGACACATTTTCTTTTGCTACAGTTGAAGAGCACATCCTTTCATTTTAGGGTTTGCATTTAATAGAGGTCACCTTTACACAAGTCTACTCTTATCTAAGTTACTAACTTAAGGGCAAGAAACTGAAGCTTTATTCTATTGGGAAAAAATCCAGTTTGGGGATATACCTGTGATCCTCCTCCTTTGACCAGTTTTCACAAAGTAAAATAAACTGTATTTTAAAAGAAAATCTTCACCACCACCACCACAAAAAATATACTGCTAGCTGCCACAAACCAACTACTTCTTTTTTTGCTGAGAGTTCCCAAACATGGTTCTTAATATGAGTACACTCCTGTTTCAATTAAGTTCTAAGGATACTTAGCTATCATTAGTTTTCTTCAAATTTGATGTTCATAAACTTCAATCTCATTATGGAGGAAAACAGAAATTGAGTAGACTGAGGCACATGGTTGTTACTAAAATGCTTTTAAAAACACTTCTAAGTGGTCCTAAAGCAGTTGTAATAACTTATTTCATATCACATCATATTGCCCTAAAAGGGTACTGTGTGTAAGTTCACAGTCTAAGATTAGGAAGACTGTTTTCCTGCTGAGTGATAAAGCTAACATATAAATAACTTGATCATCCCAAACTGCTGCTGATATAAGACCTCCTCCTAAAATATATCAGATATCATCACATGTTCCCTATGAAAACAGACAGCCTTCGTGTCTGTAGCTGTTGACTATGAAGCTGATACCTTTCTAGATGAAAGATTCTTGACTGTTTATTAATACAGCCATATCCAAATGGCCTGAATTCCTTCCAAACCTTTGAGCCTCTTGTTTTCTATAAGGCTGGTGCCTCTGGGCAACCATGAGCCAGCCAAGAGGAAATGCAGAGAACAGGGACTTTACCAGGATTACACACAAGCACATCCCTAAGTCTCCACTGTTAGCCTCTGCCTTTTCCATTTCCCCCTTTCCACACAGCAGTGCTGCTGGAGACCTGCTGTGACACTTCCAGGCCACATCTTTATGGCAAAGAAACCTAAGTTACTTCTACACCCACAGAAAAAGAAAAACAGTAATAATTTACAAAACTTTAAAAGTTCACTTAAACCTTGGAGAAAGCAGTGGGATCAGCTGAGCTCTCACTGATCATTTTAGAGATTAGCCTCTAAGCCTGCTGAATGGTCTGTGGTAATCTTTTACAAGGTATTTCATAAGCAAACAACCCCACAGGCTATACTGCAACTTTACACGGGGCTGCAGATTTGGAGAGAGCTTCTTGGGACACACAGCGCATTCAGTTTTCCCAACACAGTGAGCAGACTTAGACCCAAAAGGACTCTGGGTTAATCCTGGGTTTCTCATCAACCCTCTGAAACATAACCTACCTTTTTAGCTGCTCCCAAGCCACCTCTCTCTAATTAAAGAGAGCTGGACTGTAAAATGCCACATCCTGTACCCATTTGGCTTGGCAGATTTAATGAGCCATTGTGGCAGAAACAAGGTAATGCCCTCAAGCCACTGAAGACTAATCCATTATTCCTTCCCCACCTCCCCCCCCCAGTCATTCTACTAGCAAACTCACACCATTGGTGGCACAAATTGTTCTCCTTGAAGGGTTTCTGCAGATGATTTTTCTGACAGTTTTATGTCTCTCATAACTGGGGTTAGCTGTGCTGTGGCAGCTGTGGGGCGGTGCTCTCCCCACCCCCCACCATAAATGCCCTTTTCCAAAGCAGATGCAGTTACTGATAGGTCAGATCTTATCTTCTCAGTGTGGCCTGAAATGAAAGAGCTGTGGGTAGGGCAAAGGCTGAGCATCAACCTCCTCCTCCTTCCCACCCTCTTCAAGTGGCCATATGTGGCTTGGCTGGGAAAGAATGAAATAGATTCTCAGGGTCACATCCCTGCCATGCAAAGTTTGCGAGATGTGTCTGGAGATGTTGACACAAGCTTTCCTGTTTTCTTCCTCCTCCAGGCTGTGTTCACTAGCAATATTTTGAGAAACAGAAATGTTGAAAGGAGAACTAAATCTTCTTCTCTGACATTTCATTGCTTCTCACTAATTAGAAGGGAAAGTGTCAAGATGGTTTGTAGGGATGGCTCCTAGAAACAGTGGACAATATTTCTTGTATACTTTCCTACTATTTTGGCTTTGTGATATTAAATTGCCCTTTAATACCCTCCTTCCCACATATCTCCATCCCACAAGGATATGTCTACTTATCAGAGCAGCAGAATGTGATTTTGTATGAGCACCCAGTACTTCTGGCGTTTCTCCTACCAAAGCTCTGTATTTTCTAGGCAGAAGTCATTCAGTTGAGTAACACCATCCTTTGGACCTCAGCTTAAGTTTTTCTCAGATAAAGGCTGAGAAGCCACTTAGGTAGAGCTCAGGTCTGACTTAACAGTCAGTGAAACAATGCAGGATTTTTTTCAGTGCTCTGCTCTGATTTCAGTGTTTCTCAGTTCCTTCTGCACCTCATTCAGTTCTGCTCCTCAGATTTTATGAAGGCATAAAAATACCACATTAGTTGCAAATATAATATGGCATAAGCAATTCCCTCAGCATGTTCTTTGAGGGAGGTGTAGAATAGAAATTGGTCTACTGGCCACCATAAAATTTTTAAGAAGGAGAAATTATACCATAGCCACACTAACACTAACACGCTCCAAGGTTAAAATTGTTCTGATCTGTTCTCTTCTGAAATAATTGCCTAGCTACAAACACTTCCAGAACAGTGACTGTGTTTAGCAGAGCTTCACTTCTGCTCAGACAAGAAGAAAAAGGCTGGGAATTGTTTCTTGTTGGTGTAGAGTTCCGTAATTTGTCTATCAGGAGAAAATGCTTAAGATAGATCTGGACCATATGGCATAGAAAAGACAACACTTATTAAAAAGATTGCACAAAACACTACCAGGACTTCAAGGAAACCATGACAATAATGCCAGTGTTTATGTTGAATGCAAAATACATTCTTAATAAGCAGATTCATTTGAGGGATATTTTTTTCTTAAATAACCATAAACATGAGAGTGATAGAATCTTTTCGGATGATGCATTTGCTTTAAATGTTACCTCAGTACTGTCAAACTCTATACTGAAACCTGCCATTCTCAAAAAAAAGAGAAATAAGTGATCCTCCATTTAATGGAATATGAAAGAAGAATTACAGCTGGATGGCCAGTGGGAAAAGCATGAGGTAAAAGGCCCACTGCCCATCCTAGAAATGCCTTAGAGAGGATGATTTGTGTGAAGCATAGCAAAACTGTCTGCTAGGAACTGGGAACAGAGTGCTTGACTGTGAGTGTTTTATCATTACTTACAGGTTGTTATCTTGTTACCCTGTTTTCTAAGTAGGAAAAAAATTGAAGATTCAAATCACTGCCAGCACAATCTTTTCTACCCTCCCCAAGCCCAGAGGAGTCATGCCAAGGACTGGGCTGTGTAAAGCAGCATGCTTCTGGTGCCAGAGAGAGGTACAAGGAGCCTCTTCAGTTTCCTAATTCACCATTTTCCTCCTTATTTCTACTCTTATTTTCCTAGGAGAATGTTTCCAGCCATGAGGGTGAAAATTACAGGCTTGGATCCTCACCAGCAGTATTATATTGCCATGGACATTGTTCCTGTGGATAACAAGAGATACAGGTAAGCTTTTCAGAAAGAAACAGCTTACTTAAGTAACTTCCTCCTGTAGTGACAGGAGAAAGAGGAATGGCTTCAAACTGGAAGAAGGTAGGTTTAGACTAGATATTACAAAGGAATTCTTTCCTGTGTCAATGACAGCCAAGGAAAGACACCTGCCATTAAACACCATTGCAAAGGTGTGCTGGAGGAGACTCTGCTGATTTACACCAACGTAATTGATTTGACCAGAATCATAAGACACAAAGCCAGGACTTTAATACAGTCTCTTGCACTTCTGGAATGAAATCTTTCTCTTTTCAAATAGCAGGTTTTAATTAAGGAGATCTCTGTCATGCATATCCTGATTGACATGTTTAGCAATGACCGTCTGAGGGAACTGATAACTGGAGTTGTCAATGGGGGGTCTGCAGCCCCTAAAACTACTTCTGCAAGAAAGGAATGGGCAAGAAGCAGCTGAACTAAGACAGGCACCTCAAGTCTGGCCTGAACTGGATTGGGTGATTTCTGTTTGAAAAGTGTTCACTGTCCAGCACAGCAGCCTCAGTGAATATTGGTCCCTGACCTACCATATGGAGTCACTGAGAAACTTTCCACTGCTGAGCTAAAGACAGGAAGAAGAGATTTCTCTGATATTAATGGGCTTCTGATCTTAAAAAATACTCTGGAAAACTCATGATCCTCTGCATCTCAGAAAACTCTCCAGACTGAGGTGATTTATGTATTCTTATTAAAAGACCCCTGAGAGCAAGTCTTTTCTCCAAACAGTCTTGACTAAACCACATTTCAAGGATTCAGAATTGAACCTCTGCTTCAAATGCTAAATGCTACATTTTTACTCCTAAATTGTACAGAGTTTTTGTCAAGAAAATGCTTTTCCTGGGGAGCAGCAAGAGAGTGTCTGATACTCAACTGTATGTTTTTCCTCTTTCTAAGAGTGTGGTTCTAACATCAATGACAACAAAAATACATTTATTTTCTTACCCTTTGTTCCTGTCCTTGTTTGCTTGTGCAGCCACATAGAGCAAATTAGCAGGAAAGGAAAAGACTCCTCTTGTTTTTTCTTTTTTCCCCCCATTTCTTGTGAAAATACAGGAAATTAGTCACTGTTTGTAGGTAAAGACTAAAACATCTTAGCAGAGCTGAGTAGAAACCCCATGAGTGGCAGCCCAGTGCAGAACTCAGAGGTATCAATGGAACTGTTTGTGAAATGCCTTAGAGGGAAGGAGCTGCAGGGCAGGAAAAAAAACGTGCCTAGGCAAAGCTGTGGTAGAGAAATTTATGGCATATATAGGATGGCTAGATCAGGAACACAAAAGATCACAGAAGACCAGGAAAACAAAAATAATTTTTTCCTCTAATCCCAATGTATGTAATACTATATGGAATTTCCTGTTTTGCAACATTTCAAACCAGAAATTCTGTTTTATCAATTGTTTTAGTGGTATCCATTGCATAGTGCCCTTTCTGGGTGAAGCCACATGTGTTTTCCAAAGTCTGAGATACAATGCAGATTTCCAGAAATTGCAGGGCCTTTATTAATATTTTCAGAGAGGACTTTGCTTACCCATATTTTCCAGCCTCTTACACTGGCTCAGAGAGGGTTAAGGAGTTGAGAAGGCACATGTGGCAGAGTTTTACAGGAAAAATAACTGCAAGGTGGTTTTAATAAGGAATAAAGTCTGAACAAGTGGCTCAGGGGTAATCTGGCTTTCATTTAGGAGGTAGGAGGTTGCAATAAAGCACATTCTCCCCTGACTGCAAATGAGAGCTTGGGGTGCATGAGGGTGGCAGGGGAGGGGAGGGGGAGCCCTGGACATGTTCCTACAGGGAGTGAGTAACAACCTCCCTCAGCCACCTACCCTTCCTCTTTCAGGTATGTGTATCACAGCTCCAAGTGGATGGTGGCTGGCAATGCTGACTCCCCAGTGCCCCCAAGGGTTTACATCCACCCTGACTCCCTGGCTTCTGGAGACACCTGGATGAGGCAGGTGGTCAGTTTTGACAAGCTCAAGCTGACCAACAACGAGCTTGATGATCAAGGCCATGTAAGTTAGAGGTTAATCGTGGTGCTTGCTGTCTCAGCCTTGCTCCTCTCAGACTTGAAAGGGTGCTGCTGCTGCTTTGATGCTCCTGTGTCCTGTTGGGCACACGTGTCTGTGGCTGCTTCCAGATTTATGGAGCTTTTTTCACTATTTCAGTGCTTTTCCTCAAAATGTTGCCTGACCCTATAAAGCATTTTTCTCTTTGTTTACAGCACAAACTTTGTCTTGTATATCCTTGTAAGAAAAGGATAATTTTCTCCATATTAGCTCTTACTCCATCCCTGCTTTCTTGTACATCTGGATGTTGTGTAAATATTTTGGGAAAAAAAAGTCCTTTTCCTTTTGTTTTCTCTTCAGATAATCTTACATTCAATGCATAAGTACCAGCCTCGTGTTCATGTCATCCGCAAGGATTTCAGCAGTGATCTTTCTCCTACAAAGCCAGTTCCTTCAGGAGATGGGGTGAAAACCTTCAACTTCCCTGAGACTGTTTTCACCACAGTGACAGCCTACCAAAATCAACAGGTAAATCCTTCATGCTACTTTTATGTTGTGCATTCATAAAAATACCAGTGTGCTCTTTGTGACTGAGGCATTAACTTCTCTGAGAAACACAGAAAATTACACTTTGCAGGCTAGAAAAGTAAATACTTGCTCTGGGGTAGTGTGTAGGCATGAAGTATCTGGCCAGGAAGCCACCTGGAAGATAAGATGGCTGTAGCTTTTACTGTAAAATAAATAATGTAATCAACTGTAAAGAGGTGTATTGTGCCCAAACTTCATTGCTGCCTCATGGTACGAAACTAGAGTGTCCAGTCCTCACCATAATTTTAAGGCAGTACAGCTACTCCAGATCAGTTGTCTCAGAGACAAAGCAGTTGTTTTTTTTATAGCAGTGAAGGAAAAAGGTTTAAAGAAGCCCAATCTCATCAGTTTGTTGACAAAACAAGCCTTTGAATGCATGTATTGCATATAAACTGAAATTCTCATGCATGAATGTCCTGAGGGATACAGGTCAGGTAAGAAGTCAAGTTATGCCCCTGAAATTTAGTAAAGTAAACTTCCAGTTCTGCAAGGAGATGGTTGATAGGATCTCCTGGGAACCTGGCCTTAGGAACAAGGCATGGAACAGAGCTGGCAGATGTTTAAGGAAGTCAACCATGCAGGCCAACAGCTAGTCACCCCCAGGAGCAAGAAACCAGACAAGGAAGTCAAGAGACCAGCGTGGCTGAGTAGGAATCTGCTGGGCAAGCCAAAGGGAAAGAATCAAATGTACAGACAGGAAATAATCCACAGGTACCCTGTGTAGGGATTGGGTGAGGAAGGCCATGGCAAAACTGGAACTAGACCTGGTAAGGGATGTAAAGAATAGGAAGAAGGGCTTCTACAGGTAAGTTAACCAGAAAAGGAAAGTTAAAGAAGGTGTCTTTCCCCTTGATGAATGATGCTGGAAAACTGGTAACAAGTGATGAGAAGGCTGAGGTACTTAACAAATTTTTGCTTTGGTCTTCAAATGAGTGAGTCCTCTTTTCTCATATCTCTTGAGTGGATGGACAGCAGGATGGGGACTGGGTAAGCAAAATGCTTCCTACTGTAAGTAAGGATCAGAAAAGAAGGCTTTGGGTTGACCTAATTGCAGCCTTCCAGTACCAGAAGGGAGTCCCCAAAAAAGATGGAGAGACTTTTTCCAAGGGCATGTAGTGACAGGAGAAAGAGGAATGGCTTCAAACTGGAAGAAAGTAGGTTTAGACTAGATATTACAGAGGAATTCTTTACTGTGACAAAGGTGAGGCACTGGCACAGGCTGCCCAGAGAAGTTGTGGATGCTCCATCCCTGGCAGTGTTCAAGGCCAGGCTGGATGGGACCCTGAGCAACCTGGTCTAATGGAAAGTGTCTCTGCCCATGGCAGGGGGGTTTGAGTGAGGTGATCTTTATGGTCCCTTCCAACCCAACCCATTCTGTGATTTTATGATAATTTGTGTTTGATTCAGATCTTGCACAGTTCCCAGTGATGAGAGTTAGTATTGACTTTAGATACCATAAGGAAAAGGTGTTGCTGCAGCAGGATTCTTTCTCTACAGACCTTGACTTTTTTACTGATATACACTTTTCTTAAACCAGACTTCATTTAGTATTTTTGGACTGAAGAACGCACCCTTATTACATCAGCTTAAGGCAGATTTCAATATTTAATCAATTTTTAACAATTGTGAATTCTAACAATTTAGTGAAATGTTGCAGAGTTTTTTATTTTGCAAGGTATAAGAGAGCATATGTGTGGACAGTGCTCCCATGACTGCTTCTTTTTCTTCCCATGACTCCCAACTTTTTTCTGAGTCTGGTCCCCTTAAACTGACTTAAATCAGGATCCAAAATGGATCAAAAATATTGCAGCACACTGGTGGGTTTGCTGTTATTGCAGTATGGGAAATTTCCTGCCCCCCTCGCCCAAATGCAGATACTCCACAAATCTTAACTGGAGATCAGACAAGTAAAGGGGATAGGGAAAGGAGATGAAATGAAAGGAAATAAGTCTGTCATTCTTCCTTAATGACCAGACCTACAAGACATAATTACACAGGGAGAGAGATGCAAAGGGAGGGATCCCTGTCAGGGACTGGCACCATAAGCTGCTTCACTGAAATTTCTGTCTCTCTGAATTCCAAATGTTTGGGGATTTTTTTAAAAAAAATTTGGGGGTAACAATCACATTTTTATAATACCAGTAAGGAGATTCTGGTGGGCTGGAGAAACCTTTTCATTAAAACCAAATTTAAATCCCCTGAATCTGCCTGCATGCCCTCCAGTGGCTGTAAAGCTTTGCCTTATTGGGGGAAGTGTCTCTGGAAACAATTGTAAAATGTTAGCAAATCCACCACAGGGATTCCCTCTGCTGTAATTCCATCCTCCACAGAACATATCTGTCTCTGTACACACAAGTCCCAGGACAGCTGCAAAGTCAGGCTAGCGGAAATTAAGTTCACAAATTAAGCTTCTGCAAAAATAGGAGCTGCATTCCAGATCTGAGGTTAATATCCAGAGCAAGGGCTTGGTTCTGACAGAAGCAAAACACCTGCAAATCCCCTTCAGATCAGACTGTATTAAACTAGTCTCTTTTGAGCAGTTTCAGCAAAACCACCTCAAATTTGGTAGGATCTGGAGATCTCACTCTCCTTTCATTCCAAAGATAGAATCTCTGGGACAAGCTGAGGCTGGCAGAGGGAAACTCTTGTGCTGCACCAGGTTGTGGAATAGCCAACAGGGAGTATAATACCACAGGCTGCAAGGTCAAAATCCCAGTGTTATATTCCTTATTTACCAACATGGAATTCATGCTTAAAAATAAAGCAGGAAGGAAGATTCCCCCAAACCACTCAGTCTGGCTGCTACCTCCTTTATTTAGAGGGGAAAAAAAACAAAAAGGAAAAAAAAAAATCTCCAGACCAGAAAACTCTTGAGGGCCACCCAGATGCTGACCAGAGCAACAGCAACTTATATGTGTGACTGGGTGGCCACCTGACATCTTTGGGGGGCTGTAGCCTGTGCTTTGCTTGGCCTTTTCTCTTCAGCATTGTTTGAAGGTCCATGAGTTGCATCCAGCTGCTGGATATCTGGAGTTTTGAGGCTGAGATAACTCAGATAGCAGCCAAACTCGAGCAGAGTGCCTGCTTCCCAAACCACACAACCATTGATAAATTACAGCTCCTGGGGTTTTGCAGCTGGTGTGCTTCTACTTCAGGAACAACTTCTCAGCCCCAGCACTGTGCCAGATTTCCTAATGCTACCAGGGTTTCTGTCTGTGGTGCCAGTTTTTGTTAAGCAGATCATCTGTCCATTGGTAATGGAGGGGCAACTTTAACAGACGTCTGGGGAAATAAGTATGGAAGATCATTGTACAGGTGGCTTGGGCAAGAATGATAACCTTCCGTGACTTTCATTTGTTGAAAGAAAAAAAAATTGAAGAGATCAACTAATTCTCTTTTTCTTCCTTCTAGATCACCAGATTAAAAATTGACAGAAACCCCTTTGCTAAAGGTTTCAGAGATTCTGGAAGAAACAGGTAACAGAAGCTTGTTTGTGTTTCCTCACTGATCTCTTCCCTCCTTTTCCTGATGAGTGCACAGGGCATATGTCTAATGTTGAAAAAAGCTAATTTTTTTTTAAAAATGAAGAATAGAGATAGAAAAATGGGGGATTGCAGACTGTAAAACAGACAAATAGGTCACAGTCTAACATTGTGCAAAGTAATTGCTCTTTATTACATGTAGGGTTGGCTGAAGGGCATTTTAAAATTTTAATTTTCACATCAAATGTGAAAGTTTGGAGTGAAAATTCTTGCTTTATGTTAGAAGATAAAATGAGTTTCTCATAGGTGTGCGGGATAAAAACGCAAAAATGTTCTAGTTTCAAACAGTTTCAGTTTTTCTTCAGCAACGCCCAATTGTTTCACTGATTGTGTTGCTTGATTTTGTCATGGTTTTTATGGAAAAATTAAGTAGAAAACACCTTAAATACTATTTAGAAGAAATTATATTTTAACAGCACAGTAGTTGAACAGGAGTTTTAATTAACACCTCCCATTGTATTAGTAAGAGACATTACAGATTTATCAAAAAAGAGTATGAAAATCCCCAAACAGTTTCAACTTTTTCTGCCATTCGTGAATCCTGCAGCACATCTAAATATTTCAGATCTAAATGATGTGGGTAACCTTTAAATCAGTGTGACAAAGGCTTTAAACCTTAATTATACAATTAGACATATATGACTACATTACAAGAAGCCTGGGGTTGTAAAGCAAAGCTCTGAGTGTGCAGAGCAGAGTAAAAGTCGTGTGCATAGCCCTCATTTGCTGTCCCCATGGGCACTGTAATTCAGTTTTTACTTGCGTGCTCCTGTTGTGTGTGTTCACCAGGACTGCTGTCTCCTTCATAGGGAGGTTTGGTAAGGTCAGTGTTCATGAATGGGCAACTGCCCCATGTTTTCCACCACCCACTTCAGTGCTACACTCTCCATGATCACAAAGAAGGCATTTAACTGACCTAGAGGCTTCCTAGCTCAGCCCCTCTTCATCTTACTGAAGTTATGTGTAAAGATGTTGCCACTCTCATTTAATCCCTGCTGTGATCATCAGTTCTCCTTGAGGCGTGTGTGACTTTTATTCTGCTCTCCTCTGCTGCGTGGGGAAAGCAGTGTGTGTCCTGGGTATGAGATCTTCCCCGTGTGCACAGATACATCTGTGCTGGGGGCTGGGTTTGGGAGAGGGATTGATGCAGTTCCAGGTACATGGTGGGCTGTATTAATGTGGAAGGCATTAATAAGGTCCTAGCTCAGTGAATTTGGACAGTTTCCTGAAAAGGTTGGGAATTACTGATCTTTGTAGCTCATTGATTTAAGAAAGAGCAGGAAATTGCTACACGGCTGCAGCTGTGGGGAGGGCTCAGTAAGGCTCTCTGCTGATGTAAAGAGGAATTAAAATCTTTAAGGTATTACACATCAAAGGGAGCAGCCTGAGGCTTTAGGAAGAAAAAAATAGGCAAAGGTATTTGCAAGCATATATAGCAGTCAGGCGCCTGCCTCACAAGCAGGGGTCTGGCTGCAGTTGCACTGCTGTTGTCAGCTAGGGGAGGACACAAATGCTCAGCTGCCTCCTACCCAGGGGACACACACACAGATATTCCCATAGGAGAGAGGAAAGCATTAAGTCCAAGCTGTGTGTGGAAAGGACTCTCCAAATGGGACTTTTGTTAACTGTGCTGGATGGTTTTCCTTTCCCTTGTGAATTTGTAATCTCATTAGGATCACTGGTCAGAAAACAATTGTGGTACTCTGCAATTTCCCACGTCCTTCCCATAGCTTCAGTCAACTGCACTGTGTCAGACTGTGGCTGGAGAAGGTCCCACTGAAAATGTAGGTCTCCTTTGCAAATGAAATAGGGTAATTTGAAGAAGGGCCACCTGTGACTCAGGCAAGTGGGTAGTATGTGTTCAAGAGGTTTTATGTATAAGGTCTTAAAAGAAAAAATAAAGGTGTGGCAGTGGCAGGAGACGCAGAATTCTGAGGCAGCTGCAGCACGTCCTATTCCAGTGACATTGGATACTGAGTCAGAGCCGTGGTTAGAGTTTGCCAGCAAATGATGGAGGAAAGAACTCCCAGGGAAAAAGCAGAGCACAGTGTAAGAAAAGGAACTCTTAAGCCACTTCTTTCCTAGGACATTTCCTTTCTGCTTTTTGTTGAGGCTCTTCCATTAAATGGAGATGCATATTTTCCCCCCACTTATTTATTGTTATTGTTTCACTGTTGTCTCCTGCTGCAGAAATTATGGAGGTGACTTGTTTTTGGAACTAGCTTCCATTTTAAAACTTTCACTTCTATCAGATTGCAGCCTCCCCCTTTATTTCCTTTTCATTGTGGTCTCCCTTCATCAGTGCAAGATACTGCTAAAACCCTGCTGCTGTGGGGACACCCTATCATGATGGGACTGCCTATATCCATATGGAAGAGCAATATTTTCCCAGGTCCTTTCCTGGATCTCTTTCAGTTGTTTTCATGAGTGTCTCTCTCCAGACCTTACTGTCTCAGTCTTCAAGCTTGGAGAAGGAGCAACTTGGAGAAGGAGTGAAGTGTTTCAGAGGGAAGGATTGAAACAGCAGCTCACAGATGTTTTTCAGTCTTTGAGCACTCAAACCATAGTAAATAATGGTGTTCAGCAATCTAACCATTAGCCTTGTTGGACTGGGGAGGTAACCTGTGTTTGAAGGCCAAGTCTTAGTTCCTATTTATTAGAGATTCCCTCTACCCAATTTTTGAGTCTTCTTCACTTTTTGCAAAAGCACATAAAGTATCTGTAGACATGCAACAAGAGAAGCTCCAGATGTTGAAAGAGAAGCTTCCTGGTGGTGAAAGGATACCTACATTATGTATGAATAAGGCAGGTTATTACTTAGTTGCTTTCCTAACTTCAAGAGATTGAGAAACTAGTTTTTGACATATGGAGCTCAGCTAGCCAAATGTTTGGGTAGTGAGGGTGCAGTTTTAATGCCACAGAGACTATTTTTGGAGACTGGGTAAAGTTCATCTGACAGTGGGATGCTTGCAAGAGCTCCTTATCCAGGAGAAAGCCAGAAGGGACAACAGTCAGGAAACTCAACAGGGAGATGGAAGAGAAAACCCCTAGGCTGAAGAAAAAAACAGCACGTTCCTTTCAGATGTGGCAGCTGAGGTGAATAAAAGTTGTTTGTGTTGAAAATGCTCTTTGAGCTTTTGTCTGGGATAAGAGAGCTAGGAGGGCACTTGGAGCCAATAGTGTGGCTCCCCCAGAAAACAATCAAAGGATGTCCTGAATCCTATGTGCAATGGGAATGGCAAGATCAGCCATATGGGATGGATTATGGAGGTGCACAGATAGCTCGTTTCATTTTTCAGACAATGGAACTGTTTCATTTATTGCCTATTATTAAAACTTTATAGCACTAAAAATAAAAGAATGAATGAAAAAGAGAGAGCAAATTTTGGATACCTTTTAAAGAACTGACCTTATTAAAAATATGCTGGCAGTGAGACCTCTTGTGATACTTTTTTTTTTACTTCCTTCATAAAGATGGTGTGAGAGGGAAGGGTTTATGGCCTGATAGATAGTTTGAAGTTAATTTTTCAGTGCAGTTCTTTGGAAGAGAAAGTAGTTGCCACATGGATAATGTTCAGCACACTTGGTATCAGCAACCCTTAGCAAAGGCCCTCCAAATTTCCTGACATTTCAGAAATGCTGAAAACAATTATTTTTTCGTCAGCATTTATTATTGTCCCAAAATGTCTCTTCGTTGGCCAGGTGGGGATACTTTTCCTTGTTAGGGGTGGAACACACACACAGAATAGCACTCCAGTATTTCTGCTGACTAGGAGAGCACACCAATGTCATAAACTGCTGTGGGAGAGACAGTTATTAGAGCTGACAGGGATTAAATTTCTTGATTCCCACCTCATCGCCTCCACGTTTTCTTTCAAGAATAGGAATACATCACAGACAGAAAAAAGGCTGGGGGTAGGATTGTAAAATCAGTACAGAAAGGTGGTGTGCCTTCTCACCAAGTGCTGTTTTTTAGCATGACTGCATGTTTTTCTTCAAGACTCCATACATGGTGTGGTAGGTGCCTAGCAGGTTAGCACAGGAAGCTGCTGTCTCATGGATCTTGTCTGATGCCTGGAAGGATGTGAAAATTTGATAAGGATGTATTCTGCTTAGATGCTATTTCAAAAACACCCACAACATTTTTTTTCTACATGGAGGGAAAAAAGTCCCAAAAACCAGAAACTGAAGATAAAAAGAAAAAGAAACCCACAAACTAATGAGGGAAGAAAGGTTGGTCTAGTATAGAGAGGCTTAAATTTGTGCGTAGGAGAAGTGGACATAACTTTGAGCTCTGTCACCCACATGCTCAGAGAGGATGTTTTATACACATGTTCAGCATATGCCTACTTGTGGGGAGTAAAGGACTCACATTTGGGGCAGGAAGAGCCAGCTGTGGAGTTTGACATCCATTCTGTAGGTACCTGTGACACCACGCTGCCCTCAGCATTGCAGGGCAAGGCCACACTGTTGCTGCCAGCAGTCACAGCGTGGAAAGGGAAGGGTGACAGGAGCTGTGTTCACAGCAAGGGGGCTGTTGTAGAGCTGCTCTCTTGGAGCAGAGGAGGTAGGTTCCTGTTGGTGTTGGCATCTTTCCTTTCCCTGACATTCAGGGCAGGAATAGAGCAGCTTTACAAACTGCTCTGGCACTCTCAGTGCTACCATTTACCCTCTTCCAGCTCACAGACACAGTCACGTCCAACCCTTGAAAGCAGTATATTATTCCTGATTTACTGTTTTATTTCTTCCTTTTATTATGTCCCAGCTATTCTCTTTTCTTCCTTTTCTTTTAGAAGTAGAAATTATATGGTACCTGTGAGAATTGTATTGATGCAGGGGAAAGTGGTAGATGGAGAACTAGAAACTTTGAATCGTGAGCCAATTGCTGAGCTGATATTGCTGTAGGCTCCAGGGAGAGGCAGGGACAACAGGTTTAATCTGCTTTTAGTGTCTCCATGAGCTACCTCCCATTAGGGACTGGATTTTACTGGAAGGGAGTTGTGAGCCCAGAGCTGCAAGCCCAGTGCTGGTGCAGAGTGGGGTTGTGTACCTGGGGATCTAATGACTGAGCCAGACTGTGTGTACATTGCTTTCAGTCAGTTGGCCTCCCTGCTTCCCCACACGATCCTGTGGCAGACACAGAGCAGCTGGATTAGCACAGCTGGAACTTTCAGTCTGCATTTCTGATACATTACGTGGTTCTAATCATCAAGGCAGGTCCTTTCAACAGCAGGTCTGGTTGCATTGCAACTTGCTCAGGGCATTTCATGCCCCCTGGATATACAGCACCAGAAAGTCTTCCCTCAGTGTTTGGGCTGGGGATCATTTCATGAGGCCACAAAAACGGTACCCTTCTCTTCCTGGCTGTGTGTGTCAAGAAGCAGATGGAGTCTGAACATGTGTGACTTTCACACACAGGGAGCAGAGGGAATCCTGGGGGTGGTACCGGTAGTCCAAGGGCAGCTTTTGTACACAGAGCCCAGCTTAGCAGATGGGTTCAAATTCTGCCCTGCCTTGTTGCCTCTGAGCTCCATGAGCTGGCAGAGACCACTGTATTAACCAAATAGTTTTGTTGTAATGTGCTCAGCACTAGTGTGAGACTGCTATGCAGAGATGTCTTCTGTTTCTACTTCTAACAGCTTAGCAGCTAATAAACACCATGCAACAACCTCTCTTCTAAACCTCCTCTTAAAATACAGAGTTTGGTTTGCCAACTCCAATGTATTTAAAGCATCCAAGCTTCCGGGGAGACTTTGGAAAGTTAACTGAGTGAGTGGAGGCACGTGCAGAAAGACATTTTCAGAAGCAAAAGGCAGCTCCAGTGTCAGCTCAACATCTGATGAGGGGCTCTGGGGATGTTGTGCCTTTTGCATTGAAAGGGGATATGTTCTCGCATTTGACAAAGAATCTCTACTGGTATTCAGTCAGTGCAAGGGCTGTAACCTACTGTGGGAAAACAGGCAGGGGAAGGTGAGGAATGGGGAATGGAGTGGTAGCAGCTTCCACTAAGGAGAACTTTTCCTGGGAAGAAACTCTAGTGGGTTTGATAGTACACCTATGTCCTCACTGAGCCTGTGGAGCTAAGAGACTTCCAGCAGAACGAACATTTTGTGGTGGCAATAAGAACAAGTCTGAGACTCTAGCCCTTCAAGAAGAAAAATTCTGACTCAATTTTTGTCTTTTTCTCTTTGATATGTCTTTGTGGTGAGTCAGGGACTCAAAGCAGATACACCACTGATCTTTTAGAAAGAGCATCTTACATATTTCTAGTTAAAATCCAAAACCAAGAAGATTCCCTTTTTGATGGCTTGTCATAGCACTTTGGAACAGTGTCCAGAACTGTGAAGTGGCAGGGAAAGTCAATTCACAAAATCTCTCTGATTTCATAGTCTGAATCCCAGGCCTCCTTTAGTTGCATGACAGGTTACATGCAAAAAGTGTGAAGGGCCACTCAATGATAAATTGAGTATGCCGTGAGGAGCTGACAGTCATGTGTCCCCTGCAAAGCAGACAGAAGACTTGAGATTCTTGCTAGAAAGGAAAAAAGCATTGAGAGACTTTTAGGAACTTTTGAAATCCTGAGTTGAGGAAATTTCATTTTACTCTCGTGCTCAGCACCTGTGCGGGAAGGCTCACTTGAGGAATTCACAGATGCCGAGGTGACTTTTCAGTGGCTGCTGGCAGCCTGCCAAGAAAGGTCAGAGGCTTTTTTCCTCAGTGCCTGTATCTCTAGCTGACTGACGTTCTGATTCACTCCTTGTTTTGTTTCCTTTGCACAGGACGGGGCTGGAGGCCATCATGGAGACCTACGCCTTCTGGAGGCCCCCTGTGCGCACCCTCACCTTTGAAGATTTCACCACCATGCAGAAGCAGCAAGGTGAGCAGGCAAAGAGATTGCAAAGAGCTGTAGAAAGAGCAGGAGAAAAAGTCATAAGAGCAGCAATGCACTTTGCTGTGTGCCCAGTGACTGGAATGGGGATTCAACACATTGTTGAGCTCTTGGCTGAAGGGAGAAGACACAGAGCAGAGAGGGGGACAGAAATGGTGAAAAGGCCGTGCCTTATGAGGTGCAGTGGAACCACTTGGGCTCCCTGGTCTCCCAAGAGCTAGGAGGAAGAGCAGGAAGGATTGCAGGGTTGGGCAAACCAGCCCAAGTACACACATGAGTTAAATCTGAAGAGGAGAACAGAAAGACTGAGGAAATGCTCAACCATGTAAGACAAATTATTCTCCATTTACAATTTACATTTGCCATTTGTATGCAAACACAAGGGGAAGGCGGGTTGGGGGGTGTCCTCTGGAAACTTTAGGAGACCAAGAATGTGTCTCCCTTTGGGGTCATGCTACCTTGATTTCAAAACCCAGTGGCCTTTCTGGAGACACTTTCTGCTGGTAAGAATCTGGGAGGAATTATTGGATAGGCCAAGTGTTCAAGCTGTGTCTTTTCATAGCTTCTGCCCTTTACATATCTCATTTGTTAAGTAGGGCTTTCATCTCTAGTTTCAGGCCATGTTGCTATTTTGCTTTTTGCAGGGGTAGGTCTTTCCCATTCACTTTGGTGCAGCTATTTCTAGTTAAAAAAATAGTGATCACTGAGAAAGAGATATCAAGGCAGCAGCCTGATACTTTTTTTTTATTCCAACGTACATGCAAGAAAAGAAACCATTCAAAATGATGTTCAAATGTGACACCAGCAAGGTTAAACAACCAAAACCAAATACCTGCCCTGTGTAGCAGATTCTCCAGCCTCTCACATTCATGCTTGACATCACCTCCAAAACTTCCCTCCAGATCTTGAAATCCACTTGGGGATGGTGTGTTCTCCTCCAGATGCAGGGAGCCAATGATGGCTCTTGGGGCTGCCCATCACCGAGGCAGAATCAGAAGGGTGTCCAGCACAGGAATCTCTTCTTGCTGACTGTCCCCCATGCCAGTTCCACATGCAAACACCCCAGGCCCCAGGTCACCTGCTAAATTATTTTTCTGATGGCCCAGCACAGGAGCAGGATAGAGCACACTTCAGTCAGCTCTGTTAGACTGCCTGTGCATGGTCTTCACGTGACCACCCAACTGTTCTTGAATGGCACAGCAATGGAGCAGGAGAGATTTTGCACAAGCTCAGGGGCTTGTGTTGAGGAGCACTTGTGGTGGAGCACGTGGCCAGAAAAGGGTTAAAGCTGGGATTTAGAAATGTTTTCATCACCCACCTAAATAGAAACATAACAGCCTTTCCTCCTGGTCACAGTGGCTGAAGCAGCCTCTCTCCAATGTCTCATCCTCTAATGGGGCTTGTCCGCCTCCCTCCCTCCCCTCAGTTATCAGATAACATCCTAGTGGCAAGTCCAGCTATTGCTTACGTGGTAAGGTAATATTAGGAAAGGAAAATATTTAATGTATTTTTAGCTCGTTATAATATAGTTTGGCAGCTGAAAAACCAGGAAGCAAGCCAGTACCCTGTAACCAGCAGGCCCTGTGCAGGCCACCACCACTGCACCACAGACAATAAAGCCTAGGGCAGCCCTTAACTGAAGCTGTGTTCACAGGTTGATCTTCAAACCTAATAATTCATTACAAAAAAGGGCTTTTGAGCTCTGCGTTTAGCCATGTGAAGTGATCTCAAGATAATAATTCAAAAATATTCCAACTCTCATAATGCTCATCTCTCTAGTAGTTGCTGTAACAAGCTGACCCTTGGTCTCAAAAATATGTGCAAAGTCAAGGTACAAAGATGCTCTATTTTAACTTCTGGCTGCTGGGACAGCCCCCAAAGGCCAGGACAAATGTACTGGTATGGAGTCCTTGGAATTGCTGGCAGAAAGAGCAGAAAATGCTGAGGTGGCTTTAAGGCACATGTGATTCTTCCCTCCAAATGTAAACCAACCAGGATATATTGTGCCCACATCTCTTTGTCGCCTTGCTTTCAAGCACGTGAACTGAGTGACAGGTGAGTAAATCACTGGTGTTTAAGAGCTGACATCAACGTAAGTTGTTGAACCTCAGATCCTTTGAGACTTCACATGGATGTGACTTGCCCCAGAGTTTCCTCCTCTCCCCCATCTGGACCTTCAGTGCACTGAGCCACATGGTGTCACCTCATACCCTTGTATATTTGTGAATTAAAAACTTTCAGGGTTTTTTTAAAATAAACTGATACTTTAATTCTAGATCCCACTGGTTTCTTCAAAGGTAGGTGAATATGTGACATTTCTGAATAAGCATTTGAAGAATTGCAAGCTTTCCTTTCATCCTCTGAAATGTTTCTTGAGAAATTGCATGGGGACTACAGGAGACTTTTGGGAGTAGATGTGTCCACTGCAGCTAAAGAGGAGTGAGTTCTTACGCAGAGAGACAAGACAAGGGCAGCAAGAGTGGCCACGTGCCTAGGACTGGTGAAGAGCAAGCCATGATTGTCCAGCCTGTGAGGAGAGAGAGAGAATAGATAATACTACTAAAATAAGATACTGTCTGTGGTGATAGGAAAAAATACAGTAGATTCCAGTTACATAAAGTTTAAGGATCTGCTGTAACAGTTTCCCTGCAGGAACTGTGGAATTCAGTTTTGATTTTCTAGAGATGGATCCATCCTACTGTTCTAGGAAAAATTACATTTTCGGGCAAAAGCTTGGGGCATGAGTAGCATAAAGATGGTGACTTCCTTGCTTTCAGGCTAAATTTTTCTGTGCTATGGATTTCTACAGATTTTTAACTTTTCTTTTGTCACTTGGTAATTTTTTCATGAAAACAAAAGTGCTAGCTCCCTTTTCCAAGATGCTTTTGTCTAACAAATCCAACTGAATTATTTGGCCAGGACAGACATTTAACTGATAACAATACCCATATGGGTGTGATTATTTTTTGGAGAGTGTTTAATTTATTGCCACACAAGCCAGTTTGGAAAAGTTAGTGTGTATTCTGAAATGAGTAGTTGACTGATCTCAAAGCTGATAACTACAAATATGCCCTTCAGTGAGGACAATCCCAATATTACTCTGCAGAGGTTGGTTTCAGCACTAACTTATCCAGAGCTAAATGAGTTAGTACTGCTCCTAAGAGGTACAAATCCCAAAAATACTGCAAAGTGGTCAGTAGCGGTGGGGATGAAGGTAGCAAGGGCAATAGAGATTGCTTGGTAACGTGCAAGCGTGCTTCATCCAAGAGACTTTAATTTTTCTCCTCTGACGAAATGTTCATCCCTTTTTGTGGGGTGTTAAGAGCTAAGGAAAAGTTCCACCTCATCCACCTTCTTCATACATTTATTACAGGTTTTTATCTCCCTCTTCTGTGCCTCTCAAAGTGAATAGCACCAATTGTTTAATTTCTCTTTTAGTGGGAACTTTTCCAGGTTCTTAATCGTTTCTTTAAACACAAGTCTGCAAAGAGTATTCCAGACACATCCATGTGATACAATTATCTAAAGATATTACAATTTTTTCCACATTATCCTTTCTGCCATTCGACCTATATCCTAGTGCTTTGCTCATTTGTTTGGCCCAAGCTTTATGTGGAGCAAGGGCCACACTGACACACCAAAATCGATACTTGGTGTGCTGGATGCAGCTGTTTCATGCAGGGATTGAATAACTTTCTAATCTGCACAATGATAGGTTTCAGCTGCCAGGCAAACTGGAGAGTTTGATGTCGCACCCAGTCACAGATGTCTGGTGCAGCTGAATCTTGTGGTCCATGAGCTTTAGTTGCACGTGTTGCCACTGAAGGACAGCACATCAGCAAGTCCCTGCAGGTCTGTGACCTGAGTGGTCACCATGTTGTCCTACCAAGGGAAAGAACATGCTGCTTCTGTTAGTGAAATCCCCTGGCTTGAGAACAAAACCTCTTTTGGAGCGTAAAAGTATCTGCAGCTTTGCAAGAGTGAACACCATGTTGGACACAATCACAGCAGATCTGCTGCCAGTTTTGAAAGAAAGAAGTCCCCCACTGAGAAAAACCTTTGCATGAAATGCTCAGAAAGTGGCAGTCCAGGAGCAGCTGGCCTTCTGGAGAATGGTATCACCCACACTGCAGTCTACTTACTACCAGCAAGAAAGGGGGCTTGGGGTTATTGAATGCACATGGCAGTGAGACATGTGGAAAGCCAAGAATCTATTAAAGTCTTTAATTGGAATATATTTTCAAAATTTAGATTGAACCTCATCCAGATTCTCATTATTAAAAATTTGTGGCGCAGTTTCTTGGTTTTAAAAGGGAACATTAAAAAAAAAAAAAAAAAAAAAGAGGGAGAGGAAAAAAGAAAATCAGAGTTCCAGTAACTCTGCATTATGTCACTAAGAGTAAAAAGAGTTATTGCTGGCTCCTTTGTGATATACAGTTTCCCACAGGATATTGTGATGAACACATCACTATCAGTGATTGTAAGCTTTGTGAGGACATAGAGACTAAAAAGACACTGGGGAAATATTAGAAGAGTGGTCAGTGTCTAATCCTTCCTACAAAAGCAGATAACTTACCCAGAAGTGAAATCAAAGGTAGCCTGGCAATTGGTAGGAAGAAGTACCTCCTAAGCAGAATTTCAGGATCAATATGAGTCACATGATATGATGTATCACTAGGCTTGCAGCACATAAAAATTCACTTCATCATTAAATGGCTGTTTTGACACATGCATACCAAATCTGCAAGAGTCAAACATCTTAAACTTGACTGGTCAGCTCTCAAGGCAGCTTTCCTTTCAAATGGGCTCTTGTTTTGAATAAGTGCTTTTCCCAGGAACTCCACCAAAGGGTAGACCCAGTAGATTCAACCCCTTCTCCATCAACTTGAGCATCTGCATTGATCTTGGACTGGAGGTAGAGAGTAGAGTCCACCTCTTAGAGAGTCTGAAAAATTGGGATTAATGGTCCTTGAGATTAGCATTGAAAATTGTCTAAAAGGGTACTGGAGGGAAAGAGGGGTGTGTTCCTCCCTGGTAAGACAGCTGGTGCTATCTCTAGAGCAACACGCATGTACAAACTGATGGAGAACATCAGTTGTCTCCTTCTGAGAGGGGAATATCTTAACCCTGCAGTCTTGTATCAGCAAGGATGTGCACAAAAGGCTCCCTCTCCTCGGTGTGGAAGAGATTCAAATGTCTCATTTACTGCTGGAAAGGAACAATGTTTTCTTGTAGTAACGACGTTTCCAGACAGACCCTAAGTCTGCACGGGCTATCAGCAGATGTGAGACAGATACCCTGAGCTGAGGTGTTGCTGCTTTTCCAGCTTCTCTGTCTGTAAACATTACCCTTTCTGGGCAGGCATCACCTCTGGCTTGCCAAAGTTTGTCTGTACTGCCTGTAAGTTATTCAGTATAATACTCTTCCCCCATGGGGGTGGTGCTCAGAGAGCTGCCCTGATTGCACCCATATGAAAACAAAACCCTGAATACACAAATGTGTACTGGTGTCAAGTGGAAGGAAGACTGAGCCCTCCAGAACTTCATCTGAAGGCACCACAGGCGCCTGGAGGCAGAAAGAAGTAAATAACTGCTAAGATCCTTTTGGCTTTATCTGAGATCCTAGATCCCAAAAATAGTGTCTCCCAAAAGAGTGGGGCTGCTTACGCCAAGGGAGGTTGAACCACCTACAAATTCATCTGATTGGCCCCTCGCCTCCCAAAGGCAGCCATCAGTTCTGTTAGCAATGCCACCAGGATAATCAGGATGCTCCTTCCCTTTCGAAATCAATTGTGAACAGCCTAGGCTATTGGCAGAGGTCACATAGCTGGGTGTGGACTCAATTATCTGCTTGATTATTTGACCTTGAAGAGGAGATTGGAAACAGAGCGGTTGTTGCCAGAGTTATTGGGATCAAGTGCTGGTTTCTGCTGCGTACTTCAAATGGCTCGTAGATTGCCTCATTTAAACAAAGCACCAGGGAACAAACTGTTCCAGCTTCTTCTAGGTTGAGCTGCAGACAGTTTTTCTTTCGAGAGGGGATATTTTTGGTGCTTCACTGAAAAATTGAAGCACCCTCCCAGATGTGACACAAGAAGCTGGAAGTCAAAGTCTGTGCCACTTCCTGATGACCTGAAAGGAGCCTGAAGTGCTGTGGTTCTCCAGAGAGGTGTTTACCTTGATTTCCAGTGACTGAAGCCCACGTGTCTGTTATCTGATGAGTGGTGATCAGATTTCATGTGAATGACTAGAGGTGGGCAATGATATTTTGAAGAGTTGCACAGTTTCCTAAGAGTAGCACATAATTTTCTTATGAATAGAAAATTACACGTCCCTTGAACGTCCCACAGTACTTTGATGTTTTTCCTCAGCTGTCTTGGTGCTCTGGACATGGATGGGAATGGAAATCATGTCCTGAATCATACTTTTTGTCCACCTTAGAAAAAAGTGTTGTTTTTTATCATTAGATCTTTGGTATCTTGAAAATATTTTATCTTGGAGGATGACCGAGGCAAGTTTTATCCCTAACTTTCTGACTGCTCAGTTTGCCTTGCATAAATTTGTAAGATGTAAAAGGAAGTAAAGTATTATTCTGAGTTGTTCTACATCTACCATTAATTCCAATGATTCTTGTAATTTGAGGCAAACTTACTAAAAAAGTCCTTCTCTATAATTTTCTAACCTTAACCAAAATTTCCTTTCATTCCTCACTTTTGTGCCATACAGTACATACTTTCCCCCTTAAATCTATTGCTGTAATTATCTTTTTTTTATGTGCTCTGTGAGCTGTATCCCAAAGAACTACAAAGCACTCTTTATGTTTCCTCTACAACCCAGCAACTTGGCACGCAGTAGGTTTTGAGTCTCATTTGGGCCTTTTAAAGATTTTACCAGCAGATTCATAATTTGATAATTGGCCAAGGGATCTAGAGAGAAAAAAGGCAGCTACACCCTGTGAGGAGAGAAATGGCTCTCATTCCCATGAAAGTGGGAAGTTTTCATTCCTAAAAATAGGGAAGGAGTGAAGAGAGAGTCCAGCGTATCATAAACCAGATGGCCCTGCCCTTTCTTGGTGAGAAGACCAGGAACAGGCATCAAAGCCATTTAGTTTTCCCAGCTGGTGAAGAGGGAACTCAGAGGGGTAGTAATAGTGATGAAGAATCTTTCAGTTCTTCTGAAGGTTTTAGGTCTGAGTTTTGGAAAGCCAGGAATGGGAGCAGAGACCTTGGGCTGCCACTTATACTTGCCAGGAAAAAGTTGCCATGATAGGTGAGAGCAGGAGTGACACCTGATACTGGGGCATTTAGATATCTGAAGGCATCAAGCAGGACTGAGGCATGTGCTGCTTGAAGCAGAAATGGATCCAGGTTTGTGCTACGCCTGGCTCCAGAAGGACATGAGATCAGATGGTTACAGTGGCACACTCTGGCCTCGTAATCTATCAGTCAGACCATCTGGCAATCTGCACAAACCCTCCCTCCTGACCTCATTACTCCCTCAGATTCCCATCCTTGGGCTATTAATGAATTTAATTTTTGTTCTGCAACCAAAGGTGAAGTAACTTGGAAGGCAGGAAGTAAATTTCATCTGCCATACTTAGTGTGCATGTGTGTAAAAGTGCACAGAACGGGAATGGGATTTACCTTTTTGTTCAAATTTGTTTTCCTTCATGCATGCCATTGTATTTATTTACTGTTGTGTCCGAGGATAGAACTCTGCAAAACACTGGTAAGAGTAACTCTTTCCCGTGCTTTAGAAAGACCCTGTGCATATGTGGCCAAGACTGTAGAGTCCTCACAAAAACCAGACCTTTCAGAAAAGACTTGGAGTGCATCTGCACAGACAGGCTCCTCTGTGCTCCTTGCTGGCCAGACACGTGCCAGCTCCTGGCCAGCTCCATTTGGAAAGCTGGAGAGTTGCATTATCATGGCTCTGTGCCCAAGTGAATGTAAATTACCTCTCAGGAGAGCTTATTTACTCAAGTTAAGTGCCAGGAGGAGACTTGTGAGCCAGGTGAATGCTTAGTGCCCACAGTCCCTTTTTCCTACACCCTCAGGTGCTTGGACACACGCCTATCACATGATGAAGGTACCAACATCTTGGGCAGGTGTCAGAAGAGGGGCTGTGGCTCCTCCAGAAGATGGATAGGTGAGCTTGTGCACCTATCAATCCAAGCATCAGGTCCTGTTCACAAATGGAGGCAGAAGGAGATGTCCTGGCTGAGGCTGTGGGCTGGACACTCTCCTGTGGGCTCAGCACAGCCTCCAGACTGTGGGCTGGCCATGCTGACCCTGCAGTTTGTGTCTGGCCAGAAGCCAAACTACTGTGTAGGTGGGAGTGGGCTAAGCTCTCTAAGAAGCTCTTGCACTCAAAGAATAACTTTGTGCTGCCTGACCCATCAAAATGTAAAATCTTAGCACAAACCACCTTGCTGTTCCCATCCTTGTTAGAAAGTAAGGCAAAAGAGCTGAGGACACGCAGCCACATCTGTTTGTAATGTGACAGCGAATACCAGGTCATCCCTGTGTGAGACCAGCCATGCTGAGAACTGCAGGCTGTGACAAGTGTCCAAACTGCTCTAAAGCTCTTGTCTGTCTGGTGAGACTCTGCCATTGCTCAGAGTATGGCATTCATGTTCAGGTAGCTTGTGCTGACAGCAGCTCTGCACTAAGCAAGGACTTCAAGGACCAAGAGGTTTGTATGGAGGCACTGCAGGTGATGGTAGCATCCAATGCCTGGAAACATTAGCGAGGAAAATGTGCTGCAGTGGAGTCCAAAGTTTGATTTATGTGCACCTTTCAGATAAAGGAGGTTGGGATAAGTTGTGGGTCAAGTGAATAGTATGGTGTCATTAGTAAGAGAGATCCCAGAAAATTTTCCATGCACAGTTGCTTCAGACTCCCTTGGCACTGATGCTCTCCCCACTATCTTGCTGTTGCCAGAAAGCTCCTTTGGCTAATGCCGGCTGCTGGCAGATGTGTTTTCCATCTACACTGCAGTGTTAGAAGTTCTCTACGTGACCTGCATTGTGTGGAAGAGGTCCCTGCAGCATTTCAGATGCCCTGGCATGCTGAATATTTCCAAAATACTCCAACCCCTCATTTTAAGGCACATAATACCCATGGACTATGTATGTTTGGGCTGCAGTTTGCCCTGAAATTGTCCTTAACACAAGCTCAGTCTAGGTAAAAGCAAAAGCAAGGGCTTATTTTGGAACATACAGGAAGACAGCCCTGTTAATGAGAATTAGATGGACACACATGACAGGAAGGAAATACCAGTCATGATATTTTAATGGCAGTTCTTGTTGATACCCCGAGGAAAAGCTGGAATTTCTTCCCTAAGCCTTGTGGGCATGTATCTGACACTGGTGCACAGACAGCATTTCTATTTGATGTCACAAGAGGAAGCGCTGGCCAGAAGAGGAAGGTTTGCCTTTACATCCCACCCTTTCCACATGGTCTCCATGCCTTCCACCATGATTTCATTCTTCTTTTTCCCTACTTCTTGGTCCCAGTTTGCAAATTTTGACTTCTTTTGCACTTGATCCTTCTCCAGCTCCCCTCATTGAAAATACTTCTGTCCTTTTGATGAGGTCGACCTATTTATCACTTGTATGCCCAGAGAACAAGCTCCTTTCAGGATGACAGCATTGCTTGGCTAAGCCCTGGACAGAATAGCAGGACACTGTGAGGACAAACACTTTCACCTGCCATGCAGGGCAGGGTTCAGATACAAAGAAGGGTCCTTTCAACCTTCTGTTTTATACAAATGTGTCTCCATAACCGCACGTATGTGAGACTGATGTCTGCAGAGCCAAAAAATGATCTTCTGGGGGCAGGTCAAAATAGTAATCAATCACTCTTCCTTTTTGGTAAGTGTGGAGGTGAGAGATATTGTGACACTGCTGGTAAATGCTTTTGGTGGTGGCAACTATTTCCAGGGGAAACGGTGGGTAGAAAAAATGAACAGAGGACAGCTATCGAGGGATTTATTTTATTCTTGCTTAAATGTGGTTTCAGTTGACTTAAACCAGACCTAACATAGTTTTGTGTATCAGTTTAACTAGATTGGTTTGTATCCATGCCTTCTATTAAAATGACACACACATCTGTGTATCCAAGACTGTGGTATGGTGTGGATATGTTTGCTGGGCTTGCTGCCATCTCTAGGGGTATTTGGCTGACTTTGTAGCAACTACAGACCAAGTTATAGTCCAGGTTGTGTTTGGCCCATACTTAGGGCTGCCAACAAAGATGGCTAAAAAATATCCTTCAGAGCAGAGTGGAGCTGGTCTGAAGGGAATGAGCTGAGACAGGCCTTGCTTTGTATTATTTCCTGTTCCACTTAAAGGTGTAAAGATTACTCTGCAAATGATCAGGAGCTTCCTGATTCTGCATTATGCTCTGTTGCAGCAGAAGTATGGTGTGCCCTGTGGTTGGCATTGGTAGTAAAGCATTCTTGAAAGAGAGTTGTCAGGTTTGGTATTTACTCCCATTGATGGATCTCTTACCTCCTCGTCATTTTGAAGTTACAGAGAAAGAGAAAAATCTTTTTTACTCTGTTTCCCAACTGCTGTGTTGTCACTTCAGGGTTTTCCTGTTGACCTGCAAATAGGGATTATTCAAAGCAGAATCACTCAATCGCTCTTTAGGGGTGACCCGAAATGTGCAATTCTCAGTTTTGGAACAATTAAGCATTCCTTGAAACTGCTAATAAGCAAAACTTACTCTTACTCTTACTTTGTGTAGCCAAAAGCCTCAGTTATGGGTACGACTGGATTGTAGCTTCTCAACAGATGAATGAAGTCTAATGTTTGAGGTAACTGGTGTGTGCACTTTTTTCCTACTGAGTTTTAGAGTTAAGCTATGGGGCAAAGGAAGACTAAAACAAAGACATTGCATTTAATAATTTATTCTATGTATTTTATTTCAAACAGATAATTAAATACTCATACAAATATACATATGCATTTTTACTTATTCTCCAGACACTATCAGCAAGTTACTTTCTGCAGTTTGTTTATGAAATATATTGTGTAAAGAGTCAAAAGCAGGATTACTGTGGGTTAAATACATCTCACTTTGTGCTGTATTTGTTTTGTGATTATTTGACCTCCATACTTTGGACTTGGATAACTAGAAGGTGATATATGAATTTAGCTGTCTGCCTGTTGGAGGTTGTGCTCTTTACAGCAGGACTAACAAAAATATGGTGTCTGTAGTTGTATTCCTCGATTCAGTCTCACCATTAGCAGCAATTTCAACTAAACCAGACTGCAATGGGACTATCTGTGCAGAGGCCAACCTTCCCTTCTGCTGACCCTACTGCAGTATTGACAACTTGTAAAAGAGAGACAGGGAGAAAGGCTGGAGGAGGTATCACCATCCGAACTTGCCACAGCCAAAATTGCCTGAGGTTGTCTGTTAGAGACATTAAATGAACCAGGGAAGTATAGCCTTTAAAATAAATGCTAAATTAGAAATTTGCTTAGCAGGCCTTTGAACTCTGGAGCTAAAGTACATGAGCAAATTTTGAGCATTTCAGTATTGTCAAGAAGTGAATGCAGAGTCCATGATGGCATTTGAAACTTTAATTTCTCTCATTTACTTTTATGAAGATTTGATGCAATGCTTCTCTTTTTTGCTTCTGAGTGAATGACAAAAGGAGCCAGTGGCTCAGCAATAACTGGTAAGCATTCCTCCCCAGGGCTGGTAAAGGGGATGACTGCTTTGACTTAACAACACAGAAATTTGCCTTTTGTTAGTGTTGCCTGGGCCAACAGCAATCACTGCAGCCTGTGCTTACCCAGTCCTGTTTTTCTTCTTTTTTTCTGAATCTGAGTTAAAAAAACCCTAAATTAAAAATTCCCAAATATTATTGTCTCAAGGTTACATTTTTACTCCCTGTTTCATCCTAGATGTGTCAGAAAGAGTCAAATATAATCTCAGGGAATCTCATACAAAGAGAATAATCAAATAAAAATAAAAGGTTTCACATCAGAAAACTGAATTCTTTTAAGCACAGAACTGATTTTCTTGGTTGTTCAAGGAAACTTTCTCCAGTTCAGAATGTTGGCTATAAATAATCTCTTCTCAAGCTCAAAATTGTGCCATCATCTTTTTCATAACACTTACTTTCAGTTTGCTACCATTCTTGGTAGTATTACACAGTATTATTTTCCCAGGTCAGAACTTGTGAGCACCCCTGCTGTGCAGAATGGTCAATTCCATCATTCATAGCATAAATATTATATAATGCGTTGATACTACTGACATGCAGATACATCAATATTTTGTTAACATCAGTGGTACAACATATGGAATCCCTTTTAAACTTTAAGCATATGATTGAAAATCCTGACACATCCCCTCTCTGCTCTCTGTGAAGCAGGATATAGCTTGAAACTGTGTCCCTTTATTTTAGTGTTACTTCTGGCTTGAATCAGCACCGCTGCGCCGTGAGCCAGCTGACAAAAATGCTGAATGGTGCAGAAGTCCAGCACACTTTCAGCCACTTCCCACCACAAGCCCCTGAGCAGATGATAAAGCATGTTTGCAGTAGGACCATACAGTTCACTGACTGGTGGTCTTCCTGCAGATCAGGAGAGAGGAGAAATGACCTTCTTTTTTCTTTTTTTTTTTTTCCTTAAAAAAGGACTAGATAAACATGCCTGGAAATGGCAGATCTCTTGACTGATGAAGCAGTCTTTCCTCGCAGCTTTTCTCAATGCCGTGGGTGACTCTGTGGCAGGCTAGGGAATAAAATCTCTGTTGGAAAACAAAGTGGTAACAAAAAAGCAGAAGGAAAGACCAAGGGATGCTATTAATAAAGTGAGGGTCCTTGCCAAGAAAGGCTGAGTTTTCCAGCAGCCATTTTACCACCCTTGCTTCTTTATTAAACTAAGCTGGTTTTCAGTGAGACCGTCTCATTTTGCAGATGTGGTTCTGGGTGCTGAACATGCTCCCATGTGTTTTGTTTTGCAGGAGGCAGCACAGGAACGTCCCCGACCACCTCCAGCACGGGGACCCCATCACCATCTGCTTCCTCTCACCTTCTCTCTCCATCCTGCTCTCCTCCAGCCTTCCATCTGGCCCCCAACTCTTTTAATGTTGGCTGCCGGGAGAGTCAGCTTTGCAACCTCAACCTGTCTGATTATCCCCCGTGTGCCAGAAGCAACATGGCAGCACTGCAGAGCTACCCAGGGCTGAGCGACGGGGGCTACAACCGGCTGCAGAGCAGCACCGCCTCTGCCTCGCAGCCCTCCGAAACCTTCATGCCTCAGAGGACTCCCTCCTTGATCTCAGGAATGCCAGCTCCTTCCTCCCTGCCCAGCAACAGCAAGATGGAGGCATACAGCGGCCAGCTGGGATCTTTCCCCAGCTCCCAGTTTCAGTATGTCATGCAAGCAGGCAACCCTGCTTCCACCTCCTCCTCTTCACACATGTTTGGTGGTGGCCACATGCAGCAGAGCTCCTACAACGCCTTCTCCCTGCACAATCCCTACAACCTCTATGGATACAATTTCCCTGCTTCCCCCAGGCTGGCAGCGAGCCCAGAGAAACTCACCACCTCCCAAAGCACTTTACTCTGCTCTTCCCCATCCAGCGGGGCCTTTGGAGAGAGGCAATACCTTTCCACAGGGATGGATCACGGGATGCACATGATCAGCCCTCCCTCCAGCAACCAGCAGACGGCTGCCGCCTGTGACAACAGACAGTATGGAGCGGTTCAGGGCTCCTCCTCACAGATGTCTGTGCACATGGTCTAACAAGCCATGCCCCTCCTTGGCATCGAAGGCAGCCGGACCTTCATCCTTCCCAGGGCTGAACCTACCCCAGTACCCTTTTGCCTTCAAACTTATAGTGGAACTAGTATTGTAATGACAAACAAGAACATAAGCCATATAGGTGTGTGCCCAGAACCTGCTGGAGAGCCTTGACTGACAGCCATCGCAGCTTGTAGCCCAGGGCCTCCAGATTGGCATGGAGCATCTGCTTTTTCTGGACATTGCAGAGAAGAGGGCATGACTTAAACAAGAAGCTGGAGAGAAGCAGCTGAATTTACTGTTTGTGCATTAACTTTAAGCAGTGTGAGCTTTCAGCGTGGAGGGGCCCATTCCCTGTGCTGTCTCCTCCGAGTGCTGAAGAAGGGCAGTTTCCCAGGGCTTCATCCTCTGAAGCTGCACTGCCCATGGCTCTAAAGACATCCCCCTTCCCAGACAGTTCCTCACTGCTGGGGTGGCTCAGCCTGTTTCTGAAACCAGCAAGGCCTGTGGGTCCTTCTTCCACTGTAGCACAGGAATGGCACTGCTGGGCCAGAGCTTCTTCCAAAGAGGTTTCTGCTTTTTCACCATGGCTCTGCCCAACTGGCTGTTTCTTTATGAAGGTCGAGCTCACCAGCACCCAACCAGCAGATGGAGATGGGAGAGAGAGGAGAGAGAAAAGTTTTAGCTCACAAATGAGCCTCAGACAGAAGTGGGGATGGAACTTTGGAAAGATGAACGGGGGGAGGGGGCTCAGCTCCCATTGACTTGACTGGAAGTTACGCAGCGAAACCGAATGGATGACAGCCTTTGTGGGGAATGTGTGTCTCCCACAGCACTAAGCCCAGTGGGAAGAAGCTGACCAGACTGAGCTCATGGGGAAGAGCAATGGAAAAAGAGAGCTCTGCAGGAGTGCAGCTGACCTTGCATGCGAGAATTGCCTTAGAAAACCATTAGCATTTCAGAAACAGTGAGGTTGAGTATTTGCCAACCTTCCACCTGTCACATGGTCTCTGTTTAACCAAATAGATCATTGCCTTTTAACATCTTTCTTTTCTGATTTTTTTTCCTTGTTCTTTTTTTTTTTTCCTTTTTCCTCTTCAAATCCTTTAAAAATAAGAAAACAATTGTAGCTTGGTGCAAGCTATGCATTTAAGTTGTGTGAAAATGCAAATACCAAGTAACAGAATACAGATATTATTGAGAGTTGTTGTGAGGTGTTGTAGATAAATGTATTTATATGCCTAGTGGGGTATTCAATATTATGAATATAAAAGAGGGCAATAAAAATGGTATGTAAAATATGTATGAAGAAAAAGCTGTATAAAGATTTGCCCTATGCACGGAACTCTGTTTCTAAGTGCCAAGCACAGAAAGCGCCAAATAAATCTTTACAATTATTGCCTCTGTGTTCTTCTCTGTCTGTGAGGCTTCCTCAGTGGTTTTCTAGGGACAGACATTTTGAAAATACTGTCACATGTGTTTGCACAACAGAGGGGGTGAAGATATGGTGCTAGATTGTGAAGTCCAGGCAATATTGCAATAAAAATAAAAATTCTGTCTTCTCAAGAAATTTTAAAAATTGAGTCCTTGGAATTTTTAAGTTGCCTTCTTCACAGGAAGTCTATCTTAAAAACAGATAGAGTTGTTATTTTGATTATTGTAGAAGCTCTTCAGAATAATTTTTCACAGTCAATACAGTCAATGGTACTTAAAATAGCAATTTAATTTATTTACAATTTAAAAATAATTTTTAAATGTAATTTGGGAGTATGTGTCAGTTTTTTACTTGCACTATATTTCTAATACAAGATTGAGACATAAACACTGAAAGCTGTGGGGAAACTGAAGCCCCCTCAAACCTGGTTGAAAGTTATAGCTGCAGAGTTTACAGCTTTCCTTGTGTCAATAAACTCTTTTTTCCCCTGAATTGAAAAAACACCAGAAAGGTAGAAAGACCTTTAAAGATCAATTCTGCAAGCATTTCTTTGTTTTTGTTTTCACAAGGGAAGATAAATATACCATTGCCATTCCCAGTTCTGTGCCTAGTCTGTCTGACTGTATTCTGGCTTTTGCTGTGTCTAGCCTTGGATGCTGCTGAAAAGGGTGAGGGGAGATTATGGATAGGGACAATCTGTCCTTCACCTTATTGTCCTTTCTTTACCCCTAATAATGAATTATTGGTTTAATCTTGAAACAGGGAGTTTTAGAGCCTTTCTAAAATACTTTCAGAATCTTTCAGAAATGCCCGCCATCCTGTGCTTTGATGTTTGCTTTTGGGTTTAACTCCATTTTATGGCAACAATTTCTACAGGTTAATAGTATGTTGTGTGAACCAGTATTTCCTTCTGCTGGCTCTTTGCATTAGATTGCTCTTTCTTATTTAATCAATTTAATTCTTTGTGAGTAGGTCTGTATTTCAGCTAGCAGAGACTCAACAAAATCAAAATCATTGTCTGTATCAAAATACATATGTCTAATCTGGATTAAACAAAAAAAATAATAAAAAATTATCACTAGAAACAGTAACTCAAAAAAGTAAAACACATATGCAGGGCACAACCTTCAGTATTAGTGTGAAGAACTGGTATCTAAGTTTCCATGCATTTTAGTAGGAATCCTTGGATAAGAGCTTTGGAATGGTCACCGAGACTCTTCAGCAGTGTGATCCTTCCTGTTATTGAGTACTTTTTCCCTGACACAACCATATTCTTCAGAAAATCTCACTGCCTCAGTATGAATTGAAGTTGCCTTCGGTATGAAGCATATTGGCCCCAGGGTGAGCATTCATGGACTATATTTATAGGCATATTTATTTAACTCCTATGGGGCACATATATAAAATGAGAGAGCTTAGTTAGTGAGATCGTAGCTATTCCTTAGTGTTTTGTTGCTGTGGGGTCAGAATAGTCAACATCAAAATTGAAAAAAAAATAGGAAAAAACCTGAGAGTCTGTTCCAAGATGTAAAGATAAAAGAACACAAATTGTACTTGGTGTGAAGGTTACACTGAGCTTTTGAGGATTAAAAACAAGCTAATACTGAAATGGCAAAAAATATTACACTTTTTCCTTGGCAGTCCCTGTGCAAAGCGAAAGCAGAGCAGTGGTTGGGGGGCAGTATCAGAAATAACAGGACAAATTTGCTAAAACTGTTTATTTAGTGTTCATGTAGGTGCACAAGGGTAACAGTCCCCTGAGCAGACATCCTGTTTAAGGCCTTGACACCACCCCAGAAAGAGGAGTTGATCATTGAATTCGAAGTGGACCCAGGAGTGACAGGAATCTCCTGTACAGCTGTGGCTTTTCTCCCCCTGCCACCCACATACAGACACAAGGCCCTGAGCCATTTGCCACTTTTATTGGAGCTTCCCAGAGAGAGGTGATGGCAATGGGGAATGGGAGAGATGCTCTGGGACCAGCGGGACATCCAGGGCCCAGCTGCTGGGTGGGCAGCCTGGGTAGCAGAACACACAGCAGCCACCCCAGCAGACTCCTTTCCTCGGGTGCCTGCCCGAACCACGGGGCTTGAGAGCCCTCCTGGCAGCGTCCTGCTCCCCTCCAGGAGCCCTTTGATTGCTCATTTGCAAAGCATGTGTGTGTGGGTGGCAGAGGCAGCAGTGCTGTGGTTCCTGTCCCCTTCCTCCCTTCCCTGCTTTACCACGAACATTTGAATGCTTTGGCCAGCTTTAAGCAGCTTTGGGATGGAAGTTCTCACATGTTTCTTTAGAAGAGACAGTGGAGGAGGGCAGGGACTTCATTAATTTTCCCAGTGCGGGGAAGGCCACAGTGTAACATCTCAAAGAGGCCACACAAGGAACAGGTGTCCTGCATGCAAGCTCCCAGCCACAAGTTTCATCTGCCATATGGATGTTATTAGACACCAGAGGATCTACTCAGAGCTGCAGAAACCAGGGGCTCTCAACTCCACCTCTCCTGGGCTGGCCCATTTGGCCTTCGCCCATGCAGGCTTCTCATTTCCAGTCCAGGAGAAGAGAAGGCTCTGTATCTCCCAGTTTGATGCTGCAAATTTAAAAGGTCAAACATCATGTACCTCTTTGAAAAAGTATCCCTTTTTAAAAGCCCAATCCAAATCATAAGAAGCATAGTGGAAATCTCAGTGATAGGAGATCCCTCATGTTACAGTACAAGCTGTTCCAAGTGTAAACCTGGCAACTTGTTGCAGAAGTGAAAAGAGTGAAAAATAATCAGGGTGGGTTTGCAAACTTTACAGAATTTATTTAGCTTCATTCCTTAGCACACTGACAGGCACAGGACATAAATATTACCACAGTCAGTGCAGCTCAGCAATACCAGGACCCTGCAATCCAGTGCAAATAGTGTTCCTGGAGGCAATGTAAGCACTATGTGCTAAAGTAAGATGTCCATGGCACAAATTTAAATACAAATTAAGTTGCACGGCCTGTGACATTCTCTGAAGTATGTGAGAGGCTGGAAGCATTGCTGGTTTGGAACATTCTGTGTGCATATGTGAGAGGAAAGGGCAGCTTGGGCCTTGCCCTGGCAGGACAATGCTCTGCCCTGCACATCCTATTCCTAGAGCCTGTATCCCAGCCTGGCAGTGGCTGCCCATCTCTGGCACACCAGAGGCAAGGCACTCATGTCTGGAGCCCCTACTTCAGCTCCTAAAATGACCAGAAGTCTCACATGGGGGAAGGGCCCAGGAAAGCCAAAGGGTATTTAACCCAGGACATGCAGCAAGGACATGTTTTGACCCTACCTCCTCTTGCAATTTCTATCAGCTGAACACTGCAGGAGCCAGGAGTGGTAGCTATATTTGTCCTTTTCTGTGTCTTTTCTGTCTTTCTCTCTTTCTTCTTCGAATTGCCTCTTATGGGAATTTTGAGTAACTAAAAATTAAATGGACTTAGATTTTGCTAAATTGAATGGGCTAAGTTAATGCTTTGGGAAGTGTTTTATATTTTTGGGACCTTACAATATACTACAGCAAAAATTGCAGAAGATGATCTGCTAGAATGCCTAATTTATTGCATACTGGGTGAAGATTTACTGAGGTGAGTGAGGGCTGATAGATAGCATCTGCCATTAAAAAAATTTTAGAAGTCTTCAGATTATTTTTTTCCCCAACTCAAATAGGTGCATCAACCCAGAGCACACATCCCATGTGAGATCAGCACTAGCAGATCAGTTTTGCTGGGTGTTGCTTGTTGGCCATCATTCTAAATGAAACAACAACATGAAAATGAGCCAAGGGCTGGGCAGAGGAATGCCTGAGCATGCCCATTGCATGCTGCAGATGCAGTAGAAATGCAGCTATAAAAGCAATGAGAGGACTTCATGAGGAGGGCACTGGTGTGGCCAAGGGATAGTTTGCTATAAATAAGCCAGTTCCTGTCCAGGGAACATCTGACTCCTTCAGCACTTTTTCTTCTATAGAGAGACAGACTGCAGGAGCAGACTTTTTGGCCAAGTCTGTAGCCCAGCCTTTTGAATCCACCGATGGAATAATTTCTGAGAGCATCTCAGCTGGGAGGGGCTTCTGTACCCTGGTGCTGACCCACAAAACTTCTGCTGGAAAAGTGTCTCAATTTTCTGACTGTTTCTTGTAGTTTATCTGTAATTGTTACCTAGGAAACTGTATAGAATACAATTAAAATCCATGTAACTCCTTTCAAGGGTTACTTCTCCATGCCAGTCACTGTTGCTTATCCACAAATTATGGGAGCAGTGTATGGAGCACACCTCTTCAGATATCAACTCCTTGCTCCAATAAAGACCTCCAACAATTCTGGCCTGTCTGAGCAGAGGACTGGGCTGGAAAAGAGCAGCTCCCATCTCTGCACACTGTTGTCTTCCAGCAGCATGTTGGTGAGCATGGCTTTTGTGCTGGATAGTGGTCAGCACCAGCTGATTTTGGGAGGAGGGATAAATCTCCCCAGTGGGGATAGTTGTGCAATAGCCCATCTCTGGAGCCCTGAGCTTGTTTTTTTCCTGACTCAGTGTGGAACTCATTGCGTGCTGTGGGGGAGAAGGATTAGGAGCGTGTAATTTCACACTGATTCAAGTTCCTACAGATGCTCCTCTTATTCCAGTAATGTTCTGAATTTGTTGAGCATTTTGGAAGCTCTGACATTCAGCTGGATAATGCCCTTCTCTGCTGAGATTGGGTGACTTCTGTGGGCTACCCTCAGATGCTTTCAGGAGCAGTCCTAGACCCAAGTGGCAGTGCCAGCAGAGACCATCAGCCCTTCTTAGGATCGTGGAGAGGGTGGTGCTGCTTCAGTTAAGCTGGTTCTACTGTTAATAAACCTGGGGCTTTATTCACATAGTTATTCCCAGTGAAGGGACCTGTGGCTGGGACTTTTCCCTCCTGGCTACACTGATGACAGCCCTGGGGACATCCTGCAGCACCCACAGTCTTCCCAGTGTTTTCTTTGTAAGGATCAGGGGTGCCCAGCAACTTGCAGGGAGGTTGATGTGGCCTTGGGTTCTTTTCCTACCTGAGCTGGTTTATAACATTTCCCTTAATGTGCAGTCAGGTAATTGCTCGTGGATACAATTGCATTATGTTGGTGTAACCAACCCAGGAACAGGCACAAAGGAAAACTGCAGTCACTGAGCTGTATTAAATAGGTAATGTGGTTTAGTGATTGGAGACATGATGTCATCACCTGCATCCGTCTCCCTGAGTAAAGCTGGAACCATTTGCAGTATAATTAACCCTGCATAAAATTAATTTATCCTGCCAGCCATCCAAGCCAGGGTCAGCACTGTACTCCTTGGTTTGTATTAGGTTGCCATGCAAAAATCTATATGCAGAAATATGAAGATTAGTTAGAAAAAAGCATGGATGCAGAGGGGTGTGTAGAAGTGCTGGAGGAACAAGAGAGCAAGGGTGCAAAGAATGGCCTGTACTGATAGCCAGGGACATGATCAATGGCAGTGAAACTGGTAAGCTCTGAGGAATGTGCTGCTTTCACCAAAATCCCAGCAGGGGTGACTGACCTGCAGAAACCCTGAGAGCAGCAGTGGGAGAGTGGCAGCGAGACTGCAGCGCGCTGCTGGGGCATTTCTCTTACTGCAACCCCAACAAGGAGTCTAGATCTGCTAGTAAGGTACCCAAAATGGGGAAGAAGAAGACAAGACCATGGCACCCAAGATTTACAGGATAATTAAACAAGATTCAAAGGTTAAAGCTCAATGCCTTTGACCCCTAAAACACATGCAAGACCTGTCCAAACACCAGTACATTATCACCAGTGAAAAGAAAGCCAGAAGATGAAGAAGGTTCAGCAGTAATCACTCCAGAACACTTGGAGACATACATTTTTGGAGACTGTGAGTGCCATGTGTGAGTTGACAGTGTTGTATTTTTTAGAAAAGTGAATAAAAATCACTTCCACTTCTATACAGCATTGCACTTTTTAATGTGAGTTCCTACAGCCATAGTATTATCCATAAAATACTCCAACTCCTAATTCTGTGAACATTACAGTGTCAAGTTTTACAGAAGACCAGAGGAAACCAACACAAAAATTTGGTGAACTGAGGAAAAGAAAGAAAAAAAGGTAAAGATTATGTAAAGGAAGGTTGATCTAACATGAAGAAAACGGTATAAAAAAAAGAAAAATAAAGTGTATGCATTCAAAACAAGAGAACTGGCTATGGTCACATAGCCAAAGGGACAGTATAATCTGAAAAGATGTTCTGTGAATAACTCAGCTACTTTTAGATAATTAATAATAAGCTGCTTTCCCTCTTGAATGGATAATATGAACTTATCGAAAGGAGCTTGAGATGCTCCAGCTTCTGATCATACAGATAAAAATCAAATCAACAGAAAAATGAACCTTTGAAAGGAAACACATTCCCCTCTTCAATGTGAAATGTATTAAATTTGCTGTTTACACTGTGTACACTATTTCAGGCACCATTTATCGTAACTAATCTTTAAAAAAAATTGAAAGCACATAAAACTGGTTACATTGCCTGTACACCAACATAAATAGTTTTATGCCAAGCCTAATTGTTCTTTCTTTATTTAGGGTGACACAAACACTATGAAATGTTAGGAGTTATCTCAGCTGTCTGCCCCTGTAACTTGGAAAGATTTTTCCACCACTGCCATGATCTGGGAAGGAAACTATCTGATCCAAAGAACTTGTGGAGATAAAAATCTATTTAATAGTCATTCTTGATTTATCATGCTTGGTTTCTGTCAAAAAAAGGAAGACCCTGACTCCTGTTTAGTTCTACTCATGCAAAAGTCCAGACTGGGGAACTATATAATTCTGGAATCTGTGTTTTCCACCACCAAGGACATGGTGGGGAAATTCTGTAATGCCATAAGAGAAATGTAAGGCTGGAAATAACTGTCTAACATGACCATAGTTCAAGCTGTCAACTCAGGCTTATAAATAGTACAAAGAGAGAGGCAGAGAGGTGGAACAAGGCTTAGCTGTCACATGGCCTCAGTTCTTTGGCTTCTCCTTTCTAATATCCAGGCCATATCCATCCTGTGAGTGACTGAGTGTGCCATGATACCTGATGTGAAGGGATCCTTTGATGTCCATCTCTTTCAGGTCTAAGCTGGTAGACTTTTCCACATTTATTGTATTGGCACCAATGAGATATTTATGAAAAATGCAGTCACAGCCACATAGAAATCCATGTGACCCACGTTCAGGGCATCCCTTGACACTGAGTTTCAGCAGTGATTTACTTTTCATCTTATACAAGTTGTGAAGAGAAGATAGAACAATAGAAGGGAAATGCAAGGGGAATAATAAATAAAGTGGCTTTTCAAGCTGAATTTAACTGTGGAACAGAGTTGCAGCTGTAAAGCTTGGGGCAGTCTATGGGGTCAGTCAGTCCTGGGTGGGCTGTGGCCCTGGGTGGACTGGATGCCCATGCTAATGCTATTTTCCATTTCCAAGCCAAACAGTTTCAACAGAGGGAGCAACATACAGCATCTATGAGTTGCCCCTACAAGGCAAAGAGGCAAGCTCCATTTCAACTGAGCTTGAATCCAAACCTAAAAAATTCTCTGTGTTCATCCATCCATAATATCTATGTTTTTTTCTCCCTTCATCTGTTGCCACAATTGTGCCACTGGGGGTTCTTTAACTCAGTTCTCCACTGCTTTTACCCATGTTTCCCAGAATGCTGGCAGCTGCAATATAATGAGATTATTTATGATTTCTAAATATCATCTTCTAATGTATCTCCCAGGCCAGCAAAGCAGCAACCCAGCGGATCTCACTGAACCAGAGCTGCCTGTAGCAATCCCAAAGTGTCCAGCCATCCATTTCCATTTCCTGGTTTCACAGGTTTCTCACTCCACTTTTTCAGATTTCCTTCTGGAGCTTTTTTTTGTTTTGTTTTCACAGCAATAATGGAAAGAAAAATGTTATTGGCCGCTGGTGTTCAATCCCAAAGAGACATTGCAGATGGAGCATTTTTCCCAGGAATATTTTGGTAGTGTGCAGGGTAAAATGGGAGTTCTGTCCTCGAGATTGTCTTGAGACATGGACAAGGTGTCCTTGACCCAGCAGCCTCTGAGAGAGAGTCTGCTGTGACATGAGCGGATGTGCTCCCAAAGGTGCCAGGTCTCAGCAGCTGGAATTTCTACCATTCCTGCATTTCCTTCACCCACTTTGGGCTTTGACCTTTCAGACAGGTACATATTTTAGGGTGAACACATTTTTAATGTAGCAAGTGGAAACTCATCTCCTTCAGTGTGAGAATGAGCGGGCTGCTTTTCAGCAAATTTATTGGGCATTTATGTCTAAATACAGAGTTGCATATAACAACAAAATAAAATTTCAAAATTTTTATTAGATTATATTTTATGTTGATTGATTTTTAAATGCCTTTTTTTGCTCTGTATAGTCAGGAAAAATATCCATGTAACCTTCTCTTTGTGATAGTACTTCAGAATTTATCTTCAGCTTTCCATGGCCAAAGCAGTTAGAGAATAACTGTGAAATCCCTTGCTGGTCAAGGCAATAAACTGAACAAAGGACTTGCCCTTGGCCGTGTGTGCCAGTCTCTGCTGCATTCATTGCAAAACTAATCACTGGCAGAAGCGATGACAAAGCCCCCATTTTTGGCAGTTTGGCACTGTATAAAGGTAATGTAGCTCAATTTGTACTTAAATATTTAAGTCAGATGGGGAAGAGCTTGCTGTTTGATGGCTGACACCACCAAGCACAGGTGTCAGGTCTGAGCTGTGTTTCTCCCATTGCTGTTACAACACAACCCAGACACGCAGGCTTAGTGGGACCAAGCCCAGTATTTTATCACCGACCCATGGCAAGGTGGTGGTGGTGGAAGAACTTCCAGCTGAGGCTGCAATGCGCAGGCAGGAAAACTTCATCACTGAGTGCTGCTCCAGAGCAGCCCTGCTGCTGGCCAGCAGAAATCTCCTGGACGCAGCTCCTGGCTCCTTACGAGACCGTGGAGCTGAGCAGTGCACCCTGGAAACGCAGCGCTGGTGCCGAGTGCTCCGCAGCTTGGTTTGACTCTCCCTCTGCCTGCAGATAAACACAGCCCGTGCCAGCAGCCACGTGTGGGTGCACAGAGAAACAGAGGCAGTCGCTCAAACAGTGTGGAATGGAGGGCTGGGGAAAGGCACGTTGGAAATGTGAAGGACATTCATGTTAAAGGAAGGTGTGAGAGCTGCAGGAGGAGCCAAATTACAAAAAAAAAAGTGAGTACTTCAAGCAGCCAAATCAAACAAGACACAATGGGGGCCAACTTTGCCTCCCAGGCATTTCACAAGCCCACACCCCAGAGTTCAGGGGGTGCTGGGGGGAGAACCATGTGTCCCTCCAGGTCTTATTTAACTTGGCCACATGTAAGGAATTTTAACTCTTTTGTGACTTGCTGATTTCTATAGCACTTGATTATTCCCCTTTTTTTCTTCTTTATTTCTGGGTACTTTTATATTGGATAAGTTTTAAATCCTTTAGAAAACAAATAACTTCTTTTGATTTAAAAAAAATAATCATTGGAGGCAAAGCATAAAGTCATTTCAGTCATAGTATCTTGGAAGAAAATAGATACAGTATTTTGGAAAGAATTTGAAACGAAAACACAAAGCCTGATGGGATTTAAATGTAGAAAACCAAAAATTCAGTCTTGCCTCCTCTTTTCCCTTCCCCTATCCATGAGGTCACCATTTCTCATCTCACAGACTATGGCATCTTGCCGGGATCCTGAGGCAGCCACCAGAAATAATATTCTTGCTCCTGTGAGCACAACGCAGGCTCAAGCTGGCCAAGTGAAAATAATCAGAGTGGCTTATTGGAAGCTTATTTGAAGCTACAAAGAGAGAAGCTTTGTAGAACTAGCAAGAAAAAGACATCCAGAAAAGATGGGCAACCTCTTTTGTCCCTCAAAAATTTGTTGCGTAAGCATTTGAGACTAGGTGTAAATGTGTGAAATAGTGGATGTGCACTGAAATTCCACATTGCAAACAGCTTGATTGTAAAGGAACTGTGTGTGTCCATGTGTGCATGGACACAGGAAGGATGAGTGTGCAGGTCCCTGAGACGTGGCAGACCTCAGTCCAACATGTTTAACTTTAATCCTGCTTGGAAGTACTTCCCTGTGGCAGGCTGGCTCTCTGAAGGGCAGGGGTTGATGCTGCTGACATGGCAGCTCTGCTGCTCCTAAGGAAGATGACTTTTCTCCCAGCATTTCTTGTTCTGTCTGTGCTCAGACCTGAGGAGGTGCTCCTTTGCCCAGCCCTGGCATGGCACAAGCAGGAGCTAAACTTTGCATCCCATGTAGCTCTCAGCCCACATGAAGAAGACGTGATCACTCTGAAACTCTACTGGCCTCATTCAGCTAAAGATATTTACCCTTTTTAGTAAACTGTGATGCCTGTGGGGGTAAATCAAGAGTATGAGGGGAAGAGGGGTTGTGAATGTTCTTCTCCCCTTGCAGATTTCTCTGCAGTAAGACCCTGCAAACTCAGATGACCTCCTGGCAGTATTGATGGCTCCCACTTGCTCTGCCACAACTCAGAACTGTAGAATATCTCAACTTGGAAGGGACCCATAAAGATCATAAATTCCAATACCCTGCTCCTCTCAGGAATACCTAAAACTAAACGATATTACTGAGAGCATCATCCAGATACTCTTTCTAGAGACTTGGTGCTGTGATCACTTCCCTGGGGAGCCTCTTCTAGCGAGTGATCACCTTCTCAGTGAAGAACTTTTTCCTGATCTCCAACCTGAATTTCGCCCAATGCAGCGTTATTCCATTCCAATAAGGGTAGAGTGGTGAACAAATCTATCAACAGTCATGGCTCACATTAGAACTTCTCTGGGAAAGCAGCAATCTGCTGGTCCCTGGTGTTTATTTCAGATTCCAAAAACTGCCCAGCTATACCTATCATAGAATCAGAGTGGTTTGAGTTGGAAGGGACCTTTAAAGGTCATCTAGTCCAACTCCCCTGTAATAAGCAGGGACATCTTCAACTAGATCAGGGTGCTCAGAAACCTGTCAGACCTGACTTTGAATATTTCCAGGCATGGGGCATCCACCACTTCTAGGGGCAACCTCTTCTAGTGCTTCACCACCCTCACTGTAAAAAACCTCAAACTACAGATCTGGATATATCTAGCCCATATCTACCCTCTTTTAGTTTAAAACCATTATGCCTTTTCATATCACAACAGACCCTACTAAAAGGTCTTTTAGGTCCTGGAAGGCTGCTATAAGGTCTCCCTAGAGCCTCCTCTTCTCTAGGATCAACAACTACAACTCTCTGAACCTTTCCTCAAAGGAGAGTTGGTCCATGCCTCTGAAAACACAACTCAGCTTCTGGGACAGCAGTGGCAAAGTAAATGCTTTAACTCTTACCAAAGTCAGGCACAGTTATTTTCAGTGCACATTTCTGAGTTATTTTGTCGTTACTTAAGTCCAGTGAGGACTTGAATTGAAGATCCGGTTAAAAAATGTGTCCTCATGACAATTCTCCAATGCAAGAAAGAAGGAGAACTTACTACAAAGAAAAGATCGTGGCCATTAGAGAGACAGATTTGTTGAATTTTGGCTCTGGATCTGAACTGTTTCCCAGGGAGACAGCATTAAGGGCATGAGGTCAGTTTGGCTACATGGGATCGTCCCCTGGAATAAGAGAAATGTGCTCAGCAAGAACATTCCTAATGTTCTGTCCATACTATTACGGATGTCCAATGCCAAAGGCAGCAACCAAAGTCACAGCACACGAGGTGCCCAAGGGCATGAGGCAGCAGGGAGGGGCACAGCTCCTGCCTGGACACCTGCAGAGCTCTGCCTGGACACCACGCTCACTTTGCTGCTCAGGACAAGCTCCAGCTGTGCCTGACAACACTTCCAGCCTACCCCAGAGTTAATCCATGTAATTCAGAATAGTGTTGGGAGAAACTCCTCTGGATTTTCCTGTCCAGCCTGCAAGTCTCCACCAACCATGTTCTTCTCAGCTCCTTGAGAGCAAAGAGTGTTCACTCCTGTGCAGTGCCATGCAGCACCTTGGCTTGAAGCTGTCCCGTTCTCCCCCTGGACTACACACTGGGATTTCCACCCAGGTCTGCAGTTCTCCAGCATCTCTGAAAGCCAAATAATTTGGGGTTTATTCACCAATCCTCTGCTGCTGCTTGTGTCCTAGATCAGATGGAGCTCCTCAACTTTGTAGTGGTAGTTATTCTCCTTACACCACTTGCAGGAATGCAGGGATGAGCAGAGTGTCTGGCTCTGACACTGACAGATCTCATACTGCTCCCAGGGAGTTGCTCAAATGCTACAAAGATGAACCATATGGGCAGCCCCAGCACTTGAGGCCATTAATAGGAATTTTTAAGCAACTGTGATTGATGAGGCAGCTCTTACAAGTCTGAGATCAATGAAAATGGAACTTGATCTTTTGAACCCAACTCCTTAATTTTTTTGTTCCTTTTTCTGCAGAGGATCCCATAAAACCATTTCTGTGCAGACAAAAGCTGTCTGGGACACTTCATGTGGATTTGTCATGCATTTTCCTTTTTCTTCCCCCTCCACCCTGTTTGCAGTTTTACATGCAGTTTGTTTTTGGGTCTTTCTCCAAGATTCATACAGCTCAAGATCAGCTTTTTCTATAATTGTAAATGGATGTTGTCTTGAGGGTGTTTTTTGAGACTCATTATTTTTCTTTTGTTTTCAATTTAGTTAATTCACTCCTCATTACAATCTGAACACAAGGGAGAAAATGCTGGTAAGGAAAAAGAAAAACAAAAGTCATTGAGGAGAGAGGGAAGCCTGAGCAACTTTCAGGAGAAAGCAGGGAGCCCAAGAAAGAACAAGAGAGAGGACCATGCCCAATGAGTCTTGAATTATCCAGTATTGATGCTTTTTCCTCAGCATCTGCTGACACAAATGGTCCAGAATGAGGATGTGAATGGCAAAGTGCTGCAGAGGAGAGGAGGGGTGCACAGCCTTGAGGAAAATTGTGTGAAAGGTGAGGGAAGAGCCTTGGAGGGGTTGGGGCTGCTCCCCTGCTCTCGGTCACCACTGTCAAGGAGCAAGGAACTTGACAGAGCACACAACCAGCTCAGGAGAGTCCTTGAGGGCATTGATGGAATTGGGAGCACCCAGTTCTTCATCACCTTTCAAAAGCACAAGAAATACGGAAGATGTTCCCAGAACTCAGTGACACAGCTTGGCTCTAGACAGCTGGTCACCAAAATAACCTGTGAACTTACACTATGTGACAAAAATTCCAGCACACTCTGTATCTCTTCTGTTAGGGAAAGAGTCAAACCTTTCCTCTGAACAATACCTGGGGTTCTTCCTTACATTTTCAGGTTTCCAAAGTGAATCCCTGCAGGATATGATCCTCAGCAGGCAGAGGGATGGGTGGTTACAGCTGCAGGTTAGGAATGACAGGTCCAGTCCACTCCTCTGGAGCTTGCCCCCACTTCCTTGGAGAAGAATAAGCAACTGCTAAACATTGGGAAGTGCTTGTGTCCTCTCCAGACCTCAAGCATCCCAAAGTCTTCAAGTGCTTTGATACCTTCTAGCAGTGGGCACAGATCCATCTGCAGCTGTATGCAACAGAGATTTATATCACCGAATGAGCCCTTTGGGATGCCAGAATGTGGGTGACTTCCAGGGCCTCTCCAGGGACTTCTAGAGCACCCTTATCTCTGCTTCCATTCCATATTTGGCACATTGGTATCCCCAGAAATGTACTCACACTGCATAAGCTCTTCCATTAAAACCTTAATATTTGCAAAATGCTACTCTCCCTCAACAGAAATATTACACTCATTTGTCAGATGGTAGTGACTCAGATGTGCTTAAAGCTCGGGAATGTGCCAGCAGCAAGGCTGCAAACCTGAGTGGTTTGGGCTTCACAGTCTTTTCTTTGTAACTAATCCCCGTGATTAACATTTTCCTCAGAAGCGGTCGGTGGAGCAGCGAGGCACACCAGCCTGGCAGCTCTGGAAACTGGAGCTGTGTCCCCAGAGAGCAGATGCAGGCTGACAAAGACAGGGCCAGCTTCTCGCACCCACACAGGGCTGTGGCCACACAGCTCGGCGTCACATCCAGCTCAGAGTGACAGCTTTGAGAAGTGAGCAGCGAGCTCAGTTGCCATTTCTTTCTCAGATGCTGCCTACAATTACTGAGGCTGCCAAAAGCCACAAGAAGGCAGCCAGATACCCTCTCTTCATGCTGGCAGGGCTGTCTCTCATGGGCACCTAGAGAAGCCCCCACTTCTCTAGGTCAGCTGCAGCACAGGGCTGAGCTTGACCAGGAGACCCAAAACAGCCACCCACCGACCTGTCTCAGCTCCCCTTGCACACAGTTCCTCAGCTGGGCATTTCTTGAACCCAGGTGAGTGTTCCCTTCATTGGAACAGCAACAGGGCCTTACACAGTCTTGGTGACTGCTCATTTTACCCTTTCTCTATCACGAGCATCAGGGAATGCCCAAATGTTTGCAGGGAATTTCCTCTCAGTCTTGCTGCCTCTGAACCCCTGGTTTTTCCTATCTTTTCTATCTTCTATTCCACTTTTAAAATTTCCTTTAAAATGACACTGACTGTCCTACTTACAGCCAGTGCTCTGGAGCTCAATCAGCCTTGTTGATCCCAGCTGCAAGTGACAACACTTCTCACTCTTTTATATATCAGCTTAACAGCCTGATAACAACTGGGCAGGAGAGGATATTCCTGGCACTCTGAGCACACTGTGCAAGGCTTGTAGTGTGGCACCAGCTCTGTTTTGCTGTCTCTTGCTCCTGAGCTGTTGCCTTCTGACTGCTTGAAAATGACTCATGAGGTTCATATGGTCCAAATTAGGTGAATGGCAGAACACTCGTGGTGGTGTAGGTTACTTAAAGGATTTTAGGCAGATTTTTAGTATTTCATTGTGTGCCTGCAAACTCCTGAGATTTTTTAACATGAAAGAAAATGCAAATTTTGCAAACTACAGAAATGTTTCATCAGCTGAGCATCTGAACTCAACTTCCAAACTCATTTAGTACCTTTTGTAGCACACTGTGGTTCATACAGGTATTTACAGCAATGTTGTTACAAGAACATTGTTCAGTTCTTAAGGGCATTTCTCCATTTCCATGTGCAAGGCTAAGACTAGAATGGTTCTTCAGCCAGTGAACATTTTCATTAGGCATTCCTTTGAAGCACATGCAAAGCATCTATGGGACACTACCATCATCTTGGGCTGCAGAAGATGTTATGGGTATAAAAATATCCATTTTGAGCTCTGCCTGGGAGAGTCATCTCTACTACTGGCAGTTCTTCTCCAAGTCATCTGAAGAGCTTCTCTCCAGCCACTGTCCCTACTCTTAGCCTACCCACACCTGCAGAACTGGCCCTGCATCCCTGCTCCACCAGCTCTGCTCCTCATCACCAAAGCAGCACTCGAGCATGTTCCAGAGCACATTGGGTGATGTGAGTTGCTGAAGAATAGGCAAATGCTGCTCCTGGTGTGCAAACTGCTACTGCACTCAGCAGCACATTCTCAGAGCTGCTGCTCAGTATGTAGGTGAGGCTCAAAAAGATTAGGGCAAAAGTCCTGGCTTCTCTATTCTCCATACCCTAGACCCCTGTCCTGTATAATGTTTTGGGGAGCTGTATTTTTTGTCTTGGAAGTTATCCTTGCAACCCAGAGTTTCCTGTGTAAAAAAATTTCACTCTTCCCTAGGTCTTAATTCTTTGAGTCCTCAGCACTCCCAAAGGGAATGCCTTTTCAAAATGCCTTTAACACTTGGACTGTCCTTTTTAAATTTTAGGAAAGGCTGGAGGGTTTGCCAGTGGTTTTGCTTTCCCAGCATGAGCCAAACGTGCCTGCCAGATTTCTCAAGAGGGGATGTAAGATTTTCCAATTTCTAAGTAGGCCAATGGAGCATTAAAATATCAAAATGTAAAATAAATGTGTTTCATGAAAGGATTCTCTGTTGTCAAGGAAGGAGGGCTGGCTAACACCTGAGGGTGCCAGGAACTTCTCTGCTCTGTGACCTGAGGCCCGAGGGAAATGACCTTTACCAGCCTGGAGGCACAGGAATGAGGTGGTGCCAAACTTCCCCTCCACGTGTTGTGGGCAGCTTAATGGAAAAACCTGTAAATATTGCAGAATGTCGCTAATTGTTATTGGTATCACTGTGCCTTGAGGTAGAGGCATGCACTGTGCATTTTATCCTCTGTAACTTGCTTTCCATAACAGTTAACCACTGTCTAACAAGGAAAGAAAAGTCAGGGGTTTCATGCTTACAGGAAGTATATGGTGTTGATGGATTTGCATAGTATTTAGAAGAGCTAGAGTTACATGGCAGTGACGCAGTTCTACAGCACTTGTTAATTCCCTCTTCTCCCTAAATACTTCCTCCTGCCTCCCACCTTTGGCTCTTTGGACCTAGCCAGCCTGTTATTTCTCTCTGTCTGGGCTGTGGCTGGAGTTGCCAACCAGCTGCACCCGGTGTGGTCATCCAGACTCTCAGGATGGGAGCCCCAGACATTTATCTCTTGATGTGTCTTGCCATCTTCCTTTCCACATCAACCCATTGCTCTCCATTCTTCTGTCTCTTCCAGCACCTGCAGCAAACCAGGGCTTAAAATCCCACTTGTTGACCTAGCAAAGCAGAGCACAGTGTTCCCAGGAGAGTTTGGGCAATGGTGATCCCCACATCAGGCAGGATTTATATTTGTCGTATTTCTCTCCAGAGCCCAGGTTTCACACAGATATTGCCCCATCCTTACACATGTGTGACAGTTCTTACTCTGCAAAGTGCCTGACAGAAGCAGTGCAGCTGTTGTACCATCTTCACCTCTGATTCTGGTGAAGGGGCAAAAGCTTCCCGTGAACCATCCAACAGTTCTGCAAGGGTGACCCTGGAAAACTCCCTGGAAATGCCCTTTCCTCTTTCCACCTTGAGAGCTGGTTTCAATTGCTCTCCTTTTGTGGCAAATGGGGGTAGAGGTGGTGACATCAAGCCCTTCTTGGCAGCTCCCTTTTCACAAGGAAGCATGCATTCAATTAGAGGATTTTAATTAAAATACTTTTCTGTAGCATCCTGTTTCCAGGCCCCGCTGTAAATTTAACTTGACATTCTCTCATTTAACAGGTGGGTGAGATTATTGTGAGAGCTGCCAGATGGGAGAAAGCAGAAAGAGGGCTGGTTGCAGAGATAGAAGAGTGAAGAGAGGAAGAGAGAGAGAGCAAAAGAAAGGAGTGGGACAGATATCTGCTGCATATCTGTCAATGTTTACTGTGCAACATGCGATCCTTTTCTGTGATGGTTCTCCACTGCCATATGCGCGTGACTTCTTAAATGCCTTTTGAAGGATAAAAGCAGCAAACCCAGGATCAACACAGTTGCATTTGATTTCCTTTCCTCTTGGATAAGAGCAGTTCAGGAATAACCAATGAATGGCAATGGATGCAATATTCAATACACCCCCACATCTACCCCCCCAAAAAAGAAAAAGAAGCCCATCCTTTGGCCTGGCAGCTGAGGAGCAGAGTGAGAGCTGTGGGGGTGCAGTGGCAGCCCTGGGAGTGGGCAGTTTGCTAGAGAAGTTTTCCTTCTGCCACTGCAGCTGTGTCCCCACCAGCTTCCAGATGCAACAGGTTAAAGGATTTGGGAGAGTAAGAGATTGTTTTCAAGAGGATAAAACTCAGCAGCTAGCAGGAGCAAGGATGAGGAATGTGAAAACCTGCCACAGTCAGGAGTCTCAGAGGTAGAAAGGATGGGGACAATGGGTGGCCAGGAAGGAAAATGAAAGGGACCAAAGAAAGAGAAAAAAAGGGTAACGACAGTCTGGGAAGGAGGAACCTGAGCGAATGGGGAAGGAAGAACCACTCAGGGTTTCTGAGGATAGGGAGAAGACAGAAAGTCACAGAGGCAACGAGGAGAGAATGGGGGTGAAAAGGAATGGGGATGAAGAGGAACAAGGACCCTTACGCTCTCATTTTCCCCTTTAAAAGCAACAAAACTTACAGAAGTTACAGCCCAAACTTCAAGCTGATCTGGAAGGGTAACAGCACTGATGTCCTCCCACTGTGCTGTGTTGGGCTGTATTGCTCTAACCCACCCACCCCACAGCATGTGCTGCCAGGGCTGAGACCCCACAGCAATGCAGGGTGGAGGTGCCTGTGGCAGCACCAAGCTGTGGTGCCAGCAGAGAGGGTGTTTTAAATCCTCAAGAGCATTGCACACTGCTGTCAGAACTCAGAGCTACTGCAACTGCTCATTTTTGCATGGGTTGCCTGAACCAGCTGTTTTCAAGGGAGGTTTTTGCAGTAGAAGGCTTAGCAGATAAGGTGCTACTGGGGAAAGTGCCTGGTAAGTTCTGCTTTCCCCCTTTCCATTTGGTATGGATTGGTTTAGGCTCCAGCTTCTGAGGCCTGGAGCTCCTAAAGGTATTGATTCCTTCTCTAGATTTGCTGTTCTAAGTCCAGAAGCCTGCTGAGTAAATCCACTGTCTGAGTGATTCAGTTGCAGACTGATAAACTCGAAATTGTTCAAGCAAGCACTGAGAGTCCTCATGGTTTCCTCACAAAGAATTGGATTTCAGACACAGCTATGGTCAGGTTTTGCCTCCATTTAGCAAACTGAAATATTTCAATATACACCAAAACTGAAACATATGGTTTTGATTCTCCAAATGGGAAAAATCCTGTACAAAACAAGCTCTCATTAAAGAAAGAGAGACAGAGACAGAGAGAAACCCCCACAGTTTCAGAGGAAGATTCTTTACCAACAAGTGTAGACATTTGTGCAAGTTGAAGCTTACATCAGAAAGCTATCAGACAAAATTGAGTGCTTTGGCCAGAAAACATACTTTTATCAGTCACTTCATAATCACCCTCTAAAAAGAGATCTTAAATTAAGGATTTGCTATCCATGTTATGATACCAATGGTATTTAATTGCATCAGTATCCTTTAATTCCTTACTAGCCATCACTTATGTGTATTTGTGTAATTTTCCCTGGGACTGATGCCAGGTTCATGTGCCTGTGTTGGCTTGAGCAATCCCATTTATCCTCTTGAACACAGGAACGACAATGAGCTTTTTTCCCAGTTATTTGGAAGTGTTTCACTCTTCCAGGACCCATGAAATAGAAAGAGGAATAGGTCAGAGCACTATCAAGCAAGTCACTTTTAAGCTCTTTAGTGAAATGTACCTGGTCTCTGCACCTTAAAATGTTTAATTTTAGTAATTGTTCAGAACCTTCTCAAGTTACTCTTGGGAGTATTTTCACAGTTTGACAGGGAAGAAGGGCCCACCAGGCTGTCTGCTGAGACCTCCTGTGTATCACTGGCTTGTGATACACGTGTTGCCTACACCATTTCACATTCAGTTCCAGGACCAGAGCCTGAACAAAGCCAAGGACAGGGCATGGCAGGAGCCTCTGACAAGCCCTGTGCACACACCCCAGCAGGAGCAGGGATGTGAGCACAACCGACAGCCCTGCAAACAAAGTGCACCCTGTACAGCAGAAGGTGAAACCACCTCCAAGACTGTGCCAGAGTGAGCTTGGGGAAGCCTCATTTGCACCTCGAGTAAGGCAGGGACTGTGACCCTGGACAAAGTGGCACAGGGTATCACCCCCAGGCACCTGCAGCAGGAGTGCTGTGGAGTACAGACCAGCTCCCACTCAAAGAGCTGCCTTTTACTTTCTGTGGTTTCTCAGCCCTCAGGAAAAAGAAAATCAAGAAAACAGATGTTACTTCTTACCCCAAAAGCCTGAAAGCACACTAGAGCATGTCTGGTCAGCAGAACACCAAAGAGAAACAGCCCTCTTATACCTGCAGGGAACTAGAGGAAATCCGGATGAACTGGGTTTGCTTTCAGCTCTTGCTCATTTAGAGTTACACAGAACTGAGGGCATTTGCAGCATCCTGAGGGCAAAGGGAGGTGACTTTCGCTGAGCCATTGATTTACAAACTGTGGACTCTCATCCTGGAAACCAAATGGGCATTTGCAAGTTTCAAAATTTTCCCATGGCTCTATGCTTTGCGAAACCCCAGAGAAAGTTAATCCTCCAAAGCTTTCAAGTCTTCCCAGATTCACAAGATTTGTGAAAAGACTGATTCAGGAAGTTTAAAAATTTTTGTTGTTTATTTTAAATAGCTTCTGTCTCATGCCTTCCTATGTTACAGACTGCAAACTTTTTACTCAGTTCATAACATCATACTTTATTTTGTCTGTACAGCAGGAAAACAATGTACACTGAACACTTTGAACTTTACAGTTTTGCTGTTAAAGAGACCCATATTCAAGTAAGGCTTGGGAGGGGAGGTATTGGATGTTGTTTTTTTAAATGAGCTTTTATTAATCAGTTGTTATTGTTGTTAATATTATTGTCATTGTTATTATTGTTATTAGTCATATTACTGTTTTTATTATTATTACTACATTTATTTATTTATTAACATTGACCTTTAGGTCATTTATTAACTTGTCCAGCACAAGGGCTGGTACTGAACTATCTCATCCCGGATGCAGGACATTGCATGTAAAGAAATTAGCACATATTATTTTTAGAAACTCTTAGAAGTTTTGTCACCAGTAACACGAGAAGTCCAGCAAATACTCTCCACGTTCTCCTAGGCCAGATGGCTGTCATTCCCCATCCTTAGTGAAACCAGCTGACCTTTATCCCACACACATTCAAATTTTGTGATTCTGGAACAGTGACTCTTGAGCAGATCACAGCCCCTCTGATGCCTGGAGACACAGCCTCTCTGCTGCCATCCCTGCTGGACAAGTTGCGGCTGTGAATTTACTGCCTGTGCTTGGTTATCATCTCATGAACAGGTGGAATAGAGAAGCTTTCATTCACGCACACAGAGGCCTCTCAGAACTTAGACCCCATCAAATGGTTTGAGAAAAGGCGCCTCAATGTCTTTGCTCTTGCACTTTGCCACTGCAGAGTGTACAGTCACCTCAGGTCAACCACAGTCACCATGGGCTGGCTTTGTGCTCACCCATCTCCTTTGGAGGCAGATCTCTCTCTGTGGCCAGAGCTCAAAGGGACACAACTGGGAAGACATCTTGTCGTTTTTTATGTACAAATGTGAGCTAAAGTTGATTTTTGAAGTTTATGTGAATACAGGTTATATTTCTGATATTGTTGCTGTAGTAGCATTGGCTATAGGATTAGTTACTCCAGATGCTGCCAAGTTTTAAACATTGGGACTCTGTTTTGTGCCACAGACCACTGCTCAGACCTCTTCATCTCCCATAGTCTTGTTTTTTCTGAGAGAAAAAAAAAAAAAAAGATAAAGTGATTTAGGAAGAGTTAATACCCCCGAACAGATGCACCAGCAAGAGATGTGACAAAATGTCAAGTGGAATGTGCCTGAGGGCTTGGAATTTGGCCATGGAAGCAGCAGATGAGTCCCCAGGATGGCATGTCCCCCAGAGGCCCGACGTGCTCTGGTGACAGCTGTGATTTTTATGACCCGGCTTCGATGACAGTTTGGGAGAGGTCAGCTCTGCTCTTTTCTGACAAGAATTCGGTTTGTCATCAGATTCTAAAATCCCTCTGATTTATGGCATCAGCCACTGCTAGCATTTTACTGAGATGCAGGTCCTCTCCCCACTCCCTGCAGACTGGGAGGTTAACGTGCAAACCCTGATGTTCAAATCAAACTAATCCTGAGGAAAAAGGAAGTGGTAGGTCATGAAGTCACAGGAAACACTGAAGAGTGAGCTCCAAAGATCTTGCATTAAAAGCACTTCTTCTGAAAACAGGCAGCTCTTCCACTTCCATCTGAGCTCTTCCAGCTTCCAGCTCTTCCATTCACCTCCACAGCCCACAGCCTGCCAGACACACCTTGGTACCGCACTGCCTCATCTTTGCCAGTGACAAAGCAACTTCCCAGAAAGGTGATCTGCTTGGATCAAAATCGACTGGGTGTCAAATGCCTCCAGGCACACAGGGGAAGGGCCATGTCAGCACAGCACTCCTCAGCTTCTCAGCTCCCACTCAGTGTGACCATGGTGTGCATTTCCATGGCCACTTAGCACCCAGCAGGGGACCCATGTGGCAATTGCAGTCAGTCATTAAGGACACAGGTAGTTTCTGTTTTCCTCCTGGGTTTTCTGAACACTAAATTATTTTTTTCTTTTTCTTTTTCCCCAGGCCTGGTAAGACACAGTAGCACAAACAGCTCTCCTGCAAGCCAAGAGCCCAACTCCTACCTCCACCACCATTTAATTCACATTTTAAAGGAAGATGTTAAAGAACAAGGAGAACAAAGCAGGTCCATGCTGATGACTGTCTCAGCTCCCTCCCAAAGGGAGGTTGTGTCCTCCAAACATCCCCTTCTCATTCTTTGCTTACCTTACAGGTACAACTCTGTTACCAGCCAGAGGCATTGACTTTCTCCTGCTGGGAAGCCCAGTTCCATTGAGGCTTTCTAGCAGCTGGAAGATCTGAAGGGATGGGATATTCTTTGTGGAAGTGAACAGAGGAAGTTGAAGGAGGCCATTTTAATATCTGAGACAAGAAGAAAGGACTGGCTGTGAAGCAGCCTCCCTGCAATGGTGAGGAACTCTGGCCTCAGGCTAATGCAGTTGTGATCACAGTATTATTGTTAAGTCCTAAAATGAGTACAAGGAGCCATGGGTGCGTCCTCATGTAAAGGAATGACAGTCTGCTCCAGTAATTTTCATGAACTCTGCTATAAATGTGGCTGCACAGCCCTGGGACAGAGGATGGAAACTTCAGGGATCACTTTTTGTGGAGATGACAGCATCTAAATGTTCTAAAGCACTGGGTACCCTATGGCCAAAATGCATGTGCTCCATGGGATCAAGAGACAGAAATTCTCAGCATGGATCTTGCCACTCTTATAGCAAAATAGATGTATTTTCTGCTTGGATGCACCACCATTCTTGCTTGGAACCCTCCTGCTCTTGAGACCTGCAGATTTGCCTCCGTCTTTCCTCCTTATATTCTGCCACATGGCATTATTAGCAGTCTAATTAGAAATTCCTTCCATTCCCAGTTCTTTGCATGTTTGTGAAGGCAGAGCCTTACTAACTCTCCAGTGGTCCATTGGATTATTACAAAAGATGTCATTTTCTACTGTAATTTTTTAATGAAATGAGTAAAAACTAAAGAAAAAAAATATTTTTAACTCTATCAAGCACAACTCAAAAGAATGCCAGGCTCAAATTTCTTATTGAAAGTTATCTGACCACAGGGTTTTACAGGATAGATCCATTCATTTCTACACAACTGATTGAAGGGATTTTACATTAGCATTCCCACAAAATTTGCTTGAGATGTTTGGCAAGTTTCTCTTTGCCCAGGCAGGGGAGAAAATATAAATATTCCCAAAAGTAAGAGAAGCAATTCAAATCAATCAAGTATTTTTTCACCAAAATGAAAAAGCCTGGGAGAATCATAGTAGAGCAAGAGGAAATTCAACTCAGATCCTTGCCCACAAAGGATGCAGGGGCCACGGAGGGTCCCAAGGGGTCTGCCACAACTCCTGAGGACTTGCAAAAAAAGATGAACCGGCCCTTGCTGTGGAAACATTCCAGTTCAGTTTTTTTATAAAACAACTACAGTTTTGATCTGCTGAAAAACATTCATCTCAGTAAGAAATGTCAGGCAGAAGTCACTCAGGATGTCTCAATACTTCTGGTGCACTGGCAAACCGTATTTTGTCATCCATTCAACAGCATGAAAAATATTTTGAAATATCAGACTTTTCTGGTGAATGGGTGCTACAGATCCCAACTGTGTTTATGGAGAGACAGGTTTTCTCTCTGTTTGCCATCGCAGGGCTCTCGTAATTCTGTTATAGCACTTTGCACAACTAGCTCAGTGTGAGAGAGATGGATATGAATGGCAGTGGAAATCTATTCCAGAAGGATGGTTCTGTTTCCTTTATGGCTATTTTGGTTTATGTTCCAGTAGTCATTCTAGTATGCAACTGCCTAATCAGATAGCAAGTGCTCCCTGGAGACCTCAGGATGCTGCATGCAGTTTGGGGACAGCACTGGGACAGGAAAGGCCAGTGCCACATGGCACAGAAGAATACATTTTTTATTAATAGTTTAACTATTTTCCCCCTGGTTTTCAAGCAGCTGAATTCAGTAGGCACAATTCTCCTGTTTCCTCAGTTAGAAGGACAGCAATGCCGAAGCACAGGCTTGGTAGAGGAATGGTCAAAAATTTCAGGGAAAATAAATGACCAAGATCAAACAATTGTAATTTCTAACACAATCAGAAAGTGAGAAATACTGGTCTGAGGCCCCAAAAGACTGCCAAGCTCTACAGCCATTTGAATAAGGAACCAGAGTTTCAGTACCATCTTAGACTCCACAGCACTTCACAGATTTTTATTTTTTTCTTTCCTTGAGAAATGTTTTCCAGATTTCCTCTCTTTTCTGGTTCTTGCCAGTGACACAAATACCACAAGAACAGTCTATCTCGAAAGTGTTCTGGCAAACAATTCAGGTGCTGGCAAAGACTCCAGTGTGCATTGGCTACATTAGGTTTTTATAATGTGTCAGCTAGTCCCTGATAGCTACCATGTGGTGATAACGATTATTCAGTCCAAGCCCTAAACGAGATGGAGAAAGCGCATGTGTAAAGTGGGAACCCATCTCTGCAACCGTGCTCTCATTTCTACACTTTATATATTTCCTGGGAAAGGAGTCAATCCAGAGTCCTGGGCTGTTACCACTGAGAAAGGACCTGCTCTTCCCAGCCTTATATTTATGGGCTCATCACCACTATTTGTCACCACTATGTCTTCACCTTTTTATTTTTCCCAGCCTAGTGATGCAGAGGTTGTGGACAGCCTAATGCAACTCACATCTCTCTGTAAAGCAGGTAATGGTCCCAGTGACTGCTGGAGAAAATTGATTGTGTCAGAGCAAATGAGCCACTGCTGGGATGATGAACATCCCTGAAGTCAAGGTTTGCACACAAGTGCCGATATTTTGGCGTTGCACATCAGGCATAATTTAGTACTGGGAACCCAGAAGCATCTGACTGGGCTTCAGAGAGAGCCTCACCACTCTGTTCTGCATGTCAAATTAACTACCCAGTAGTGAGCTACCCCAGCTAAATGATCACCCGTTGGCCAGCTGCCACACCACAAAGCTCCCCATACAAGCGTCTCAAAAAATGGAAACTTGTTATTCTGGAGCTGCCCTGTGAATACCCGTTCTGTCAAGGCTGGAGGGAAATATTTGGGGCAGGCGGGCTGAGAAAACAGAGAGGTGTTAGGTGTCAGAATTGATTTAAATGGGCTGCAGCTTTGCACGGGAGCAGCGGATCTCAGCAGCCAGAGGATGGGAGGTAGTCAGGGTGGGGGGCTCAGGAGCAGAAGAAAATGGGTTAGATATAAGGTTCCGATGCTTGAGAGGGTCCTTTGGAGCCAAAGACAGAGTATTGTCTGTTCCCACTTGGCTTCCTAATCTTCACCAGCACTCAGTGGGAGCAATTGCATGCTGGTGAACCAATAGAGGTTTCTCCTCCGGGCCCGTGAAGGTGAGGCTGCCAGTGGACCTGGTGAGTGTGAGGGTGACAAATTCAGCCTCAGCAAACTTTACTGACCCTTAAATGAATCAGTGCTGAAATTAACAGCATTCAAGAGACCTTTCTGAACAGTTTTTGAGGATGCTGAGCATTTCTGGGTGCTTCTCCCTGCAAAAGGCTCCTGTGTCCCTAAAACCCCTGCATTATGCAGACCAGGAGAACTCCAGAGGCACATCACATCTCCCTCGTTCTAAAGAAACCTGGTTTGGACAGGGGTTGGTGAATGCCAGCTGTCATCTGGATATACAATCAGGTCATAATCAGAGTATGCCCAGGAGCTGGAAGCTGGAAAGTTGTAAATCAGTGTCCCTTGATAAAGGTGTGACCATGACCTATAATCACAGAATCCTGACAATGTGAAAGTTTCAGCCCAAGCCTCTGCTTAAAGAGAGACATCTGTAAGAACAAGCCAGATTGCTCAGGGCTTGCTGTAGCTGTGCTGTGTAACCCTTTCTCCCTTCTGGGGAGAAACCTCTTCCCTGCTCTAGGTTAATTCCCAAGAAATACAACTCTTCCTCTCTCTTCCAGAAGTCACATGCTTCGCTAACCCTACAGGTACAAGTGGCCAAACACTACAAGTGACACCAAGATGCCATACTGGGAGCAACAGCAAAAGCTATCCAGGTACACAAGAAATCTAGGGAGAGTGGTATGCAGACAAACCCAAGTGGCAACACACTTACACAATCATGAGCAAAAGTTCACAGAGTGAAAGTGAATATGAGGAGCTCTTTGTCCCTCATGGTTTGTGGTGTGACAAACTGTGCAGTCAGAGAACACAGATCCTCTCAGAAACAGATACACGTTTTGGTTCATGTGGACATATTCTACATGGCTGTTTCCTTGGTCATCAGAAGGTACTAGTTCTTCCCATTTATTTTCCACTCCAATTTCTAACATCCACACAGAATCCTGTGTTACCTCCAATCCATGATACCCAAACAGATTTGAGGCCAGCAACAGGCACCCTAGATAAACATGTTTGTCATAAATATCTTTCACTCTTCTTCTGAAACTCTTTCAAAAGAGTTCCACATTTGGCGGTTACCTACAATAAATTGTTTCCTTTCTACCTTGCAGTAGGCCATTTTCTTCCTAGTTTTACACTAGTTTTGCTCTCTGTTCCACAGCCCGTTGCCTTAAGTTCTGTGCATTTTTAGGCAGCTTTCTGACTTACTCCCTCTCACTGTAAAATACTCTTTACTGTATTTTCTTCTTCTTTTTGATATCCAATAGCATTACATACAAGAAATTTTCTAAACCCCATTTTATATCAAGGTAGTGTAAATCTAGTTATACACTGTGCTACATAAAATACATTGTGCTACATAAAATACATTGTGCTACATATCACTGCTACATGTTTTACATTATTCATTTGTTTATAATAATAAAGATAAGTTTATCATAATTTATTATAACTTTCCAGTTATGAGCATGCTCAACACTGTGACAATAACTTTGCTGGCCACAACCTATTGTGCAACAGTCTCATCTGTCACCCCGTGGACAGTTGGGCTGTTTTAGTGTTTTTGGTTACACCACTCTTCTCGCAGTCCTGATGAGGTTGGTTCCTCCCTTTTCAGACATGTCACTCTGCAGGGTCTGAGTCTACACAAGAGTGCAATAACTTATCAGATCTTCAGCTTTACAGACACCCGTCATTGCAGGTTTGATGTGGCATCTCTGATAGTTTGCTTCAAGATCTTTTCTGACCTTCCATACAGCACATGGGTGTATCAGCACTGGCAACTTTTTTAATCTGGCAGGCTACTCAGAAAAGATACCCACATATGTTTTGCTATCATCCCAGGCTTTCAGAGAATGTGAATGGACAACAGACTTGATAAGGCCACAGTATTAAGCAGACATTGCACTGGTATGTATCATGCAATGGGTTTAAATCACACCAGAAGTTTAGAGGTCTCAGAATTTCTATATGTTGCTCTTTCAGCAACTAGAAGTCAACTTTAATAGACATTTCCCAAGTGTTTGGATAGTTACATATGTTTTTAGCTACTGTTTATATGATGAGATTGCTTTCCAGTAAAAGTTCTGTTATTTGCTACAAAATCAAAGGCATAGCTGACTATTTGATGAGGTGTTGTGTGCATTGTGTCTGTTTTGGAAAAACAGGAACTCCATTCTAAGGGAAGGCTTGAAGAATTTAGGCAACTATATTAATATCTGGAGCTATGCAACAGAAATGCTCTGAAAGCAAAGAAGGTTGTAGGGTTTAATATGGAAAGACCAAAAAAAATTGGTGTTTTGTTCATATTTGGTTTTTGAAAGTTTTGGATAAGACTATAATATGACAATACAACTGAAGCAGAACCAGCAAGAATTCTACTTGTTTCAAATGGGTATTTCAGACAGAAGTATCTCAAGGACCCAGAAAATGATGCTTGGTCATTGAATGTTAAAATTCTTTCTTTGCTAGTTGCTTCTGGAGGAATATGACAATTTTCATGCCTGACCAAATGGGAATGAAATGTGCCCTGGTGTCCTTTCTCTAGACAAGCCTGTGAAACGCAATAATGGGAAAAGCTCCTTTGTAGTTTCTACTAGCAGAAAAGAAGGAGTTCATACTATTGCTTTTTAAAGCATTATTTTCCACCATAACTTCACAGAATCACAGAATATGCTCATTTGGAAGGGACCCTCAAGGATCCTCTAGTCCAACTCCTGCCCCTGCACCAAACCATCCCCAAGAATCACACCCTGTGCCTGGGAGTATTGTCCTTCAGCATGCCCATTTTTGAATTTCATTTAACTATTCACACAGTCTCAGATGTGACCACTATTGTGACCACTATGGATTCATTAAGAACTACATGACCAAAAATTATCCTTAGGCTAATCTTCAAATCTGAAGCTGATGTTCAAATTCAGGGATGACCTTTGCTCTTGTTATCATTTTTCCTACTTCATCTCTCCTTTCTACACTGGACAGATTTGGTCTCTTCACTCACCTGGAAGTCTGTCTTGCTTACAGCCATTCTTGTCATCTGACACAAGCCCTTCCCCAGAAGTTAACCAGAGTTGTTTTTTACCTGGATAGTTCCCCCCATGTGGTCACAGAGCAGTCTAGCAGCATGCAACTCAAAGCATCCCACCAGATTTGGATTTAGCAGCAAATTCTCATGCGGTTCATTTGACAGAATGAAATGCAATCATTAGAAGAAATTTCAAAAATAGCTTTTGAATTTTTACATGCCTATGTGAGTCACGTGCAAGTATGGGGTATAAATTATTTTGAAATCAAAAGCCAAAGTGCCATAAAATTCAAACACAATCAGCTTGTGTGCAGACAAGTAACACTGTCTGTGTGTTTGTGAACTTTTTACTGGCTTGCATTAAGGGCCTGGCTGTATCTCTGCCTGTGAAATCAAATTATAGAAATGGAAGAGAGTAAATCTCTGCCCAGTAACTCTGTGCTTGCAGAACAGCAGGTGCAGGTTTCAAGGGCAGGTCAAGATCACTTTCAAAATGTGGCCCTTCATGTAAGGCTATCAGCCAAAGATAATATTTTTCTTCCTAAGAGCTCGTAACAACACGGGCTCCTATCAGAAATGGAATCACCTTGCCTTTGCCAGAACAGAACCCCTCTGTTTCATGAATCTGCTGCCTACTGGGACACAAATCTAACACCAAATCCAAGGGCCTTTAACTACTTTGCTCTAGGTGAAGAGACAGCTTCACACACAAGAAAACAATTGCTCAGATGTCTTTCACACAGTCTACCTGCCTGTTTCTTTTTGGCCTTTTAGTGGCTATCACCAGGATGAGCAAGGTGACTTATGCCTGACACAATGAATTTTACCCTCCCTACTTTACAGCTTTCCAGAGAGCATCATATATACATACATACATACATATATATATATATCCAACAAAGGTTTTTTCCATGCCGATGCTCTGTGAGGCACAAATTAAGTCTTTCCAGCCTTTCAACCCGACCAATATCATGCTGGAATATCAACTTCTCAACTCATGCTGCCCTTTCCTTCCTTCAGAATTCCCAGATTTTCCCCCTAAAAGTATGAGCTGCATCCAAAGACCACTTTTCTCTTAAAGAAGGTAGAAATTATTTGGCAATGTTATCACATCACCTCTCTCAAGGAGGGCATTCTCGCAGCTTCCTCTCCAACTAACCTGAGCAGAGCCCTTGTCAGGAGGTTCTCAGTAGACAAATTCAACAGCTGATTTCGGGGACATGAGATTTCTGAGTGACCTTCTACAACACAGGAACTTTCCCAGCTTAGCAGTTTCCCCAGAGGTGTAATTCTAAAACACTCCCTAAAATAGTCCCACTACAGCTGCTCTGAGAGCACTTCCCAGCCCCCATCATGGACATAATTCTTGGGATTGACAGTGGCACTACCCCAAACTGTGTCATCATACATAATTTTATTTTGTTACCGTATATGTATTTGGATATACTTGTGTATGTTCAACTGTTTTCAGCCTAACAAGTTACCCAGTTTTCTTTGCATTCTTCAGAAGCTTCCATCCTCACTTACTATGCCATAAATCTTGTGCAATCAGCTACCTTAATTAGAAATGCTTTTTATACTTGCTTTCAGAGTATCAGCGAAAATACTCAACAGTGCTAGACCAAACCCAGATCTCTGTGGGACATTAGAAATACACACCCCTTTACTGAAGATTCCCCACTAGTAAATACAGTTTTCAGTCACTTCACTCATTTCTGATTTCGTTAATACGTGGAATTGTGCTTTGGCAGGTTACTAGTTTTTAATCAGAATTCAAAGTATTTCAAAGTCACATTTGGAAGGAACTGAAGCCTACGTTAACAGAATTATCTTTGTCAGCCAGGAACCCAATCTTTTCAATGAACAAAGTGAATTTATTTTAGTAGAATCCCTTTTCCATGCAAACTCACTGACTAACACTCATTGAATTCTGTACTTTAACTGTTTTTTGGTTGTGTCCCACTACTATTTTTTTCCCAGCATCAATATCACCCTAACTGACCTATAACTTCCCCTGTTATGCCATTTATCTCTTTAAAATGTCAGCAGACTGACTTCTTAATATTTCATTGGAATCCTTCCAATTCAAAACTCGAGAAATTAAATCCAGTATTCAGAAAGCCCTCTGATTAATTTTAAAGAAAACCCTTGACTGCAAAGTAGTCAGATAATTTAATTTTAAGATCTTTAAACTTTCATAAGCTACTATTGGACTGTGCCTCATCTACCAGTACACTACACCAATGAAACAGATCCTTTTTTGGGCTGCTTTCCAAGTTTTGTTCTCTAGGAATTGCACAGGCTCTTGGCTTCCTTTCAGAGGAAAATATTGGTTTTAGATTTTTGGATGTCTTCACATTATGGTGCCTGGTATGATTGTTATGATCAGTTTGACCAAGATTCTTCTCATGGTAGTTGGTTTTGTGCACAAATCACAGCTACAAGCCCAAACATTCTGCAAGAAAATTCCACATCCTCAAAGGCAGAACTTTAGTGGCACGTTGGGGTGAGAGCCATGTCTCATCTTTTGCTAACCAGAGGTAATTTTATTTTAATTTCTGTGCTTTATTTTTGTTTATGTTTTGCTAGCAGTCAGGTGACAGCATGTGGGCTTTTGGCATTAACAAGCACAAATAATAAGCGAATCAGTCTGCACTGGATATCTTAGATCTATCAGAACAACTTGGCTAACTGAAATCTTTCTTATTTTGCATAAAATCCAGGATGTGTATGTGTGTCTTCTATATGTGATAGTGCATGTATGTGTGCATCTACATAAACTATATATGACATCAATATATTTTGCCTGGATTATCATCACGATCAACTCTATTTTCTCATTTTTCCTTCACCATTTCCTTTCTTTTTTCCAGTACTAAGACACTCTTCATGAGCCTAGGACACCAACTCTGCATGCCAATCAATCTAAAAATAACGATAACTACCTTCCTTCAATTTAGACCACCTATTTTTGCCAGGAAGGTGATGTTCACCAGGCATGGCACTACCTCATGTGCTCCAGCTCCTCTTGTGCTCTCCAGGCCTCTTCCTTTCTTCCTGCAGTGGTCATGGCTATGTAACTGGACTCTGCTGAAGCCATGCAGCACTTTCCGTGCTGCCCAGCTGTGTTATGAACATGCTCTGCTGGCTCAGCTAATCCCTGTCTTTCTCAAGAATGGAGGTCACCTCCTGGGAGAGGAGTGGAGGGGGATTCCTCCTCCTCCTCCAGGGAGATGCCGAACAGAGCGACACATGGAGCCAGTTGGTGTGAGTTCACGAACAAACTGTGGCACATAAAAAAGGATCTCTCCCTGTGGCACATAAAAAAGGATCTCTCCAGAGGATGGCCTTCTTTTGGCATACCCAAGCCTATAAAACACAAAGTGACTATTAAAATGCAAAATCCAGGCCTATTTCATTCCGTGACTGCTACAGGCTGGTTGCAAGCTGAGAAGGAGAAGGGAGTTTTCCCTGGCCACATTTCTGATTCCAGAACCGGAGATCTTCCCGGTTTGTTTTGGAATTATGTGGCACAAAGTGGAGAGAACTGGTGTCTCCATAGTCTGCGAATGTACATCTGACTTGCTGGGTCTCTGTGGTAGCATGCTCCATGATCCTCTTCTTCAGTGACAGTGTTCTGGGGATCTGTGCAGGGTAGTTTTCCAACATTCCTCATTGACATGCTTTGGGCATCAATGCCAATGCCACAACAGTCTTTTAAGTTAGCACAGACACAGACCAGCCAAGGCTTTGAGATGGAAGACAAAGGATTGGGTGTGAGGATCTATGCGACATGCACATCTGGGCTGCTCTGGATATACCACCACAGAAAGTGGGAATGGCACCAAATTGGCTTCAACTGACTTGAATCTCATGTTCTCATGACCTTGAGGAGTCAGAGAGAAGGGGAAGACAGCTGGTACTTCATGTGAAGGTCACGAGCTGCACGTGTATAGGACTCTGTCTCTGCGCCAGCGGAAGGCAGCACCCAGAGCTCACACTAATTTTGATACAGCAAAGCTCATCACTTCTGCTGGCAAAACAAGTCTCCTGGGAGGTCTTCTAAACATAGGCCTGCTGCCTCACAGCAGTCCGCAGGGAGACCTTAAAGAGCATTTGATCTGACACAATTCTCAGTTACATGTCGCTAACTTCTCCATGACTAGGATAGCTCCCTCAAGGACAGAGAGAACCAGACACTGGACCAAGGTATTCTCAGACTGGGATGTCAACACTTTGCTCTGGAAAGGGCAGTCAGGTGTTGTGCAAAATCCTACACCTGGTGTTGTCTGAAGCCTGGATCTCCATATTTCAGTGACACAACCATCCTGTCCCTTGATAGCCTAATGAGAAATGAAAGCCACGTAAGTGGAAAGTCCCTTAATCCTAAACCCAGACAAAATCACTGTGGTTTTCCACTGTGATTCAAACTGGCCTCTGGAAACACTGTCCATACCTTTTATATCTGAAGTGATACTGGCAGTGATGACTGCTCTTGCCTTTTCTCTCTTGGAGTGCCAGCCTTGGCAGGAGCCATCCTGAAAATCTTACCTTAAATCTGCCTTATCATTTCTAATAAAAGAAAAGGTCTTAGCCATGGTGTCCTGTCTGGAGGCCAGCATATCTAATTGCATACTGGATTCCTGTATTTTCACACAAAGTCAACTAAAGTCAAGGTCCTTTGTGCTGTGTCCAGGCTTTATGCCACACGCTCCTGACACTCAGCTCATAACAAACTGTATGGTCCATCATTACCTGAGCACCCACCCCATAACAACCTCTGCCTTCTTTCAGCATCACTCCAAGATATGTCACATTCCTATCCCTGAATCGAATAGGGCTGTAATGTAAGCATTTTCCAAGCTTTATCTCCTGTGTTGTGTGCTGATGTAATTAAAGACCTTACCAGAATGCATCTAGCAGGCATAGACTCACCAAGGCGATTGTGACTCTGAATTTCCCAATATTTTGAAATGAAAGTCTTAACTTTCATGCTTTATAATTATTTTTTAGTGCTAGAATAATCTCTTACAATTTATCTGTTCCTGTGCTCTGGTTCCTTTGATTTACCATTTCTCGTGCCCATGGGGAGATGCAGAAGTTTCAAGCTTTTTTTGAAATTCAACAGATTCCACTCATGCTCCTGATCCAAGTCATGGCAAATAATTCTACCTAGATGGCAGGTCACTGATGCTTTGCTATATCAAAAACTACAGTGCAGGCTCCTGTGCAACAGAGAGGGAAAAGCACTTAAAGCCTTGAAGGTAAAACTTATTTATTAGACAGCAAAGATGTCAAAATTTATATGTTTTGTTCTACAGAAAGTTCTGATACCAACATTTATTTTGGATGCACATCTGGAAGAAATGTTGAAACAGTAATGTTTTCACTGCAAGCAAATGTGTCCTTTCTCAGAAAAGGTTTAGCTTCAGCCTGATTTGATATAACTGTGGGTCCCCTGGAACTGCTGTGGTGCCTCATGAGGGTGATACATCATGTTGCTCGGTCGATGAAGTTCCCAGCCAGCCTCCTGTGATGTTTTGTGGCCATCTGACTCTCAGAGTACATTGCAAAAATTTAATGAGAGAGATGATTATGATGCATTATGGGAGTATGATGGCTATAAATTAAAATGTCCACAAGGCACATAGTAACTCTTGTGGACATAAATTAAAACTGAGCTGCCCCTTCATGAAAGGTTTTAATTCAGTTTGACAAACCAAAGTATTTCAATTTAGGTTGAGCTAATTCAAAACAAAGCATTTTATTTTTCCCAATGGGGAGTAAAAATCTGCAGCAAAAGAGCCATAGGGAAATTCAGAGCTCTTGAAGACTAAATTTCCATTCAGAAAAGGATATTCATGGGAAATATCTGACCCCCTATAATACATACCCCATATCCATGTTTATAAGAGTATATAGACAAATATATTAGCACAAGCAAAGATATATGAGGCAGGACTGTTAAATATAGCTTAATATGCTTAATATCCAGTTGGTGATATTTAAATTACAGTTAGTTGTGTAATATCCAATACAAGTTGGACAGGGAAAGTCATAGAGCATTTCTTTCTAATGCCTGTGTGGATAACTCCATAAGTTGCAAGTTCAGCTCACTAGAAGCTCTTTTTTTTTTAGTTTCTTAGGGGACAGAGAGCTGAGAGGAAAAGCTGACACATTTCAGCTCAGCCTTGATGAATACCCAGAACTGGCAGGCCTTCTGTTGCTTCATGACAATCCTGTAATACTCCAGCAACTGGGAAACATCTCATTACATCCACACCGTTTTCTGGTTTTCCAGTTTAAAAGAGGGAATCTGCTTCCCTGAGATAGAACTTCACTGTTGCATTGTGGCAGAAATCTAATGTTTATATACTGCTGACAAAGGTCCAAGTACACCTTCTGTATTACCACTGCTCACTGGGAAAAATTTCACTTTTTTTGGGCCCTCAGAAAAAATATTTCACAGTTTTTGTTGAAAGGATTTTTGTTTCCTGGAAACCAAAATTCTGTTTAGTCCCCAAAGAAGAGTCCTATCCCCAGGAATCTGTGCCATCAGACGTGGAAAGGTGCAAACAGCATCAAATCCAAACACCTCATAGTTTTTAATGAGGTTTCACCATGGCAAAAAGTATGAAATTACACTCTTGTTATTCTTATTCAGAAACATGAGTCATTCTAGGCTGTTTCAGACACAAAATAATGGCAAAGCGACTTTAGAAATTGACAGTAACTGTTCTCAGAGTGACAGAGTTTGTCACTCACAGCTGCAATGGGGTTCTTGTAAGAAACACAGTGCTAACGTGGCCCATGATTTCAGAGAGCCCACAGCCACGTCAGCTCTGCCAGCTGCATCCTGCTCCCAGCAGCAACCAGGAATCCTGTAGGAGAGGATATTTTGGGGATGCAGCTGAGCCACGGGGATTGCAGCAGCAAAGGTGCTACAAGACTGTGCAGACTCAGACAGGGAGAGCCCTGTGCAATGCTCCCCTCTGCTCTCTGATCCCACCTGTCTGCGAGGGCACATGACTGTGTCGCAACAGCTTGTGACTGTGACCTGCTTCTTGATGAAAAACTGGACTGCTATTTTTCCATTCCTCATTTTCCTCACTGAGCTGTAGTGTCTGACTTCTTCGCCTCAGCCATCTGCCTGGAGTTATCCATCCTCGTGACCTTTCCAGAGTCTCTGCTTTCCAGGATGTGTGCTTGCCTCTCCGCTCTGGAGAGAGCTCTCCGTTCTGTCCCGTTAGATGCATGGGCTGGCAGTTGTATTTATTCAAGCCGAGTTTTGCTCAAAAGGTTCTGTTCTACCAGGTGATCAAGACTGAATCAACAATCTGGATGAGTGTCCCCTCATCCCCACCCTTCACCACACCTCCAGCTTTGTCTGCCCTACAAAGTCCACCAGCTGTGAGTTTGTACTTCTCAGAGTCCACAGAAGGGACATGCTTGTCCCCATTTGCTAAGACACTGTGTCTGGCATTTCCACTCAAAAGTGTCACTGTACAACACGAGCTGAATGTAAACAGAATAACAGCTGACAAAAGAAGGTGGAAAATACTGCCTGTGGAAGAGGGACAGCAAAGTATGTTAAAAGTAAAACACTGGGCAAAAACACTCCAGGAGATATGGATAAGGCTTCAGTCAAGCTTTTATGTATTGGCCTACTATTGGGACAATGAGGCCCAGTCTACCTTTCAGAGACAGCAGCTTTCAGGGACAGACAAGTCTGTGCAGTGCAGTTTGCCTGTTCTCCATGTCCCGAGCCCTTGCTACATGACAGCCTGGCCATCTGTAGCTGTAATTTTGAGCTACAAATAGCATGAAACATTTTTTCCTTCCTCTGTGCCCACTATGCCATTCATGCCACTGATGTCCTGCAGCAGACCCATCCAGTCCCTATCCCATTTACCCTTCTCCTTCCCTATATTTGTGCCAGACTTATTTTGAGCCTATTTATGTGAGCCATTAATCATAACATGGTTAGTCATATAAAAATAAAAAGAATTTCTGGTCTGTGGACGTGACAAGTCATTTTCAGCTACTGAACAACTTGGCAAGGTATTTTTTTTTTCTTTGATTGAAAATACTCAAGACACAACAGGGAGAATTTTTTTATCTGTGTGTTTTTATAAAGAGAACATGTAAATGTGTCAGAGGGGAAGAGATGGGAAACAGCCAACTCTTGAGCAGTTGCTAAAAGATGACACTTTGTAAACTATGTTGATAACCCTCTGTAAGAGGAATAGCAAAAACTTAATTAGTCCTGCTATATATTATGAGAAGTCTTATTTTTAGAGTTCTGAAAAGAGCCTGCAGGAACTTCTTGTCCATAACCCCTTGTGCAGAAGTACGATGCCTTGACCCCATGGGAAGGTGAGAGGTTTGACAGGGAATAAGGCAACCCACAATTTCCTGTGACTTAGCTTTGTTCAGTCCATACAAAATGCTTGCTGACTTCTGGGAAGGACAAAGCTCAGGCTTGTAATTTCTGGGATCTAAACTAAAATGAAGAAGTTAATAGTTCTGACATCTGGAAAAGGACCCCAACCATGAGGTGTCCCAGATCAGTTTGCTGCTGACCCTATGAGAAATATAGGGAGTCATGGGATCTTTTTGTACTTCAACTCTGTCCTGGAATATGGCAATAATAGGAGCATTTGGGACACAGATAGCTTTTCCACCTTGTCCATATTTTTTGCATTTAACAAATTTTGTGGTTTTTGCAGTAAGATATGCCTAAAACCTTTTAAAACTGCCCACAGAAAGACAGAGACTGTGGATGAAATTGCTGGTAACAATATGCTAGAATCACTCATCCAGCATGTGAGGGACTCAAAACTAAATCAAAGGTCTGACTCAGACACGTGAGCCCGATTCTTCTCCTGTGAACATTAATACCTTAGCTCTTGGCTATTCTAGGTCAGTCCAGCCTCATTCTAGAGTGGAAAAGACCATTCTTCTTTCAGATAAAGAATTTTTCATTAAAAATAACTCTGGCCCTGCAAAAAATTGTAGTTTCCTGACAAGAACCTGTTCTATTCAAATAGTCCTCCCTATTCCAGATAACATTTTGCAGCTTTCATTTTGGGCCAGTCTCATCTGGTCTCTGGGATTTTCAATGATGCTTCAGTTGAAGTGCATGGGAAACATACTGTAAACTCTTTGTTGTCAGTGTCATTTGGGTACTGCACTTATCTCAGTCTTGTGGGAGGTCCCTTGTTTCTACTGCAGAACACAAGACAAGGAATAAATCAGTAACAACAAAACTGAGCAGTGAAGGACACTTGCTGAGAGCCACATGGGAACCCTGTTGTTGATGCCTGTTCCTCTGGGTGAAAAGTCAGAGACAGCATAGCTGAACAGAGAAACATGGTGAGAAAATCTTTGTATAGCATCAAAGAAAGACACCTAAAAATAGCCCAAATCTTCTTTCTCTACTTGTTTAAATTAATCATCTTTCTAAGGAGAACTGACACTTTGCAGCCTCACAGCCATATTTATAGGAGGTGGCAATAATTTTCAAGAATGGTCTAAGCTGGGAGGGAAGTAATTGATCTGGGGGGCCACAAGTTTGGTGATGACTGATTTAAACTGCAACGTGGCTATCTGAGATTAAATAGCAGGGAACTTTATAAAAATGTCAGTTGAGAAAGAGGCTTTGTGGAGGCTTTGAGGAGGTGTGAAGGATTCAGAGAGCTTTGGGCACATCAAGTCAAGGCTTGTGATGACTTCTGACACAAGGCTTCTCCAGCATTGTTTGCAGCCCTGACAGATACCAAGGATGTGTCCAGGCTTCCCTCAGTGATGCTTTACCTCTGCCTCCCTCCACAAGGCGATGCAGTGTTACAACACCAAGGAAAAACAGCCTGTGACATCCAAGCATTTAAAGATCTGTCCTTTTCCTACCCAGGCTTTGGAGCTGCTGGTGTTGGTCCAGATGATTGTCAGCCATAGGAAGAGTTGAGCAAATGTCCCAGGTGCAGACAGCCAGTGTCCCTGCTGTATGGACAAGACAAGCAAGAGATTTGTTGTTACCTTCAGGAGACTCCATCTCATCTCCACCCTGTACAGATCCACACAGATCTGGGCTGGGATCCTAACTCTACAGCAAAACCACTTCAGTAAATGCAATGAAGAGCTGTCCTGCATGACACATCTCCATTGCGGATCTTGTTCCTGGTGCTCCAGTAGCTCCAAACACTTTCCATCAAACAGCTCCCATGTTTCCACTATGGCTTGAAAGATAAATGAAGGAAAACTCAGCCATGCCCAGGGAAAGGGAGATCACTAGAAATTTTGAATATAAGTGAAATATAGATGTCAGTGTCCTGTACTGTCACAGGAAGCACTGCTCTAAGCCACGTACATTTGTCCCCTTTCTGTATTTTAAGGTCCCCACTAGACCAGCAGACCGTGTTGTATTTCAATAGCTGTCATTCATTGTCAGGCACTCACTGTCCAAGGAAGGGTGCTGAAGAACCCAACAATTCCAATGAGCAAGACAGTTTTCCTGTGTGATGGGAATAATTTATTCAAGCCTATTTCTAAGATGGGAAGGATTATAAAGACAAATTTGGCTTCAGCTGCTAAAAGTATTCAGATTTATTAGAAATTTTTATCAAAGCAATATTTTACAGCCTGTAAAGTCATTCCCCCTTGAGATTGCCAACAGTGGGAATTTTATTCCATGTGCTTTCATGCTCTACACACTGGAGGGAGAAGGAAGTCATCAGAGATCAGGGCATATTGAAACTGGCATAAGAAAATATGTGCACCTCTCCTCTTCCTCCCCTTACAGCACCGTGCAAATGCTGCCTCCTAGAGATTCTCAGCCTCTCCCAAGTTTCATGGCTATCTCTGTTTGTGAAATTGAACTGCTGCTGCAGCTGCTACCTCCTCCATCTTCATTTTCACTTCCAGTTTGGGCTCAGTGGTGAGATGAACAGGAGGGAATAGCAGTGTCCATCATCACAGCCATAAAAACTTAAAGAGACACAAGAATGCCATACCTCAGACACTCCATTTCTCCTCCTGCTAACGAGTCTGCCAAACAGAAGGGCCAGGTTGTCTCATGAAGGAGAACGGAGGGATGCAGCAGGTTATTTGATAGCAGTGGCTAAGGCAGCATTTCTCTTTGCATAGCTGGTCCCTCTGAAGACCTTTGCCAGGCACACTGCATTTAGGGGTTTCCTGCAACGTGGTGGTGGGAAGATGACAGGCTAGAAGAGGTGAATCCATCTGCTTAATTGGGCCCTACAGAAGGACAGTGGAGAGATTCACTTACGGAAAACAGAAGCAAATTACTGCAGACCTCTTCTGCTATCAAACAACTATTAATTGTGTTTGGAGACACAGCCCAAGCTCATGCACAGCAGATAAGTGTCCAGCTGCCACTTGGACTTGCAAGCACCCACTCTGTTGTGGCAAGCACAGGCCATGATTAGTGCTAACCGTACCATGAAGTGGTTGAAAATGGAATTAAAACATGTCATATGCATAGCCACTGCTGTCATTGCTATGGCTTTTGGGGAAGAGAGAGAAGAAAAGGCCAAGTACAGCACAAGAGAAACCCTGAGAGACACAGAGGCTCAGGCATTTGTAACTCCCAGCTGGAAAGTTGAGTTGTTGAAAGGAGACTGTGGTTTTAAGGAAGCTCACTGGATGAATCTGACAGGGTGATAAAAACAGTTTGTGTTTTCGCTCCATCTCCAGCATCACCCATGTTATTCCCAGCATGGTCATGACTTAGGTCTCAGCCTCCATCTGCCTGCTTAGGGGAGATCATTTCATTGTGTCAGCTGTCACAGATGTGCACAGCACTGCTAACCTGCTGTGGCAATCTTTCATGGCATCAGTCAAATTCAGCAATATTCCTTTACCTGCACTTATCTGAGTGACAGCCTCTGCCCTGCCTTTCACATCAAATGCCTTTAAAGACCTATAAAAAACCCAGTGACGTTGCCTGAGGCTAACCTCAAATGCAGTTGGATCAAATCGTTAGAGTATTATTCAACATGTCTAATTTCAGGTGTCTGCAAGGAAGCATTTTATGACTCAGTGGGTTGCTCTGGGTCCTCTTGAAAGTCACAAAGGGAAATAAATACTTCTACAGCCTGATCTATTCCATTGTTTTAGACATTTACATAAGCATGAGGTAAGTAGCACTGTGTAAAGGGAGGCTGTGCATCCACATATCCAGCTCAGAGGAGGAAGATGTCCACATCTGGTCAGCTGCATCCCACCTGCTGTGACTAAAGGAAGAGAGTGCACCATACTTGCTCACATTCAAAATTTATACCATCCAAAGCCTTCTGCCAAAACCAGCAAACCTCTTCCTTCACATGAAGAGACAGTCCTCAGTGTTATGTGGTTCTCATTTACTCCTTGAAATCTGCAGAAATCAGAAACTGTAAGTGCAAAGAATTCTGGAGTGCAACATCAAACTTATCACACAAGACCATTTTCGGTACCGTGGAAGCCCAACTTCCACTCACAGCTTCTGGCTGATGGTTCCAGGCCCTTAATTCACTCCCTAGCTTAAAAATGTCATAAAAGTTCCATATAATAACAATAGATAGAATAAGGGAAAAGAAAAAAAGCAGGCTTTGCTCAGAAACATGGTTTGAATTGTTCTTACTAAAGCATGGGCAAATGCTTTGCCAAAGCAAGGCAGAATAAACCTACAGCTAGTATTTAAAATACCCCAAGTGACTAAACAGTACTTGACCCAGCAGGACTGCAGCTTGAGGTTACTGGCAGCTCACTGCCTAGAAACTATTTAGGTGTAAATATGAATATAAATAACTTATTTTCATTGCAAAGAGATAAAGTGATTTTTTGTGAATCAGTTGAATTTACCAAAATTCTTTCACTTCATGCAGTATGAAGTGATATATGTAACAATAACACATAGTATTTGTAACACATTTCTGCTGTGAATTTGCCTAGAAGATTTCCTAGAAGGAAAAGCAAGGAAAATATATCCATATTGAATGTGACAGGCAGAGATTTTTCCATGCTCCATGACTCCAATTATTTCACTTGCATTTGAGCAGAATGAAAAAGCTGCAGAAGACTTAAAATTGACTAAAAACTCATGTCTTCCAACAGTTTTGTGGAGTGTCTCCAGACACTAATACATCTGAGCTTCACTTCAGTGTTTCACTGGGGGATTTTGATGGTAACATGTAATTGTTGGTTCACTCTGGCTTGTGGCACCAGATCATTGTGGTCCATCCTGGCCTGACTAATAGTGTCTTCTCCACATCCTGATTTTTTTGCTGTTGTAGTTCTTACACTTCTGGTTGCTAAATGTGTGACATCTGCCATATTTCAAGCCGTGCAGAGAATCACAGAATATCTTGAGTTGGAAGAAAACCATAAGGATCAACTCCATAAGTGCAACTCCAGACGAAACATTAATTTATATAATGGGCTTGATTCTTTGCCATCTCTCATCTGGAAGTGATGCAGTCCCTTTGCAGTGGAACAGACCTGCAAATGACAGAGCTGCCTGGGCTGGCTCCCCTGACAGTGCACGCCTCTCTCTCATGTGCACACACACATGGTTTGCACTATGGAAAGAGGAGATAAGCAATTCACATATGCTGCACACTGGCTGTTGGTCTGATCATGTGGGAAAGAGCATGGCATGGGGAAGTAAATTAGAGCTGAGTTTAAGTTTTTGGGGATGGTGGACCTAGGTGCTGAGCACGGAGTTCCAGGGCCACCACGCCCTCCTTCAGCCCCAGACAGGGGGAACTTCATGCACTGAGTCAGCCACTCGCTCTGGCCTTTAGCTTAGGGCCCACAAAATTAAAAGTCTCTCCACTGTGTTGACAGCTGGAATCGTTTTGGTTATGACTACCCTCCGGCATCACACTGCTTTTCTGACTAGTCTGACTAGAGGACACTAAACAAAACTCAGCTGAGTGCTTCAGACTACAAACAGCTTTGTGAAACCAGAGTGCCCCTGGCACACAGGGCTGGGTAACTGCTGTCATTTGTTCTCAAAAGCCAGCTTCAAACAGCACCATCTATGTTTGATACTCCCTTTCCAAACACCAGGATTTATTCTTGAGAGCACACAATACCCTGGGTCTGTATTAAAGAGCTCATTGTTTGAGTTCACAGGACTTAATAAATACGTCCCAATCTTCAGCTTGCCATTTTAAAGGAAATATTGTCAATTATATAGATAAAACTAGGAAAAAATTGCCTCACACTTCATCTGCCTATGATTAACAAACTACACCCTGCACTGAACTGGAGAAAGGGCACCATCCAGCCTGGCTGTTTTGGGAGCTCCTGGAAAGGACATGTGTCTTGGAACTTCTGCATAACACTTGGCAGTGCACACCATTGCTCCAAGTGCTCCTCTGTGTGGGGACAAGTGGCACAGCCACCCCTTCCCCACCTGCATGGATCCATGTGGAGCTCCATGCTGAAGCTCTTTCCCCTCCTTGTGCCTCCATGGGAAGCCAGTGTGGGAGGTGCTGGTGTGCTGCAGTCCAACACGCCTGCTGTCTGCAGCGAGCTCTGCCCAGCATTTATTTCCTGAACCACCTCTGGCATTGTTCAGCTAGATCCCTGCCTGGTGGAGACAAGTGTGTCGACATGAGGGAAAGGGCTGAAAATCAATTGCAGTATAGTTTTCTGGTGAGAGGAGTGCCACAGGCAAAAAAGGGAAAACACACCAGAGACGTGGGGTGCCGAGGGAACAGCATGCTTTGCTGAAAGCAAACTAAGCCAGTTTCAGGGGCTCGGCTCTAATTTTTTAGAAATTCTGTAATACCACTGAAAAGGGCATGCTGTGAGAGCTGCAGACTGCTACTGCATCTCTGCAGCACTGTCTGCCTTCCAGACCAAGTGGGAAAAAGCAGCTCACACTCCAGGCAGCAAGGTACAGATTCTGTAGAAGATGAGAATGAACACACAATCACATATTCACATATGTGAAAAAAGCTCTTTTCTTTAGCCTGTGTTGATGAAAGGAAGGGAGAGGAAGGAAGGAAAGGAAGGAAGGAAGGAGCGAGCATGGGATGAGAAAAAAAGATATAAACACTGGAAACTAATGATGTAGGAAAACTGAACAGAAGGAAGGTGAATGATTAGTAAATCATAATTAAAATATAAGGAGGAAGGCCTGTAAACATGGTTACAGAAGTATAGGCAACCTTATTGCTTTGTGCAGAGTTCTGGATAAATGGATAAATCTGATTAAAAGCCTAGGGAGAGAGATAACCCCGTTCAGAAAGAAAAAAAATTGAAGGAGTTTTCCTTGCTCACTGGCAGTGTTATGCTGATTCTACTTTTCCTCAGCTATTCCAGAAACTTGTTTTGGTCATTGTTTGTATTAAATTGTGTTCCTTTGCATTGAAAATCAGGAGAATGGCTTCACCATAGAGACAAGGGGACAACTTTGGACCACCTGGAAATTCTGCTGTCTCTAGTGGAGAAGGTTTAAATAGTGAGAGAAGCTTTACAGCACAACACAGGCAGAGAAACAAGACACTCTATCTTGGGGAGATGACATTTGCCAAGTTCTAGGCTTGTTATTGATGTCCTATCTGATACAACCACACCGGATTATCCTGGCAGGAATGGTAACATGCAGCACAGAAGGTGCAAACAGTTATTTTAACTCGCTGCAGGAACACATGCACTCACACACTACACATTTTGAGGATGTTATCCTGCGGAAGGGACACCTAGCAGCTAAAGATAGGCATAAAGCATTTGGAGCCTTCTCAACACATGCCTGTCCCAGTCATTTTTATACACAAACAAGCTACTTAATGAAAACAAAGGTCTGAAGCTCAGATGAGTATTTATTGAGCATACACCTAATTAAAATGCTGGTTTTGCTGCTGAAGCAACTGACTCCTGAAAAGAGAAGAGGGAATGAAAGTCAAGAACTTTTGAACTGAAGTGTTAGAAAAGCAAAGACTCATGAAATCACAGTGGATCTGAGTAAATGTCTTGTCTGAATGCTAATTCTTGCCACTGAAAAAGTATGTATACCGTCAATTATAGCAACAAGTTAAAACATGCATGCTTTAAACTTACAAACAAACAAAACCCCTCTAAAACCACCCTGAACCCTATAAAGTGCTGGAATATTTGGGTATATATTCCCAAGGAGTTGTTTTTATCAGACAGGAGCTGCATTGCATTTTCTCAAATAAATAAATAAACCATGTGTCTTTCTTCAGCTCCATGAAAACAAAGTTACGTAAAAGCCGGTTATTTGCAGCATAACCTTTCTGAAGAAGCCTCAGCTGATGTCAGGTAGTTATTTGTCACCCGAATCTAATACTTTCTGCCCCGTGCCAAGTCATTTTCATGGGATCTGCAGGGTGTGATGAGGATCAGAAATACCTTTGCCATCCGTCACTGCTGCAAATCACCGGAGCTGGATCCATCTGCCTGTGTTTACCGGGCAACCGGAGTCGCGTTGCTAATGCGAAGGTCGCCCCATGTGAACCCATCAGTCAGCAGCCTGGTGCTCTCAGCCCTGCACCACTATCAGAAATAAATTCAAGGGAGCAGCTTTTAAGCCCTCGCTGCTTTTAAAGGGTCAGCTACATCTCTCCTTTGCAGAAGCAATTTTCAAAGTCACATCCTAAGCGAGCTTCTGTGTGGAACGTCAATACCATACATATGAGCTACACCTGTGATCTGCCTACTCAAAAATTCAATTTACCTGCTGAACTCAGCTCAAGATGAGCTGTAACTGCTGGATTTAAATGCCAAGAAAACTCCCATAACACATGTTCTAAACTGATCACCTTCTATACTAAAATACAGTTTAAACAATTCAACTCAAAACATGATGTTACATTTAAAGAAAAGTAGCTTTCCATTTTATAGAAGAAGTAAGTGTTTCCTGTGTTTGTTTATTCCTAATTTGATTTTTTGGCAATGTCTATGTCAAGATTACAAATTTAGTCAGCTGCTCAGTCATGCTTTAAGTTAATGAGCTGTATGCCTTTCTGCTCTGTACAGATCCATGCCTTCATGCTCTTTTTGTGATTGAAGCTAGTCAAACTAATTAATTCAAAAAAATTATTTCTATTTCTAAATTGTCTGCAGGCAGACTGGGATTTCCACTTATTTTGTTCTCATCTGAAATTGTTCAATGGAATCTTTGTCCAAGAATACCTCAGACCATAAAATCCTTGTCACTGACCTGCAGTGACTGGTCCAACCATCTCATGTTCCCACTACTGGACCTGGGAGAGCTGTGTGTCTGTGTGTGGGTTGGAGCCCTTAACAGGGAAGGAAAGGGGTTGAAAAAGGTATGTGCTACTAAGATACACAACTGCAAAACCCGAAGATGCTTATCTTAGAGCTTGTGGAAAATAAGCATAGCTAAAAAAAGACAAGATCTGCATGTACCACTGAAGTGTATTCACCTCTGGGTAATAGTTCATAATAACAGCTTAAATTTCCCAAGTAGCTGATGTGAAAATTATAAACTGAATCTGCAGGAGTTAATTTAGACTGGGGACAGACTACCTCCACTAGGTGGGCCCTGGCCTGAATGCTGACTTTATAAAATTTTAACCCTATTAAAATGTCCTGTATCATTCAGTTAAACAGTTGAGACAGCCTAGATTACAGCTTGAGCTAATAAAAGTTGGTCTATTAAGAAGTTCAACCCAGTTGGGTTCCCAGTCAATTTGTGGGAAGACAGATAACGATGGAATAGTCCATATCATTTCCCTATGTGTCCTCAATTATTTCAGTATTTGTTTTTTATTTATTTGGTTTTTGGTAAAACTGTTTTAAAATGTGTGCTCTTAAACAAGTTTTATAATACGTAATGGAGGAATCAATTGAAAGTCACCTTGTTTTGAGAAAAACAACACTGTCTTTAGGTGGTGCAATTTTGTGAAAACTTCTGAGAAATAAGAGCTTTCCAGCATGGTTTTTGTCATGTCTGTCACTCATGCTCGAGACCATTAGCCTACATCAATTCTCGCCTGTATCGTTCCTCTAAAGCATTGCAATAGGAAATGATTTTGGCTTCTTAGCTGTTTGGTTGCTCCCACAAAATCCAGTGACAAGTCATCAGAATGCCTGTGATGAGATGGTGGTCTCAGCAGCTTCCTGCAGTGGCAGGGATGACAGTGTGAGGTGCTAATACAAGTCAGTGATTAATGGGATATAAGAACCCAGATAGATTAGAATGGATTAGGCATGCATAGGCTTCATTTAAATTTAAACCTTAACCAAAAAAAAAAAAACAAACCTGCCTTTTTTGCCTTGCCAGACACACTAAGATATTCTAACTCTCTGGCTTTCCAGTGTCAGAGAGATTTATCAGTAATCTGACAAAGCAGAGTCTCTAGAACTGAATTCTTTCTGTCCTCTACCTGTTTTATACCTGTCACAGCAGCAGCAGAAAAGGCAGATAAGGGAACCAGCAACAGCTTCCAGGGCAGACCTATTGCATGTTACACTGGTGTGGGCAAAGGTGGGATTTAAACCAACCCATGTTAGGAGTCACTCCTGATCCAGTATTAACCAGCTGAAAATCATCCATGCTGCAGCAGCAGCAGTAGCTCAGTGCTGTACTATGAAAATCAATGAAAATTCAAGCTGTATCACAGATGTACTCACTGTGCCTCATTTTTCCACAGATGAAATGGGGCTGCAATGCTTAGCATTTTGTAGTTTGTAGGAACCTGTGGTTAGAACTGTAGGAATCCGTGGCTCTGTGTTATCATGCACTGGGAGATCAAATGATCTCCTCCTAACAGACTCTTCCAAAGTTTTTCTTTTCCTGTAGAACCCCTAAGACAGTCCTTTTATGAGCTAGAATTTCCTGTTCCTCTACTAGTTCGTACATAAACCTCAACAAAGCTGGATCTGTGGAAGCACAGTTTAAGCTGCCTCTTCCTTCCTGGAACAAAATGCTGAGCATCTTCCTATTATTTTTGTAGACATTTTAATCTGAAATACCCTGGGGTTTTATTTTTTTAAAAGTCCTGTGCATTTTCTTTTTTTGTGCCAAATCATGCTCTCCCTTTCCTTCTCAGTGCTTGAATACCAAGTGGCTTTAATGAAATTGCTGAGATAAGGAATAAGGAAGATTAGTGAGTTGCCTCAAATACAGCTCCTCACGTGAGCGAGAGAAGTGTGCTTTGGCCTTTAGATATTTTTCCCTTTCCTGCTTCAAGGCCTTGGCAAGCCACTGCTGAGTCAGAACCCTTCATATCCAACACATTCTAATCTGACATTGTTTAATTCCAGGAAAATACTGAGGGACCTGCTCTGAGAAGGCTGGCTCAGTCAGAGATAGAAGCACATCAATAAGCACCTTGGCTAGATATCCTACCATGGCTAATACAAAGGAGGTCATAGATGTGTACTGGGAATCACTGCTGATTGGTCTGTGTGGCCTGTGGTTCCAGTATCACAATGCCCTTCCCAGCCTGGAGGGAAGAGGGAAGTAAAGGAAAGAGAGAGCAATAGGAGCATTTAGAAGTGAATTAGTTAAAAAGTTCCTCTCCATGTGAACCTGTCAATCTTCAGTGGAGGATTATGCCCACTGGGGTGAGTAAGCCCAGGCGTGCACACACACACACAAACACACACACACACACAGACTTTCACATAGTATCACTAAGACCTTGTGGTTAATTATAGCCCTGAATCTGACAGAGAAAAATTAGAGGGGAGAGGGACAGCTGCAGGATCCTGGGGTGTAGGGTCTGATTTCCAATGTAATCTGCAGCCCACCAAAGATCTTCACTTTGGAAAAATAAAGTTCAGCCATTTCTAGTCCCCGCCTGCTGCTTTTCCATTGCCTCATGCGTGCCGTGAGCCTCTGAGCTCCTAGTGGGATCCCCATAGCAGCAGCCTGGCCCGTGCTAAGCAAGGGTGGCTTGTGCCAATGAAAAATATACATAAGTTGGGATTTCTCAGACCTCCTTTTCTTTTCACCCTGCTTTTTTTTCCCCTAGCCTGTTGCAGGAGATGAGTCTGTGAGACTAGTCTCAGTTTCTTTCTTCCTATGTCTGCAAATCTCTCCTAAACCTGGAACTAAAACGAGGTGGCAAGTTTTAACCTTTTCTGATCACGTCATTTGAGTCTCCTGGTGTCCAGAGCCAGAAACAATCCTGTTGATCCAACATTTTAGGGATAGGGATAATTCAAGATCTGCGTATTGCAGCTGCTTTGATTTGGAAAATCGGAGACTTGAGGGAGTCTTGCTGCTCATCTTTAACCTGCTAGCATGTAATGAACTCATATTAAGAAAAAAAAAAAAGAAAAAAGAAAGAACCCATAAGGTGGTTGCAACATGAGCTGAAAGGGTGAGTCCAAAGATTACATAAAATGGGGATGACTGTGTTTAAGGTTTGTACCTCTGGTCTGGGTTGCAGTGCTTTGAGAGACATTTTAATATGCATGGGTAAATAACAACCCCTCAGAGATACTAAAGTACAGTCAGGAGCTGGGACTAGGTCTCCACTACAAGGTCAGCAGCACTGTTGGATGCAATCATAGCTTTTAATATATCTTGGAAGGACAAAGAAACTCCAATGAACTGGAAAATATTAGTGATGTGCCAATGCTTTAAGAGTATATGTGGCAGGGAATTATAGGCTGCTTAGCTTGACAACAACCTGAGGCAAAATCATGTACTGACTGATCAGAAGATGGAAAATCCTACACCACTTATTTAAGTTAGGAATTTCTCATAGCAGTTCCTTTTTTAGTGTTACCATTGTTTACCAGTATTTTCCAAAGAAGATTAATTTAAAACATCCATACCAGCTTAATGTGCTGTTGTACTTCCAGATGCACATTAAATGCCAGTCAGCTTCAACATAAGAATAAAGTGCATACCTCACACAAATGCAGACCCCAGACTCTGCTACAGCTTATTAGAATTTAAGCACAATGAAAAATACTGTGTATCTTTTGAAATCTATGGCAAGTTATTTTTAAATCTTGCAATTGTGTTTATCCAAATTGTGATTTCCCCATTTACAGCCACTTATTTAGAATACACAACAATTTTCTTGGCTTCCTTTTGGCAACAGATTCAGTCAGGCATGGAATCATAGAATTGTTCAGGTTGAAAAAGACCTTTTTAAGATCATCAAGTCTAACCATAAACCTGATACTGCCAAGTCCACCACTAAACCATGACCATAAGTGCCACATCTACACACCCTTTAAATTCTTACAGGGATGGTGACTCAGCCTCTGGTCGGCCAAGTGGACAGACACCTCTAGGACTCAGCTGAAGCAGCTGAACACGTCATTATCCATTCCATTTCCTTCAACCAAAATTTCAACAGAGCTCAGCTGGCCTAACATTTAACAGGATTTAACTTGATGCAATGTTAAACAAGCAGGTTAGTTAAAATTACCTTTACCAGTCATTTAGCCATAACTGTCTGAATTTGTCCTTACAAAAAGACCCAAAGAGTTGGTTATCCAGCTCTCTGGAGCAGACAATAAACAGCAGCACGGGTACAAAGGTAGATCAGATTGCTCAAAACCTCATCCAGCTGTGTTTTGAAAATCTCCAAGGGTAGAGATCTTAGAAAAGCCTAAAATGACATTTTTTCCTTCGCAAATACCCATTCCCCTTTGGAGAGAACATTTCCCCTTTGCCGGGCTCCTAAGAATAAAATCCTCTGTATCCATGTACTGATTTATAGCCTCTTCTGTATTCTGCTGGCTTTGCAAAACAATCCCTTTCCTGTTAACCCATGCATGGGGGCATGCCCCAGGGGGCACAGATACAATAACCTAACATCACCACCCACATGGGCTTTGCAGCTCCCACTTGAAGCACACATTCACTCCAGGTCAGAAGTTTTTCTTGCAGCTGGCAATAGCAGGATGAGGAGCCTTGTTCCAGCGTGGAGTGCACAGCTAGGTGTTGGTGGGCAGCACACGTCACCGATCCACACAGCTACAACTGCAGTGCAGTCACCGTGACAGCCAGCCTGTGAGGTGGTTTCACCTCTCAGGAATGCTCTGGGATTGCCAGATGGAGGCTCTAGTGAAAGGCTCCAGTGAACCTGGATCTCCACTAACTCACCCCTTTGTGCTTCGGACAGAAAAACTGCTGAAGGTGTCAGGACAGCCTGAGCAGAGCAGGGAACCTGCTGCTGCTGGGCTGCTTTGAGCACTGCTGAGCCTCCCTCAGGGACACTGGGTTACCGGGAAGGCAGGGCTGTGCTGTGTCCCAGGGCAGTCAGGGCTGTGCACCTCTTCATTGCTCACTGCACTGAGACATTGCTTTGGAGGCCTGATCTAGCAGTCAATGCTGAGACCAGGCCCAGGGCACTGACAGACTCTGTGGCCAAAAACTCCTTAAGTACTTGCTGTTTTCTCCATCAGGGCAGAAATTGCTCCCTGTTTAACTGTTTACACCAAAGCCTAGAAAGAATGCAGTCGGAGAAATTACTGAGTGTTATAACACTGTATTTATCCCACAGCTCACCTGCTCTCATTTCTGCTTGCCTTTGTTTCCTTGCCCTCCCCTCAACCCTTCATTCTCCTGCTTTACCCACCATCCATTCATTTTCTCTGCTTGGTGGGGGTTTTCTTCTGTGCCTCCTTTTTACTCTCTTTCTCTGAACCAATTCTCCTCCCCTCCCCCTGCCCTACATTTTCTGGCAGAGATTTGGTCTCTGAGTTCAGTGTTATCCTTCCCTGGAGAAATGACTTAATGCCTTGGCTCTAACGAGCAGTTTGCTAACTGTGAGCCCTTGCTGCCTGGTCTATATGGAGATGTGCATGCCAGTAACTGGGAGCCCCATTTTTCTTCTGCTTTGCTTTTCTTCTCCCCCACTCCCTTCTTTTCCCCAGCCTCATTCAGCCATATGATGGCTGAAGAAAGCAGAGTCAGGTGACTGGGTAAGATCTTTTGGTGTTAGATCCTTGTGCTCGGGAGAACAAGCTCAGCAGCTCAGGGAGCATAGACTGCCACACGAACGAGGCTCATGAGTGTATATAAGGTTTTATCCCATGGGGATGTTTTCCCCATGTTTATTTTGTGGCCAGATTAAGCTGGCCATGGACTGTGTATGCTCTGCAGTGTGGACACTGCCCTGGGTTGCCATCTGCAAAGGCATGTGTCAGCTGAGCCCTGCTTTCCCAGAGCTGTGGTTGGCTGGAGGCAGCCCGTTCACCAACAGCTTTCCAAAGTTCCCAGCTCTGACCAATTCCCCTCTACCTCATAAACACAGGATTTCTCCAAGTTTTAAAGGCCCTCGGGTACCCTAACTTGATCTGTTCCATTCAACCACTTCCTGTAAACAGACATTTATGGTAATTTTAGAGGCCACCAGGGCCCCTTTTCTATTCAAAGTGAACCTTTGCTCCCAAACGTCTAGACTTTGACCTCCTCTCTCCCCAGCTTTCATGGTCAAACTCTGCTGTGCTTCCCACTCCACTCATTGCCTCTGAAGTGCCTGGCCCAGCCTCTCTAATTCTTTCTTGTGGTCTTTGCAGCTGCTGAGCACCCTGCTTGCAAGGCATGAGAAGACACCAGCAGTGGCAGTCAGCAGCACTTCCTTGAGCAAAGCAGTCACAAGGCACCCCATCAGCAAGAGGCCAAGCCTCGGTGCTCTGCAGGTCCCCATAAAACAGAGGCTGAGAACACAGAAGGGACCCTGGCTGCAGCTGGCAGAAGGTGTCAGACTTTAAAAGTCATTTTAGTGCCTGAAAAAGCTCAAGAACACGAAGTTTCCTGATGAAAGTGCCACTGGATGCTTCTAAAGCATACCAAACCACAGAATTAGCCACATCCTAGGGTGTCACATTTCTCTTGGATGGCCCTTTCAAAGTCACCTATTGGCTGCTATCCTGCAATGGTGGACTACTTTCCTGGGATCCACAAGGACCTAATCCTTGGTGCACCACCCATGTGGCTGGCCACTGTGGCATTCAGTGACAGTGGCAGCAGCTCTCCACAAAATCTAGCTGGCCTTTGTGCACAGCTACGTGCCACTCCATAGTTGTATCCAAGTCCCTGATTCGTTGCCTAGCCTGGGAATCACATGCAAGACCTTTATTCTCAGTGCATTCCCAAGAACTTGCATGACAGTGGTCAGTATTCTTTTAGTGTACAGCCTGGACTCTCTGTCTTGAAAGCAGAGTTTTTCCTTGTGTCATTCAGCACCACATCTTGCCTTCCAAGTCATGAGCTGATAACAAGACTTAAAGCCCATCGTTAACAGAATGTATAATTTAAAACTTTATGATTTGACCTGTTGGCTAAGCTGACCAACAGTGGTCAGTTAGGGCTACAAAGTCTCTTGCACTCAGACTTGACTCTGTAAATTGAACCAGTAGGTGGGTGATGTTGATCTCAGGAGAGAGTCAACCCTTTTCTTCCAGCCATTTCACATCTGAGGGCTGCTGCTGCTGTTTCCTGGTGCTAAATATCTCAGTCTCTTTGGGAACTGGATAAGGTGACTTCTGTCCTCCCACAGACACGGCCCACCACCTCATTTCATCATGGATTAATGCATCATTTTCAAGAAGTGGAGGCAGTTTCCAGCACCATGAATCCTATCTTTCTTTCCCTCTGCCCTTTGATTTTTTTTCCACTTTGGCAGGTTGTTAATATCTCTNATTTTATTTATCTCAATATCGTCCATGCCATCTAGTTCTGAGCTCTGCTCCATTTTCCTCTAGTGTTCTGAAACAACTCTAAACCACCAAATCTTTCCCAGATTTGCCTTCAAATTGTACTTAAAAGAGAAAAGCCTGTATGTATTGAACAGCATGAGAGTTACCAGGTCCCCCTTGGCAATGTTAGGAAGGTTTTATGGTCAGTTCAGCTAACACTGGCCTCCCATAAATAAAGAAGTGAAATTTTACACCTGTGGACTGGGGCCAGAGCTGCCTTCTCTATCTGAACATGCTGACGCTCTGTTTTTGTTGGTGTGTGTGACATACAAGCCACTGGTTTCCAGCTCTGACCACACTGGTGTAGGAAAGGCACAATGACACCCTCCTCAGAGGCATTTGTGGGCAATTTGCTTTTAGCTGTTCCAGTCTCCCAGGACTTTAGGCTCTTTCATGAGCTCCTCCAGCCTCCAAGGCTGTTGAAAGTTTGCACTCTGAGTCTTCCAGACCTCTCTCAGCCATCACTTCCTGCATCCCTTTCTGAGCTCCATGAGCACATCACCCTTTCCTTTCTCTGAGTCTTCTTCCATTGAAGGCATTTTTGGTCTGTCACACTGTGCCTGAGAGCTACAGTTGCTGCTTCAAGTAAATGAGGGAGGTGCAAACTTCCCTATGCACTACACTGGCCCAAGGAAACTCTCTGCGGTTTCCTCGCCTCTTGGGGCAGGAAAACTGGTGGTTCTCTGGCCACCCTGAGACCTGTCATCACATATTACTGCTTTAATACCTTTCCCCATTTCTTTTTTACATTGCCAAAATTTATATTTGCATGTTTTTTCAGTTTTACTCCAGCAACATGGCTCTTAAGATGCCTGAGGACTTTCTAATGCTCTTCTGGTGCCTTTCCCCAGGTCAAAAGGATGTGCAGGGCCAATTACCCTCCACAGTATCCCAAATGCGCCTCACTCTCCTAGTGAAAACCTGGAATACTAAATACAGCCCACATCACAGACTGCAGAAATTGTGTCTCCTGAAGGGTGTGTTGAATGTACACAAATATGTGTTTTGTATTTTGAGGTGCTCTTNACTCCCTTCTTTTCCCCAGCCTCATTCAGCCATATGATGGCTGAAGAAAGCAGAGTCAGGTGACTGGGTAAGATCTTTTGGTGTTAGATCCTTGTGCTCGGGAGAACAAGCTCAGCAGCTCAGGGAGCATAGACTGCCACACGAACGAGGCTCATGAGTGTATATAAGGTTTTATCCCATGGGGATGTTTTCCCCATGTTTATTTTGTGGCCAGATTAAGCTGGCCATGGACTGTGTATGCTCTGCAGTGTGGACACTGCCCTGGGTTGCCATCTGCAAAGGCATGTGTCAGCTGAGCCCTGCTTTCCCAGAGCTGTGGTTGGCTGGAGGCAGCCCGTTCACCAACAGCTTTCCAAAGTTCCCAGCTCTGACCAATTCCCCTCTACCTCATAAACACAGGATTTCTCCAAGTTTTAAAGGCCCTCGGGTACCCTAACTTGATCTGTTCCATTCAACCACTTCCTGTAAACAGACATTTATGGTAATTTTAGAGGCCACCAGGGCCCCTTTTCTATTCAAAGTGAACCTTTGCTCCCAAACGTCTAGACTTTGACCTCCTCTCTCCCCAGCTTTCATGGTCAAACTCTGCTGTGCTTCCCACTCCACTCATTGCCTCTGAAGTGCCTGGCCCAGCCTCTCTAATTCTTTCTTGTGGTCTTTGCAGCTGCTGAGCACCCTGCTTGCAAGGCATGAGAAGACACCAGCAGTGGCAGTCAGCAGCACTTCCTTGAGCAAAGCAGTCACAAGGCACCCCATCAGCAAGAGGCCAAGCCTCGGTGCTCTGCAGGTCCCCATAAAACAGAGGCTGAGAACACAGAAGGGACCCTGGCTGCAGCTGGCAGAAGGTGTCAGACTTTAAAAGTCATTTTAGTGCCTGAAAAAGCTCAAGAACACGAAGTTTCCTGATGAAAGTGCCACTGGATGCTTCTAAAGCATACCAAACCACAGAATTAGCCACATCCTAGGGTGTCACATTTCTCTTGGATGGCCCTTTCAAAGTCACCTATTGGCTGCTATCCTGCAATGGTGGACTACTTTCCTGGGATCCACAAGGACCTAATCCTTGGTGCACCACCCATGTGGCTGGCCACTGTGGCATTCAGTGACAGTGGCAGCAGCTCTCCACAAAATCTAGCTGGCCTTTGTGCACAGCTACGTGCCACTCCATAGTTGTATCCAAGTCCCTGATTCGTTGCCTAGCCTGGGAATCACATGCAAGACCTTTATTCTCAGTGCATTCCCAAGAACTTGCATGACAGTGGTCAGTATTCTTTTAGTGTACAGCCTGGACTCTCTGTCTTGAAAGCAGAGTTTTTCCTTGTGTCATTCAGCACCACATCTTGCCTTCCAAGTCATGAGCTGATAACAAGACTTAAAGCCCATCGTTAACAGAATGTATAATTTAAAACTTTATGATTTGACCTGTTGGCTAAGCTGACCAACAGTGGTCAGTTAGGGCTACAAAGTCTCTTGCACTCAGACTTGACTCTGTAAATTGAACCAGTAGGTGGGTGATGTTGATCTCAGGAGAGAGTCAACCCTTTTCTTCCAGCCATTTCACATCTGAGGGCTGCTGCTGCTGTTTCCTGGTGCTAAATATCTCAGTCTCTTTGGGAACTGGATAAGGTGACTTCTGTCCTCCCACAGACACGGCCCATCACCTCATTTCATCATGGATTAATGCATCATTTTCAAGAAGTGGAGGCAGTTTCCAGCACCATGAATCCTATCTTTCTTTCCCTCTGCCCTTTGATTTTTTTTCCACTTTGGCAGGTTGTTAATATCTCTGACATCAGTTTCTAATTGTTTGGACTGTTCTTGGCTTTAGTTTTCTACTCAGCAAAGCCTCAGAGAGTGACAAGCCATGCTGACAATCTGCAATTTAACAGAGCTAAACATGGATCAGAGTCTGACTAAGCATCCTTCTTTAGGTATTTTTACACCATTTCCCACCCATCTGTTATATTTGGAATAATAGCAATTAGTAGTTCATGTCCAAACCCCCAAATTCACCCTGAAATGCTTGAACTTGTGACCACAGTTTGGCATTAATTTCTCAGACCTCACTGCATCAGTAATACCATGCAAAAGAAAATTAGATTTGACAGCTGCTTAAACTGCAATTGCATAAACTGAGAGAATCTTATATTGTTTGAAATAGGAGTGCAGAACAAGTACACAGTGTTTCTGCAGATTGCACAAATAAACATGTGCTTACTTTTCCCCATGGAACAATTATTCTTTTGTTGGGGGAAATATTTCCCTGCACATTTTAGCAGCATGAATTTTTGTTCCTGTAGTACATCAGGACTCAATACCTTCACACCTTTAAACAAAATTCCACCTTGTAAAGAGATCTTACCCTCAAACTGAGATAGAGGCTTTTCTAACCATTCTCAACTACTAGTTTGAAGAGTATCTCTAGCTGTAGCTCAGAGTCCATGTTTCACCTGAGAGCTACCATGCTTTAGGTTTTATTTTATTTTATTTTATTTTATTTTATTTTATTTTATTTATCTCAATATCGTCCATGCCATCTAGTTCTGAGCTCTGCTCCATTTTCCTCTAGTGTTCTGAAACAACTCTAAACCACCAAATCTTTCCCAGATTTGCCTTCAAATTGTACTTAAAAGAGAAAAGCCTGTATGTATTGAACAGCATGAGAGTTACCAGGTCCCCCTTGGCAATGTTAGGAAGGTTTTATGGTCAGTTCAGCTAACACTGGCCTCCCATAAATAAAGAAGTGAAATTTTACACCTGTGGACTGGGGCCAGAGCTGCCTTCTCTATCTGAACATGCTGACGCTCTGTTTTTGTTGGTGTGTGTGACATACAAGCCACTGGTTTCCAGCTCTGACCACACTGGTGTAGGAAAGGCACAATGACACCCTCCTCAGAGGCATTTGTGGGCAATTTGCTTTTAGCTGTTCCAGTCTCCCAGGACTTTAGGCTCTTTCATGAGCTCCTCCAGCCTCCAAGGCTGTTGAAAGTTTGCACTCTGAGTCTTCCAGACCTCTCTCAGCCATCACTTCCTGCATCCCTTTCTGAGCTCCATGAGCACATCACCCTTTCCTTTCTCTGAGTCTTCTTCCATTGAAGGCATTTTTGGTCTGTCACACTGTGCCTGAGAGCTACAGTTGCTGCTTCAAGTAAATGAGGGAGGTGCAAACTTCCCTATGCACTACACTGGCCCAAGGAAACTCTCTGCGGTTTCCTCGCCTCTTGGGGCAGGAAAACTGGTGGTTCTCTGGCCACCCTGAGACCTGTCATCACATATTACTGCTTTAATACCTTTCCCCATTTCTTTTTTACATTGCCAAAATTTATATTTGCATGTTTTTTCAGTTTTACTCCAGCAACATGGCTCTTAAGATGCCTGAGGACTTTCTAATGCTCTTCTGGTGCCTTTCCCCAGGTCAAAAGGATGTGCAGGGCCAATTACCCTCCACAGTATCCCAAATGCGCCTCACTCTCCTAGTGAAAACCTGGAATACTAAATACAGCCCACATCACAGACTGCAGAAATTGTGTCTCCTGAAGGGTGTGTTGAATGTACACAAATATGTGTTTTGTATTTTGAGGTGCTCTTGCCAGAATCCTACCTTGGCATCTAACATAGAAAATACTTGGCATCACCTATATCCCTCAATATTCTCCTTTCAGATAATGGAAAACTTGCCTTTTTTACATTTTCAGTACTTTTGAGGAACCAAAGTTCCTCAGAAGTACTAACAATTTCAGTTCTGTCACCCCAAATGCAATTCTTGGCATGACTAGCACATCCAAGAACTATTCTAAGTCTCTGTTTTAAGGCAGAATGAGTTTTCCCATTGCAGTGAATTCTGTAACATTGGATACTCACAGCCCTATTCTTTACTGTGCTGACAGCTTTCCTATAACCTTGAAGATGTTCTCAAACTCTTCCTCATAGTTTTGCTCTCCTGCTTCTCCAATGGAGGCAGCTTTCTGAGAAGACTGAAGGTTCAATCCATCTTTAATTCAATAAGAGCTGCTCTTATCCTTTTCACTTTTCAATACTTCAGATTTGCAACATAAAAATATATATACTTTTCATATATATACATTTCAGTTGAGGTTAAATCGCTACATTATGTGTAGAGAATCTTTAACAGTTGTTGTCCAGTACAAAACATATCTTATTTATTGGTTGGAAAGTCCATTCATCTTGAATCACTGCAACAACATCCACTGATCCTATGAAACTGCAATCTCTGTAGCACTACTGTTACTTTCTCATCACTGCTATGGATGCTCTGCTGGAATATGCAATATTTAGCACGTGGTAGGAGATGTTCCTTTTGTATTTTTGTCTCAAAAACTATCACAATGTGCCCTTTGATGTGTTGGTTTTACATGACTCTGGTTGAACAATGCACACCTTTCTGCTTCCACTCGTTTTTCCCCCTAATATAGTTGAAGTCTCTGCAATGTCTGAAAAGTATTTGCTTTGCCATCTCACTTTCAGTAGCTTTTGCTTGCTCACTTAACAAGGATATTTCCAGCCTCTGAATGGTTGTCTGAACTTTTTACAACTAGGAGGGATAGCAAAGCAATTTCAAGGCAGAGACACAAATGCTTCTAGAAAATTCTTTGGAACTAATTTCATGATATGTTGATCTTCCCTGGACTTGGTAATTTATCTCTGGGGAGCTCCAGACTGAACTATGCATAGTCCTTTGTGCAGTGTTCATTTCCTGTCATTTTCTGTAACTGAAATCCATTACAGTCTTAATTATATTAGCCACTGTTAAGCATATCAAACCATGGAACTTGGTTTTTTTTCCTTAATAATTCGGAAAATTTAATTTAGCTTTTAACATGACAACATCAGCTACAGGATTAGTAACTGTGATTCAGTCATTTAGATACAAGCTGCTACAAAGCTATTGCTCATTTAATCTATCCTTGAAGAATAATGAGAAACTTATTTTGTTCACATAGTAGATTATTTGCAATCTGCTTGAACTTTACAGCGGATAATCACTGACCCCAACCATACCATGCTGGATATGCTTCATGACTATATCAAGACATTAGTTTTAAAGATGGTATAAAACAACAAGAACAAATGCCCCAAAAGCCAGGAATAATAGATTCTTTAGCTGCATTGCATGACTTTTAACACAGTGAGCATTTACTTCAGTATCTAGAAAGCGTTCTTGTGAAAATGTGAATTAGCAGAAACCATAATCATAATTGGAACTGAAATGAGCTCCTGCCTTTAGATTTTCTAATAGGATTTGCCAGTGGTCTGCTTATTTCTAATTATTTTTCAATCATTACCAGGCAGCAAAGGTATGGGTAAAGGTGTCTGATGTAAGTTGTTCTCAGTCATTTTTTGTATTGAAATGTCACAGACAAAAATGCTTTTCCACAGAGGAATACTCATGTCTGAGCAGATCTAAGTAAAACCTCATGGTGCCTGAAAGAGCTCAAAGAAACATTTGTGACTCCTCTAATTCCTGTAAACTCAGCCATGAAATTCCATCTTTTGAGGAGCAATGGGGAAATGGAATTACCTTTGATTGTCCATCCCAGACTGCCCAGCCAAATGTAGGATGGGTGGAGCATTCCTGCCTTGTGTCCTGGTGGCTCAGATCATTCTCCTGTGAGCTCCATATCCTGTCTGCAGTCTGGTCACAGCTTCCTCTCCAATCTACCATCAGATTTCATCATCAGCCACGTTTCACTTTGAGATAACGGGAAACCTCTTCCAGACTTTTTTTATAAACCATGGCTCTCAAATTCCCCAGTATTCTTGGAGCACCTGAGCAGGATTATAGTCTTAAAATTGGTGCAGGCTTGTAGTGACTGCAAGTAGCAATGTGGCAGACAGAACTGTAAAATAATTACTACTACAATGCTCTTCTAACACACATTTAAGTCTCTGAGATTTTCATCCTGTGGGCCAAAGCACATCTGTATTCAGTGGGATTCACACTGGAAGTTTTTAATTCTTGTATTATTTTTGGAGGAAAGGGAAGTATGTCTTCTCTAGTGTGCTGGAGAGATTAACATGGAAATCAGCCTTAATCTTGGAAATGGCATAACAACAAACCTGTTAATGAGGATTATGAGTTTTTCTAATTTTTAGGGAAATCACAAGATAATTTCTGTTTGAAGACATACTTGTGCTTGAGTACACAGGAATCAAGTGCAACTATGAACTCCTAGGCCTTTGCATCTTTGTTCAGCTACATTTAAACACCAGGTACATTTGAAAACAGTGCTACAGCTGAGATTTAAAATTTCTTCCACAAAAACACAACTCTACTTCATCATATTATTAAAATCATGCTTTTAAATCCATATTAAAAATATCCAAGGACTGAAAGTCCAGGACACAAAACTGGGAGCTGCATATGCAATATTAATGTGCGATTGCAAATTTGTTTTGCCATGGGGCAAAATCCTGTGTCCATCAGCTTCCAGAGAGCCCCAAGGCCCCACATCAGGAGGTGTCCAGGATGAGCCATGAGGAGAACTTTCTTATGCAGGATGTTCACAACATCTGCACAGGAGTTGGGAAGCATGAAGCAAAGGAAGGAGAGAAATCTAATGACATCCTTTATACATATGGATTTTCATAAGTTACAGGATACAAGGTAGGAATAAAAAGTTGTCTACTAGACTAAGATGATCAGGTTCCCAGTTTGTCATTTGAACTGTGGGCTTATATCCCCAATTGTTCCTCTGTTTTTCCCATTCCCACTTCACAGCCTGTGTCCTGCCCTATTCTTTCTGCACAGCAGGGCTGAGCCCATGGGCACCCAGCAGGGCCACCTCCAGCCTAACTGTGATACTGAACAGCTGCCTAGTCCCTGTTGTACCCTGTGACTGGGGACATGAGAAAAGAAGCAGGAAGCAGGTCAGAAGGGAGAAAGTGGGGGAGAGGGGAAAAAAAACCAGGGAAAGCACTGTCCCAGTCAATCTGCAACAATGGAGCTATGGGGCCAGGGCAATGCCCAGAAAACACTGGCTATTCAGGAGAAAAAGCTGCTATGTCTGAAAAAAATTCCTGTTCAGGAAGCACAGGCGTACTAATTTAGAGGCTAGCATGTTGGTCATACTTAGAAAAAAATTTGCACAGGGACACAGAAAGAAGCTCATACCATATATAAAGGCACCCAGCCCTATGCCGAATTTCAAGTCATTGCTTCAAAGTTTAGACTTTCTTAATGAAATCTCTCTCCTTCTAATCTCATGTTTGGAAACTGTTGTTTCAGTTTAGCTGAAAGAGTTGAATCATCCCCCCAAAGCCATCATTAGGTAGACATTTGGCACGAAAATCTTCCTTCCATCTGTACTGTTTGTATTTGGCAGAGCATTTCATGGGGAAGTAAAAGAGTATAGCTTTGGAAAGGGTGAGATGTGCCATACCCTGAGCTGTGAAAATTATTCAAGGAGCTTCACAGGACTTCATGGAATAATTTGCAAAGCAGGGGGGGAATGATCCTGAAAATATAAACTTAACTTGCTCAGGACTATAAAGAGAACTAACAAAAGAGCTTTGAATGGAATTGCTGAGAATGATTTCCCAAGCTTTTTTCCCCCAACTCTTAATTCTAAAGCCTTCTCATCTTGCCTCCATTCTTAGCCTCTAATGCACATTGACATTGACAGTGGTATGTCTTCTGTGTGGTTGCTATGATTTTTTTATCTTGTATTTGCATATCTAGAGAAGAGGGATTTCTGCCCAATGGAGAAATTTAATGCTGTAGTGGGGTGACCTCAGCCTCACCTATATCCATCAGCCCTCCAGTTATCTTCTTGGGACTCTGTACAAATTCCTCCCCTCTATAAACCCTTGCCCTCCTATGCCTGCAGCTACTGGGCAGACATAGCCCCATCCTTTTATTTGAGTCAGTGATGTTGGGACTCACAGAATAACAAGTCCCTCTCTAAACCAGGTGTTGGCTCAGGGATGGCAGCAGAGAAGACTAATGAGTTATGCAAAGAGAGGAAAGAAGAGGCAAGCTGTCCTCCCCCAGCAAGTGGAGAAAAGCAGACGACCACAGAGTTGTTTCCTCAAGCACAGCAAAAATTCCAATGGACATATCACCAGAGGAGTAGCTCTGGCATGAGCTAAAAAGAGGAGTTTTAAGAGTTTCCTAATGCTGCCTTGGTGAGCAGAAGAAGGGAACCACAAGGGATGAGCAATTGTGTGGTCCTGAGAGTATCTGTCTTAATTTACCTCACCATAATCTTTAAGACAAAAGAAAGGCCTCTAAAAAAGTCCAAGATTATAGGATCTGCACCTTCTGCTTTGAGAGCTGAAAGTGTAATGGGGGGTTATCTCACCCAGCTTGGGGCTGGGACAGGTGAAGGCTGCCTGATGGAGGAATGATGGAAAGTACATACACCAGTCTTTTCTTCCACAACTTTCTTCCTAGGCTATGAAATCACGTTATTTAAAGAAAGAAAAATCATGAGGCACAAAAAATTTATCCCAACTGACTTTCCAGTCACAAACAGGTCAACAAAAGCCAACTGGCATGGCCACTGTGCAGCTCACCGTAGCTCTAATTATCTACTCCTCTTTTGCAATTTGCTCAAGTCATCCAACTGTCCCCTTTGCAAAAGGCAGTTCAGGGAATGTCTTTCTCTGTATAGTTATTTATACAGTGTCAACCCAAGCTCAACAGTTAATGAACCTCAGCCTACACTGAGTTAGGGAAGGGTGATTTCATCTTGCCCCAACCTTCTCTCCCCATCCATGCCCACTGGACATTAGGAGTTTGTTTATACTACTCGTGCCTTTTCTCTCTGAAGCTGAAACTCTACTAAATGTGTCAGGAGCATGGGAAAACACAAAAGGAATTTATCTGGCCTGCAAAAAGTGCTAAGCTTAACACAATGGTATCTAATAACAGCCATGCCAGTGTGACTGGCAGCTGGCCAGCATCCATACTGACTCCAGTGCTAAGCACAGCAACACATGCTGGGGCCTCTCTCCTTGGCTAAGCCTGAAGGCTTTTGCCTCACACCCAGCCCACGTTGAGCTTGGCATGAATGAGTGGGGAGACACTGTGAGGTCTGGACATAATGGGATCTCCGTATGGAGGCCTCTCTTGCTCCAGAGTGACCCCCTCCCCCTCCACCATGCTTCTTCTCTGCAGATTTAATTTTCTGTGAAGTTCACACTTTCCATCTCAACAGCCAGGATATACAAACATGAGCTCAGCTTCCACCCTTGACCAAAGCAGAAAGGAGATCCTCTGTAATTGTTGTCATTGCAGAGGAAAGCTGCTCAGCTGGGCAGGTGTCAGACCAGGGGGCACAGGCATTAATTATCCCTGCACACCACTGTCTCCAAGCTGAACAGACTGCCTGAGCATGGGAAATGGGAGGAAGTGAGGGGAGCAGTTGGAAGGTGAGGGAAATCTGGTCCAGTTTGAGAAAATCTTGGAATTGTTACTCAGCAGCTCCCCAGCTTCAGGCAGACCGACACCACCCACCTGTCCAAAGGTCAGACCCACCACCCTGCAAAGCCCTTGGCATTCTCTCATTTCCTGCTCCTGGAGGATGGGAGAGGAAAACTTTTCCTCCCATCCTCTGGATTCTTTCCAGTCAATGAACCGCTGCACACTACATGCAGTGCAGCAACGGTGGAAAAATACCACTGGTGTTTGGAAAGGAGCTAAATGCTCCCTCACTTTTGCCAGGACCAATGGAGGATAGATGGGCTGGAGCTGCAAAACCTGTGACCCAGTCCTCTCAAATGCACCAGCAGACAAGGGACATCCCTCCCCACACTAAGGGACATTCCTGTTGTTTCTCAGATGGGAATGCTCCACAAGCAGACAAAGTGGGGATCTCACCAGGACTGTGGGGGTGGTTTAGCAACATAAAGAACTGGCTTGAGGCAGGGAGACTTCAAGGAACCAGTTTCAAATCCCAGCAGAACCCATTAAGCAGTTTATCCCCGGACAGATAAAACGCCTATCAGGTGGTTACTGCGCTCAGATTTTTTCAATGAGACCTCAGAGACTGAGCTCATTGCTGGGCTTAGCGGAAAGTAAAGCCCTCATGATGCCAGTGGTAAGAGCAGAAGTTTTCCTCAGTTATTCTGGTTTAAGTCTTTTTCCAGGCTCCCTTCTGTGCAGGTCTGTGCTACCCTGCACAGGCCTTTTTTTATGGCAGCCTGGTCTGCAGAGTATTTCCATACATACGCTGTGCTCTCTGTCATGGTCCTCTGAGAGGAACCCGCTCCAGAAATATACAACATATTTACAATCAGATCAAACAGAGCAGGTGTTGTTTTAAGATTCAGAAAGCTCAATAGAGACAAGGTTTTCTGAAAAAAACCCCAAAAATTCCTTTCTTTTCAGATCAAAGGAACAGAAATGTATACTTTTTTTCCCTGCTGAAAAATATACTTCTGTCAAAAAATTCTCTGCCTGAGAACAATCTTCATTTTCAGATGTATCTTTAATGTACAACTTCCTGGGTTTATTCAGTCTGGCTATTTTTGCTGCCTATTTTTGTTTATTTTCTGTTGTTATGTAATTACAGTTATTAGATAATTTGCCTGTGACTTCCTCCTTATTTTCCTTTTCTAATTTTCTCCTTCCCTCCCCACCCAGAAAGAATTTTTCAGGGATCAGAAACCTGAGAAAGTGGAGTATTTTGACATATTTATTTCTTCTGCTGGAAGACAGATGCCACAAAAAAAGTTTCTGATTTGCTTTTGCTTTTGACAAAACCAAAATCATAAGAAAAATTGGTCTGGTGCTTTCTTGCATTTTTCATGTGTGTGTGTTTCTCATTTTCCCTATTTTTTATCTTTTCTTTCTACATAGGGAAAAGGAAGAGAAAATGAGCAAGGATCAAAAACTGTGTTTGTCTATAGGAATCAAATTTAAATGAAAACTTCAACATGAAGTGAAATAAAGTAATTAATTTTGGTTTGATTAGAGTTTTTCTTCAGAAGAAGTTGTATGTGAACGTTGAATAATATTTCAACAGATTTTCACTATAAAGTGCCTTTTTGAGCTAATGTTCCAGAGAAGTACAGCTGGCAACAGGCAGTCTCCAGGACACATTTCACCCACACATCTACAGTAGGAACATACTTTATGAGAGCAATTACCAGACATATAACTCTAACATGGAATCTACTGCAAATCACAGCACAGCCATTAATTTATGCCAATCAATAATAAGTAACTGTTTAAAGCACAGCAGGAATTTACCTCCAATAGGAGAGACAGTGTGAGGGAGGAGTCCTTTTATTCCAGGAGAGATGACAGATTTACTCATCATATTTTCTGAGTGCAAACAGAATGGCAAGATTACAGCTCCTCATATTTAAGGGACTGTAATAAAGACTGAAACATTGTCTATAGGAAGGAGATGAAATATTATCAGTAGGTCTTAATAAGGTTGCTCTGAAAAAGAACAGATGGTTTTACACAACTGGACTTGCAGCAAAGCCCAGCAAAAGCTGAAAAAAAATAATTTTGGCTAGAATTTGTGTAACTTTCCAAATTAATTCACTGTGGCCATGCTCATACTGCTTCTTCATTCATTTCCCATGAACATCAGAGTGATCAAATTTTACCCACACAAATTCCTGCAGAAAGCACATTTTCGACTTGCTTCCTCACATACTCAGCAGTGATGCATTTTAAAGAGTTTACAGTCTGATACAAAACTGGCCTTAAAAAAGCAGACAAAGGCTTCCAAAGCCCATTACCAGAGCTGTGGTGTTGCAGCTTTTCGGCTTATAGGATCTTATGTTACCTCTTGAAATAAGGATCCACGACAATTTTTACACTGTGTGACTGTTCTCAGAGAAGTAAGAGAAACCCTGCACTTGTCTGCTAAATTTCACATGAAGCAAAGTTTGCTAGAGAATCATGATTTAGGTATTGTCTGGCTCACTGAGAAAGGTTTTTTGTGTTGTTTTTCTTTGTTTTAAGATATTGTTCAGCAGGCCACTCTGAATTCTCTGCTGTCTTTTGCCAAGTTGCAGTAGCTTGTTCCAAGACCTTCTGCTGATGAAAGCATGCTAATTAGCACAACATACAGCAAAGTGTAGTATAAACTATGAAACCAAGCATAGCTAATTAACAATATTTCAACTGCAAAATAATCTTGAAGAATACAATTCCTTAGGGAGTAAGAGAGAAAAGAAGAGAATAATTTTCAATGAGGTGTGCCTTGCAAGGAGACTGCAGTTGGTGAAGAAATGACCAAGGGATGGAGCAAGAAGCAGGGATAAGTCACCAACTAAGGTCTCATTTGTAACTTCATGAGCAAAATCTCCTTTGCATGACCTAATCCAGCCAGTCTTCAGGGTGAATCACCTTTCTTTATATATATAACAGGGGCCAGGAGGTTTTCCTGGCATTTGAGACAGGGACAGCAGCCACCATTCTTCATTCCAGAGGAACTGCAGAACAAAGCTGTTCCAGAAGTTTTGCTGATTTGGCGGAGTGAGGGAGGGAAGGAAGAAGAAGAACAGATGTTAACATTACTATTGTGAGACTTTCATCTGTACAGTCAACCATGTATTGAGGATGAGGAACCAGCAAGTAAGAGAGCAGGGAAGAGATGCTGCCAACTCTCCAGACCATGAGGGACAAGACTGACTCTGGTATATCCTCATCCTATGTGGAGTGAGAAACAGAGAATGAAACCTTCATCCCTCTGAGAAGACACTGACACACCTCCTCAGAAGGAGCCACTACTCTCACTCCAAGGGTGATGCAGGCTTTCTAACATGATGAAAACCACGTGATGAAAGAAGGGTCACTGAACTAACTTGTCTGAGCCTAACCCCGAGGGCTCTTTGTGAACATCACTGGCACATCAGCATCACTGGCACTGGGGACCTGCCGGTGACAGCTTTGAACCCTGGAGTGCTGCCCTGACCCAATCTTCTCTTGCTCTTGTACCCTATCTCTCTATCATCTTCCCTTTAGGGGAAAGATGATGGTTGAGTAAACATCCCCAACCACTACCTGGAGAAAATAAGACAGTCAGATTTTTCTTCCATTCGCCCTCCGGAGGCACATAGACAATATTTTCAATGTTGCGATGTGCCAGAAGCATGTCAAATGTAGTATTTGAGTATGGTGCAGTCTCACATGCTGTGACTGAGCTAGACTTTACAAATGTCACACTGGTTTGATGCTGGGGCCTGGTTCTTAGCCCTGTGGTCAGCTGCACTGAGCTCCTGTGGTCCCTCAGCATAGGGCTATCCCTTGGGTGCCATCACTGACCCTGATACGTTTAAGCCCCATCCAAACTGGTCTAAAATTAGGCTGGAGCTAGTGCTACTGAAACTCTGGTCCCCCTCTGACCACACAGAGCCCAGCAGTGCCCTTCTTTCTGGCAGTCCCAAGAGGTGCAGTGTGGAGCTCTGATGCAGATCAGCACTGCTGCCATGACCAAACAGCTCCAGGTCTCACCCCATCACAGGGCAGAAGCCATTTGTCTCTACCACTACCCATGATTTTCCTCATCCACTTGCAGAGCACCAGGTGTCCTGTAAAGGTTCACATTGGCACAATGACCCCGTGCTTTTATTTCAACCATCCTCCCACATGGCTCCCCACCTCTGATTTCTGTTGCAACCGAAGGTGCTAAACACTTCCCTAGTGAGGAAGTCATTCAGTTATGTTTCTTGGATCTCAAAAGAAAACCCCACATTCAGATATCCTTTCTAAGTGGAAAAAGACCCCAGTTCTGCCAAAATCACTATGCCTTGCATTTTTACTTTGCATGAGAGGTGCCAGAGGGTAAAGAAGGGTGGAAGTCATAGAATTATAGAATAGTTTGGGTTGGAAGGGACCCTAAAGATCATCTAGTTCCAACCTCCCACACCATTGGCAGGGACACCTTCCACTGGACCAGGCTGCTCAAAGCACTTTGATACACCCATCTTTGCTCAGACACTTTTATCTCCTGATACACCCATCTTTGCTCAGACACTTTTATCTCCTGCTTCCTCTGTCTCCAAGTCCCAAAAGGATTTTTATCTCCCACCAGCACGTGGCTGAGCAATGGACAATGATGGAGCAGCTCTGTGTCCTTACTTTTGTTGTGTACCTTTAGGACAGGACTGCACACCTCGACCTATTTCACACAGACCTGTGGGATCATCTGCTGCAGCCACAGCTTCCATCCACCATGACCCTAGGGCAGATTTCAAACCATAATCTGGGGGTGAAAAGACATACATTCCAGCAAGCATTCCAGATCTCACAGAGCTGAGTTCACTGGAAAAAAATCTTGGACCAAGCCAGCATTAAAAGGATCACTTCAAAAAAGAAGGAAAATACAGGCTTAGTATCAGGAAATATTTGCTAGCAGGGAGCTTTGTTCAAATGTGCAGCTTTCTCCCAAAGGAAGAGATGGAGCTTCCATCACTGCAGTCAGTTAAAACCAAACCTGACAAAGCTCTGAAGAATAATTCACTTGTACTAGCTGGAGGGATGTATGGGATAGGATAAGAAGTCTTTTTTCCACTTCTAAATTTCAATTATTCCTCCTTAACCTTCTTTTTCTGTATGCTTGCTCTCCTCAGCTGCTTATTGCGGGAATGGATTTCAGTTAAACGAACACAGAGGAGTAGAAGAGGCACAGAGCTGAGCCTGAATTTCTGTGTGGGCCTGAGTCCAGGATGAAAACAGCCTCCAAAGGCTGGATAATTAAATCCTAATTTAATTATCAGTGTAGTATCAAACACTTAAATACAACAGCTATCTGTGTATACTGCAGCCTTCTATTTTCAGGTAGTATCTGCTTTAAAACTGCAGCTCTAATGCTGTAAGCAGATGGATGTGTGTTATTGCAGTATAGGGACCTGGAAATTCTCCATATACCAAGCTATAAATATTTCTTTGACATTTATTATCCTCACTTGAGTTCAGGTGCTAAAATACTTGGACCGAAGTCATGTTTGTAGCAGAAAAAGTCAGTCTTGGATCTTACCTTGTTGCTGGCTAAATTATTAAGAACAGACAAAGGCAGCAAGGAAAGGGAGTCCCTCACTTAGCAGAGGTAGTGCAACCTTTGAATCAAATTAGCTGGTGTTTCAACTCATTTAATGATGCCGCTTCCCGAACACTCCTGCTCAGACAATATAATAGATCACTTCAGGGGGGCTTTTCTTATTCACTGTCTCTCTCTCTCCCTCTCTCTCTCTTTTTTGTCTTCCTCAGTGTGTGTGCAGTAGGATTGCCTTTGCGGTCATGAATCTGAATCCCAGTTTTGCCAGCTGCATTGGATTGTAAACTCCAAGTCATATGAATCTCAGTTTTGATTGCCCTAAGGGAAGTGTTGGATTATGTAAACCAGGAGATAATAGCCCTTATAAAATCCCTCCAATAAAATAAAATCAAGGTGTATGTGTCATGGTGGATTAACAGACTTGCCTTTCCCCCTTTTTTTTTCCTATTTCAGGCTCCTGGTTGCAGTTGACTAGAAACACATACTACCAGAGGGGGAAGGAGAGCATACTACCATTTGTGAATCACACAGAAGTGTGTGCTAGCACTTAGGATGTTAAGTCAGTTCCCCATGGTGCAGATTAAACTGGAAAGAAATGGTGAATTGTCTGTGTGACAGTACTGAGCAACTGCTGAGGTAGCCAAGAGTGGCTATTTGGAACAGGATGTGAATGTAGTGCAACCAAACTGAGTGGCCTGGCTTGGCATTTGTCTGGGACAAAATAATGGCTCTCTGGCCATTCCCAACATGCTGTCCCCCACCACCTGTGGTGCATCTATGGATGGCTGTGACCTTTCTGCTGAGGTGATTCTTTTTTATGGTGGAACAGAGAATCATCTCTGACAACCAAACATTTTTCACCAGAAAACTCCAGCTTGTAGAAAATCCTCGGCTTTTGTTTGATAAATCCAGGATCTGGTGGTTAAGCTCTTCTGTGACCCCCAGATAAACAGAGATTGTTGGACCTAGATTACCAGTATTTACCAAATTACCCCTGTGTCCTGTATGATCTGTATTACCTGTGGTACCCCAAAATGACAAGGAGATGCTCCTATCTCCAGGAGGACCATCATGGATTTCATAAGGTGAATCACAGATGGGCTTTTCTGCTCTTTTAATGGAGACCTTCAATTTTTGCAGATCAAACAGCAGCATTAGTGAGCAAGCAGCCTAAATAGCTGGTGTTATGGTCCCCAAAACCAGGATGCCTCATCAATAGGTGCCTCTGCAACCTCAGGTCTAGGCTGCAGTTCTGACATCCCAATTTGAGGAAAGTCCAAGTCTGCCAGTCCTGGGCCTTGGGCTGCAGAAGACAAGAGTGAGGAGGTGCAGCTCCATGGCAGCCTGCAAGTGCAGGTCAGTGTTAAGCCAAAAGTAAAGGGGACATGTTTATTCATTCAAAAGGGAGAAAAGTGGCAGAATATTATCTCATAATATCTCAGCTTCTCAAATGTTGTGGGTATTTTTCCTCCCTCTTTTGGGACTGACAGATAGATGTCTATATCCATAGCAGCAGTTCTGCCTGTCCATTCTCTGGGTTACTCTCAAGACACTTCTACCAGTACTGAGTCTTCCAGAAAGTAATTTACTGACAGTAATTTACTGACACCATGGCTCAGTCAGTGCTCAGGGTGCTTCTGCCCCATCTCATAGACAAGACAAAGAATGGGGTCACTGGCATCACAAATGAAATCTGAAGAACTAAATAATTCTGCCTCCTGCCACTGTCCAGCACTGGAAGCTCAGGTGTTGGTTCTGGGGCTACCAAATTTGGCCCTCCACAGCATCATGGTTGTGCTGCAGGAGTGGGATGGGAACATGTTGGGACAGCAGGAACACAGACAGATTCAGATGCCAGTGCTTTAAAGTGAGAGCATGTTTATAAACCTGGTATAAAGTAAAAAATTGATTCAGAGGGGAGTTGATAATATTTCTAGCATGAGGAGGTTGTTGAATCTAGTTAACAAAGGAAAAGTAAGACCAAGACCAAAAAAATCAAGTAAGAAATGCTATGCAAATAATTAACCTTGGCAAGAAAATACCATAGGATATGGTAAATTCTGCATGACTTGAGTCTTAAAATTCAAGAATAACCCACTTTTTGGTGTTTTTTTCTTTTTCAGTAAAATATGTTTTTGTTCAGATATAAGTGGTTGAAGTTAAGGCAGGATTTACTTGGTGACATTATTTGGCATGTGTTATGTGGGAGGCCAGGCCAGACCAGCTGGTCATCAAAGTCCTTTCTGGCTTTACAATCTATGAAATTGCCAACCTGAGAACAGAGCCCTTGAGCTTGACCACATTGCTAGTGGGTGAGATGACTTCTCAAGGTGTGGACAGACCCCCAAAAGCAATGAGCACCCTGTTCTAGAGGGTTCAGGTTAAGTGGGGGTATTCACCCATAGGGAGTGCATGTTGCATTTGCTAGTCAGAGCACCTTTACTGGTCTTGAGGTGTGAGGCACTTCTGCAGGTTAAAAACCCATGTTTGCACACTCACAGGTTATTTATGGCTGCTGACATGTCAGCATTAATTCTGAGCTCTGCTTTCTCAACTCAAGGAGTAGTTTGATAATTTCTATTGCCAGATTCCTGCTGGCCATCTAAGCTCCATAAATAAAGGCTGAAACCTGTCTTGTGGGACTTATTTCTTGGGAAAACGGGACACCCTTGGAAAGAGTTAGAAAGAGTCTTAACTTTTGGATTACTGGCCAAGATGGACCCTTCCTACTAAAACTTCACCATGAAACTTCAGGGAAATATCCATCATTAGCTGTTAATTTTTCTCTTTAGAGTTGCGAGTTCCTGCACTGAACTCATGCCAATTTTCCTGAGAGACCACTCATCCTGTAAGAATCTCTGATTCTCTCAGATTGAGTCTTTCCAGTATGTGCTCCCATCCCCCTTGGTCCTGACTAGTCATCTCCAGCCCCATCCTGGGCTGCATCCAAAGCAGGGCAAGGGAGGTGATTCTGCCCCTCTGCTCTGCTTTGTGAGACCCAGCCTGGGGTCCTGCATCCAGCTCTGGGACCCCAGCACAAGAAGGACACAGACCTGTGGGAGCAATTCCAGAGGAGGGCACCAAGATGATCAGAGGGATGGAGAACCTCTCCTGCAAGGAAAGGCTGAGAAAATTGGTTTTATTCAGCCTGGAAAAGAAAAGTCTTTGAGGTGACCTAATTGTGACCTTCCAGTACCGGAAGGGAACATACAAGAAAGATGGAGAGAGACTTTTTACAAGAGCATTTAGTGACAGGAACCAGGGGGAATGGGTTCAAACTAGAAGAGATTAAGTTTAGACTAGATATTAGGAGAAGAATCCTATACTGTGAGTGTGGTGGAAATCGGTTGCCCAGAGAAGTTGTGGATGTTCAGTCCCTGGAGGTGCTCAGGGCCAGTCTGGATGGAGCTCTGAACACCATGTTCTAGTGGAAGGTGTCCCTGCCCATGGCAGGGCCATTGGACCTAGGTGATCTTTAAGGTCCCTTCCAACCCAAAACATTCTGATTCTAAGATCCGTGATTCTATGATTTTGTGACATACTTGCTCCCAACCTCATCCCCACATCACTACAGCACAGTGGGGGCAGGATGGAGAGCATCTCTTCTACAGAAGAAAAATAGAAGAGCTTGTTCCAAACATAGGTCTCAAACTTCCTTTGTGGTCAGGAAGTTGCCTTGAATTTACAAGTAGATGGAGTTCAGTTCTCAACACACACATGATTGATGTATTTGAAAATACATCAGTCTTGGTCCAACATTGGTGCTGGAGCTTTAACAGTATCTGCTGCTATCCTGGGAGAGAAGTGTTTTATTTCTCTTGACATAGGTCCAAATTAAAAAAGGCTAGAAAGTTAAATAATCCTAAAGCAGAAGGAATTTAGTTCTGGGGTTAAATGAATAGCCAGAGAATGACGCAAAATGATTTTACTGATCCAACACGTTTCTTTTGAACTCTCTCAATGTCTTCATTATTCCCACATTTTTCTCCAGCACTGTGTGGCCACCTTCTAACTGCATCTACTGTCTGAACAGGAACTCCTGGCAGTTCACAGAAGGGTCAGCTGAAGGAAGGAAGTGGGCAGTGATTTGGTCAACAAAGGCTCCAGTTTATTAACAGCTACAGGTGACCAAAAGAATAGCAGACAGTGAAGCAGAGAGCGCTTCATCATGCAAGTAACGAAGACATTTTTATTAGATTTACATACAGATAGCCCTGTCAAAACAGGCACGCAGCCTGAAGTCTACTGTGATTGTACAGCATGTACAAGGACTGGTAAGAAAGCAAAGGCAACAAGGTGCAGAGAAATCAAGTGATGGAAACAAAGAATCCTGTGCTCTTCTGTTTCTGACCTTGGTAAATATGAGATTTTTAAAAATACGACATTTTTTGCTTTCGGCTAATCATATCAAAAAAGTGGAAACTCTCACTGAGAGCATCCTTTTGAAACCTATGAAATCTTCTTTCTGGCAATAATGCTGTCCAGCTCTATCAGGGCTGTTTCTTTCTGAACATATTCAGCTGACTCAGTAAAATGCAGGGCTTTAAAAACTCCCTCCTAAGGGGAGATCTGCAGCTACGCAGCCTCCCTTTGGCTAGAGGGAACTACTGGGGGAAAGTATCCGAGAAACCATGTACACAATCCGAACGATTCAGCACTGACCTTCTAGTGTAGTGTTTATTAGCTCTTAACTATTAGCATTTGCTCAGTGTGCTTCATTGGGTGAGACTGACATAATCCAAGAGAGTGGTGTGGCATCTGGATGATGTTATCACACATACTCTTGCATGCGCAATCGCATTCATCCACAGCTGCGTGTGCACACACACTTAGAGATATACGAGCATGGCTCAAAACGGGCAGCTCTCTGAGGCTTTTCTTTTTCTAACGTTGTAGGTGACAAACTGGACAGCAGGGTGGAATCAAAGCCTTTCTTTCCTCTCTTGTTGGAAAGGGCAGCTTACTTGCAGCACCATCAGTGGGTTTTGAAAATCCACAGAAAGATACCAGAGTACACAAGAAATACAGAGAAATACAATTTTGTGGAGCTGGAGGGTAGCAACCATACTCTGTTTCTGGTCAGGCTTCACAGGCAGCAACCTCTGACTTTCCACACTGAGATGGAAGAAGCCCTTTTATGCTCATCTTTATTTGATAGTGAACAGACTAATGATTACTGCTGGGCATGACCACATGTCTCCAGACACAGCCCTTTGTCCCTTAGGATAAGGCACCACACACTGAGATGATAATCTACCTTGCCTTTCTTATTGCTTCACTTGCCTTGGGAAACTAATGTTACATGGGAATATTGCAGCCAGAGACAGAAAGAACACCTACATTAAATGTTGCTCTGATCTTATAGGGCATCTTTCCTCTCTCTCTTTAAATGAACTGTGCTGAACCCGTTTCACTGTTGGAGTTGTTGGAACAGATTTCTGCTCCCCCGAGGGTGCTGTGCAGGTTCATTTGCCCCAGTAAACTGACTAGGCATAAAATACAGTTTCATCCCTGGTGTGAATTTATGACAGGATTTTCACCAAGAATTTGGTGCTTCAAAACTTCAAATCAGCAGTGGTGGGAGCTCAGGTGGAGGAGTAGATACAGGTCTGGGGGAGAGAGAGAGGCTGAGAGAGGATACTAGAGACAGAAGGGGAGGCTGGGACTGAATGAAGCAGCTGGTGACTGGAAACTGAGATGAGGAGGTGGAGATGAGGAGTTGAAAATAGAGGAGAATGAGAACTGGACAAGGCCAGGCTGAAGTGTCATGGTAAACCTGGAAGGGGAAAAGAAAGTAAGTGCTTGCAATCATTTGACCGAGTGCTTCCATAGCAGGAAAATGATCTTTGCTGCAGAGACACAGGCACTGCTGCACGCTGAGTCCTGGGCCCTGCCAACCTCCCAGCTGTTCCTGTGTGGGGCTGGATGGACATCCCTGCACCACCATCCTCGAGGGGGGAGTGGGTGACAGTGGCACCTCGGGGCAAGGCAGGGGGCTCTGAGCACTCAGGAAGGGACACATTGACATTTTCTCAGGTAAGGTCCAGCCAGCATTCCTGGGTATTCTGCTGCTAGCAAATTGGTGCAGTCTTCCTGGACCTGTTTCCCTCATTGTCCCCCAGACCATATATGAAAATAACCACTTTTTTGGCTGTTTTTGTGCTGCTGCCTCAAGAGGAGGAGGCAAGGAGGACCATGGAGACTAGTGCCTTTCTGAGGAAAAACCACCACCATTGACTCCAGCGTGTGTTGATATTACTCCACCATTTTAATTGCTATGAAAATCCTGAAAAACCTAAATGCTTCATTCAAACCCTTTGAAAAGGAGGAATTTTGATTTTTCCATGTGGATTTACATCTTGTTTTAGTTTGAATCAGAAGTATTAATATGTCACATGAAAAACAAAAACCAGAATGAAACCACTTTGCTTGACCCCTGTGATCTTTTACACTTCTGAGAGCCATGAGCAAAGAACCAGTCATCCTGATAGTCCTTGTGAGAGTAGTTATTGCCTCCCATAAAGAAATACCCAAGTTGTTTTTTTTAAAGTTTGGTCTTTAAAAAACTGAGGAAATTTCCTCAAAAACTACATTAAAAGATCATTAGGGATGTAAAATCAAACACTTAAATTTTAGGAGGGACCAAAATTAAGATACCCATGATATTGAAGTTCAGTTCGCTTGCACATGCACACTATAAAAATGAATTATGAACACAACCATTTATCTCCAGGATCCCCATCTCATGCAATATGCAAGTGGCTGGTGCCTTGGCCATGAAAGGCGGATGAACTACAAAAAAAGCTGTTTTCTACCAGACAACTGCTGAAGAAGACAGAACCTTCAAAGTAAGTATGACTCTCGGTGAGAAAAGAGGGAGGATGAGAGAGGGAGAGGGGATCATGCTGTGGCTTAGACAACTGAAGGCCATTCTCAGTGAGCTGGATCCCAGCCTTGCTTTTGCCTCAGAGCTCCAGAGCAGTGGCTGTCAAATCACTGCACCTGGGATTTTTGGGAGGTGGTCAATGCATTGTTCCCTCCTCTTGTGCCAAGGATGGGAGGCCAAGCCCACAGTGTGGAGCTGAGTGCTGAGTCAGTGGGGGCTCTCCTCTGAATATGAGGGTGTGCCATGAAAACAGTCACTTATTTATTAATTTTGTTATTGATTGAATATCAGGCTTTCAAACTTGTCCCTTACATGTTCAGGAACTGTGTTGCAGAAAAAGCCCACTTGTGGTCTGATAGCTTTGTCTTCCCACCCAGGGCTGACGAGTGATCAGTACACATGGCCAGGGACTGCACACCAAATAACGAGGAGGATTAAAGCAAAATGCTGAAAAACTTGTCAGTAACTGAACACCATGCTCTGAGTGGGGGGCATCTGTGGAAAGAAGATGATGTGATCTCACAATAAAAGACTGCAGCACCTTAATTGAGGAATTTAACTTTTGGTGCCAGACTTTGCAATGTTAATATTTCTATAATCAATTTAACTTATGGTGGTAAATCAGTGTAGCTCATTTCTAAAGCACGTTAAGAATGTCCACATGTTCAGCTGAATCAGTGACAAATCATACTCCTTTATATATGGAGAGACCCTTGGATTAAATTCCTTATGGCCATCAGTTTTGTTGAACTGCAAAATAGTCACACAAGAGTTTATAATAGTTTAGATTCATTGTTGCTTTAAACCAGTTTATTCTAAGCTGGTGCAAACATCTCACAAGCCTGTCTCTGGGGAGACTTTGTGGGAGATTTCCAAAAGCACAGATAGCAGTTCAAGCATTTAACTCTGTGTGAACTAGAAACGCACAAGATTCATAAACAGACTGACCTTTTCTTGCTTCCTCTGCTGACAGCAGACCCATCTGTAATTGCTCAGCTTTTCTCAGACTATGTTAGATCTACTTGTTTCATCACATTATCTTCAGGAGGAAAGCATTTGGGGAGCCATCTACTAACACAAAATTGCCTTTACAGTAGAAAAGTTTCACCTTAGACACATTTCTCAAACATGAAGGAATCCCTGCCATCATGAACCTATTTCAGCTGTCTCTTCTCTAATTGCTGCTCTGTATATCTTCCTTTTCCTCCCTTTCATTTCCCTAGTGTTCTCTTTGTTTTTAATTGGTGACACCAGCCCAGCCATCTGGAAAGAGAAAGAGGAGGAAGAGTTTACAGAGGAGCCAACTTTGGATGCTTCTTCCCATGCAGTTCTCCCTGTAGTACCTGAGAGCCTTCAGTCAATACCCTCAACTTGCAGATGGGCATCTGAGACACAGAGGAGGCCAGCACAGACTGGAGTAGTGGCACATTACCTGGCTTCCAGATGCCCACTCCCAGCTACATAGCAGGCAGCAGTGTCTCATTCATGTCTTTGGAAATTAATTTCCTAGTATTTCCAGAATTATTTACTTCCAGTTTGGGCATGTGCATAGTGCACATTCCCAAATGTGCACAGGTACACACACACACACATACACACACACACACACACACACACTCACTCACTCTCACTCTCACTTTCCTTTGTCAGAGCTTAATGACACCCAAAGAGTTTCCTTACTATATGTTGTCATTCCCTAGTGCTGGCATTACCAGATCTTGCCTCTGACATGGTGTTTTCCATGTCATGGCTTCAATCTCCATATAATTGACCAGGATGCTGCTACTCCTGTGTTTTCCCACCTTCCCTCAGATATTCCTTATTTACTAAAGGCACCTAAGAAGGCTCTTCTGCTCTTCTCTTGTCACTGCTCAAGGCTGAAACTGCACAGCCAGTGCACTGCAGGTACTCTGACACCTGCCAGTCCCACAGAGGTGCTGGCAGCTGGTGGCACTCTAGGGTTCTGGGGGGAAAGCTGCTCCATACTCATTTCCATTTACCCTTGGGCAGAAGTGGATGTGAAGCTGCATTCCACAATTCATCATGAACCCCAGGCTGAGCATGGGGAATGCACAGGGCAGAGCACTCCAGTTGATAAAAATGGGCTATATCCACACTTCTTAATTCAAAAGCTTCCAAATCCAGGTATGACTGAAGGACTAGAATAACAATGGGATGGCTTTTAGTGAGTTGAGCTCAAGGGTTTGGTCTGGCAGTATACAATCCCATGTGTCATCTTTTCAGGTACTTTTATGGCACACTGGATTACAAGGAGGGAGGCTACATCCATGAAAACATTCACAGACAATACCCTCCAAGGAGAAAACACAGAATTTGTAATTGCTAAATTATGTGCTCTTCAAAGGCAGCAATACTCTCTGCAGCTAGGAAAAAGACTCAGCTGTGCTGTGGACAGTGCACTCCGTATCCAGACATAAGGATGAAATTTGCTAATGACAGGAAAATGGCTCTCCTGAGTCCACAGTCCCCTTTTCGTATTACACTGCGGGGGATGATTTAGTTTCAATGCATGACAGGTCCCACAAAGGAAATGATGCTATTAACTTCTGAACCAAAATTAATATAATCATATAAATAAAATGCACAGTTTCCTGTCTGCACAGTGCATAAAGCTGAAAATTTAAAAAGTCTCACTAATTTTCTATTTTACATTTAAAAGACCCTGCAACCTACATGCTTTCTTCTTCCATCTTCTCTCTTTATGCCCATCTCTGCACACAGAGGCACACAGTCAACAGATCAGTTTAGAAACTTATAGCTAAGTTTTTTTATAGCTAAATGCAGGGAGCCCTTGCATAGAGTTAGTGTAATCAGTGATTAATTCAGGCCAATTAAACAAATAGAAGTTACTTCTCAACTTTTTCGATTGCTTCCTGAGTTGGTTATACTGATGTAAATTTTGAGTGTGGAGGTGGTCCATGTACCAGCATTTCACTTGCTGTTCCAGGCCAGAATAGCAGAGCAGCCTTTCAGTCTTAAGCAGATTTACCTGCAGATAAAGAGAGAGAGATCTTCCAGTGTCCTTATTCCTGTTACAGAGTAATTTAAAAAATCAAAATCAAGCAATCACTTCAGAAAAAGTCTGTTGTCTCAATGTCTCCAATGTTGCCTCTGAGATACACATTCAGAACTTTTACTTCTCACACTGATTGCAAACATTTACCAATTATTTTTCTCTCTCACTTAGTCTGTTTCTTTGGAAAAGTCTATGCAAATTTCATGCATCCTGGCTGTACAATTTACTTTAAATATTTGAGTTTTCTGTTTAAATCTTTTATGACATATCCTGGAACAAAGAATGGACTGATTTATTAGTGGCATTCTTCAAGTTGCACAACCTATGCACCTTTCAGCTGGGCATCTAAGTTTGCTATCTGAAGGCAAAAAAGTTTTTATTTTCTTATGAAAAGGACACTGGCACCTTGCACTTCCTCATGTTCTGGGCAACAACACAAAAAGGAGCTAATTCTCATTTGTAGAGTATTGTATGGCTCAAGTACCAGACCTGGAGCCTTAACATGTCACACTTGGATGTTTCCCTTTCAAACCATTCTCCTGCAGTTAGACGAAAACATTTAGACAATTTAAAGGTTCCCAAGAAGCTCTCTTCCAAACAATCAGATAATGCAGACAACTAAATTTGTTGTCCCCTGCAAACTGGCCAAACTGAAATCTGTTAATCTGTACCTTTTCAAAGGTACATGAAGAATTACAAAGACCTAACAGCATCAGACTGCGCTGAAAAGCTTTCCTTCAAGCATAGGCTCAGGGGGATCTCAGGGACCTGTTTCCATTGTTCAGAAGCCACAGCCTAAAACAAATTAGGAAAGCAGAACATCCAGACAAGTGGCTTCAGTTTCTTTGAGGCTATTGATATTCACCTTTTGAAGTTTTTTCTTTCAATTTGCTTTCAAACTTTGCAATTTGCTTTCAAACTTTGCAATCAGTGCACAAATGGAGTTGCTGCTTTACTTTGTAAGTGACATTGTGACTGCACAGAGCCCCTCTGGTTGGTGTGGAGTGATTCTGTGAAGGACTTAGAGGCTGATTTTCAAGTGTATTTTTTTTGGTAGGATTAACAACAACTACGAAAAAACTTCTAACTGCTTTCCATGGAGGTTTTCAGGTTTTATTTTTTTCTAATAATGGAGTTCTGATTTACAGTGGAATGAGCAGAGAGTCTGTACATTGTGCCTAATTTAAGCCAAAATGAAGGACCTTGCACAAAGCTTGCTCTACTTTGCTCTGGCAGATATGCCATTCTGAATGCCTTGGGTGCAGCCCTCAATGTTACTAGCAGCAAATATACTTGGAATAGCAGAAGGGACAATTTTACTTCCTGGATCAGGAAATAGTCATGGGCCACTGCTGAGAATGTATAATAAACATTTTGGTGCCACTGACAAGTTTCTGCTTATCAGCATCTCAAATAATCTGTCATAAAGTCTTCCAATCCAGGCGCACAGCCCTTCTAACCCCTCCTACAGAGTGAGAACATCACTATCACCACGTGCTGCTTTACCAGTCTTTAGGGACAAGAAGTACTTGTCCCAGCAAATCTTCATTATCTCTGTCCATATCCATGTGAGGAATGGGACAAAGAGACTTAAACACTCACCAGTGGACTCATGCACAAAATAAATCCCAGTGAAACTGTAACCTCTTTTAGTCCTGTTTTTTTTAAATCTTTCTTTTCCCCCCACAATGTGTCTTCCATGCAATTTCCAATGTCAAGTATTTAAATCTAAAATGCAAGCCACAGGTGAAGAGGCTCACTACCCATTTTTTTCAGCTTTACTTGCAGAAATCACCACCAAAATCCACTGTAAGTGAAAAAAGCCAAATGATTTTTCCCTCACCTAGACTGACTGTGTAGGTCAGCAGTTACTGAGACTAGCCAGGCTGTTTTAAGGTAAACTACTCTAAATTAGGAGCTGTTTTAAGAATCCAGCTTGGCTTATTTTCTGTTATATTAACACTTCAACATACTCCATATGCTTACAAGATGGGTGTGAGAGAAGAAGAGAAACACAGCTGGCCCGGAGTGGGAAGAATGTCAGTTTAAACAACCTCACCCCTTCCCAAATGTCTTTCTGGCGGCACTTTGTGACTTTCTGGATATTTTCAGTTCTCGTTTTCCTTTACAAAAGCTCATCATGCCCAATTTAATTTTTTATAATAAAAAAATGAACCGAGAATTGTTGCCAGCCCCCTTTACTGCTGCTGAAAGTGCACTGGTATTCAAGATTAAAAAAAAGAGGGAAAAAGGGCATGTAAGAAGCCCTAAGATGGGAAACATTATTCATTATATTCAAATGTGAAAATGCTAAAAGTTGCAAAGAAAAGACCTTCTCCTCTATCTCCTGTTTTAATAGCTCCTTTTGATCCTTTTTCTTGCAGCTATTTTTTTGAAGACAAATGTTTTATTCCTTAAAACTTTGAACGTTTTCTTTTGTAAAGCATATGAAGAGCCAAATTTAGGGATATATTCCAGAAATCATTGCAATAGTTTGCACAATTTCTTGCCATGTGATCTTAAATTTCATGCCCCAGAAAGCATATCCTTCCATGGCTCATTGCTAATTTCTTCCTTGGCCTGAGACAGGCCAGTTTGCAGTTTCCTGTGATGCTTTAATCCACCCAGCCCACGAAGCTGGAGGCACAGTGGGTGCCACGCTCAGGCAGGTTCAGCCTTGGTAACCTGGAGCCAGATTACAGCCAACATTTGTTGCCACACAACTTAGGTTGTTCCCAGTGGTGCCCCAGGAACCAGAGGAGAAGGGGATGTGGTGTCCCTCCAAGCCCCACCTATTGAAATAAATCCTAAGCATGCACCTAAACAAGAGCAGCTCACAGCAGATTTTATAGCGATTTAGGGTATGACGTGTGCTCTCTGGGATCCCATCAGCTCAGCTTTCACTGGATATGCCCAGGGGCTCTTGACCTTGGCTCCTTTTGGACTAGGGGTAGAAACATAAGATGCAGTACCTCCCAAAAGCCACCAATTAATGGCTCAGTAAACTGTGCAGTTCTGCAACTCTCCATCTTCTTTTCACATGAGTAATGGCATCACTGACAATCATGACGTTTAAATGCCCATATTTAATGTAAGGTATTGTTTTGCTGGACTGAAGGAGGTATTTTACCTTTCCAAGTTGGCTGCTGACTGCTATGGGTATGTCCCACTCAGATATGGTCGAGCCCTGCCTCTGTGTTTTCTTGCCAATTGTGCAAATAGAAGCGTCTTCCTTTCCTTTCACAAGCTGAGGTGGTGTGGAGCAGAGCAAGACAGATGCAGTGCACTGAAACCTGTTTCTTGCAAAACATTAAAGCACCCTTCCCTCACCTTGCTTTTGTCTCTGCTGGCTGACTCTTTCCATGCTGTTAGCAGCAGAAGCAGTGCAGGTTTCAGTCAGAGGTTGCAGCCTGTCCTCCCATGTCTTGGTAAATAGGCAGATTTCCTGTCTCCAGTTCTGCCTCCCCTCTTCTACATGTGCAGGTTAGAAGGTGTTAATTCAGGATTCCTTCAAGCTTTGTTCAACCAAAACAAGTGTGAAACATTTTTTATATCTCCAGAATGGAGCAAACCTTCATCAGAGATGAATTTCACCAGGCTCACTTGTAGTTTAAAACAAAGATCAGCTCTTTATCTGGGCTTGGGTCCAGCCCAGAGGCATCCCCTTTTTGAAGGTGCAATGAATACAAAGGGTCTGGCATGCACCTGAAACCTGGTACTTTCTATCAAGATTGGGTTTCAGGAAATAACTCTGGAGACCACTTCTTGCCCTCAGTAATTCCCCATGCTTGTTACAGGGTTTCATGTTTGGGTGAAGGCTACGAAGGATTATGGACAACTTGAAACACTGAAGTCAGAAGTGCCTCAGGCACCAATTTTCCCCTCCAACTAATCCATCATTCCTGCTGTGATTTCAGGAAAGTGATATAGTAACCTGTCTCCTTAGAAGAAAGGATGGCCCACTGCTGTCTTTTATATTCCGTTGAATTATAACACTTTCCTTTTTCATCTGGCCTTTCATCACAGACTTAAGCGTTTTTCTTTCTGTGTATACAACTGTGCCGGTTTCTCATTCATTATCTACACAGGGATGGACACACTGATCCCATATGCAATCCTTCCTCTCTGCTCCCATAGGACTTTCTGGGGAGTGAAGTTTTTCTAATTTGGAACAGATTCTCAATTCCTTACCAGAACCTTATCTACAAATGCATCTGATCTCACCATGGACAGGAATTTCGTGCAAAAAAATGCTGCCTTCCCCCTCATTTCCAGCCACCCACAGCAGCAGACATCACACTACCTTCCAGAAGTGTACTCCAGTGTCAGAGACAGCTCAGTGAAGCATGAGACATCAGTTCTCTTGGTCCTTCAATTTGCAGGTTGTCAAAAAAATCCATCAAAATTTAGGTATGTGTGCAATTTCAGTACCTTTAATGTGTGGTTTATACGGTGCAGGGGTAAGTTTCCACCCTGATTAAGAGGTACCAAATATCTCACATGCTGAGACCACATTTAAAGATCTTATCAGAGGTGTATGGTAAGATTTTATGGGTAATTCATTAAAGATTTTATTTAAGTGTGTCCTACTCCTTGGCCAGGCAATTATTGAATCTTTGTTCATGCACAATCATATTGTGTAGTCTCAAGAGGAAAGCAAAGGCATGGGGAGTGAAGCATTTTTTCATTCAGAATGTACAAAACAGATTTACATGTGAGGCAACACGATTTCAGTATACTTGCAAGTATGTCAGATGGATTTTCCGAGTCCTGGAAGTTGTTGGCAAGGTGCCCTGCAGTCAGCTGGCTCCCTGTCTCTCATTACACCTACAGTTTTGCTGTTGATGCTTTGAGGCTCCTTTAAATTCAGAGGAGTGCCTGTCCCAGGTCCTATGTGAAAGTGCTCAGTGAGGATTCCTCAGCAGGGTGAGACCTGAAGTCACAGAGTCACAATGAAAACAGAGTCACAGTCATGAAAAACCACACAGCAGAAAGCATCACCAAGAACTTCTCTCTCAGTTTGTGCCCCTCTGCACTCCATTTCCCTCTCAGAGGATGCTGCCCCCAGCCTGTTGTGTAAAGCACCCATAGAAACGTATCAGAAGAATAAAATACAGAGGTATGGCAATACAGGTGTATATGTGACACTTTTAATAGTTATTCAGAGGTGTGCATCTCTTCCTCTACTTATTCAATCAACCCTGCCAATAAATAGGCTGAATGAGGTCACCATTCCTAAATTTATTATTTGAGGAACAGGCATCCGTAACGAAGTGTAGTTTTAGTTTGAAAGTACCTGTGTTTCTAAGTTTCAGCCTCTCAAGAGTAGAAACCTGGTGTGGATTGCACTTCACTTAACTCAGATAATACAGTTCCCTCCACTGATGGGCTGATTACCATCAACTCTGATGCTGTCCATGACCTGTTTTGGATGAGATAATTTTTTTCTTCCTTGGACAGTTGAAGAAACCTGTATGTTTCACTTCTCTGCTTAGGGGATGACAGATTCCACACCTTCAGCCTGCAGCTGATTTTCACTGCCCAGGGCAAAAATAAGGTTTGGGAACTTCCCAATAGGTTGGAGGCTACTGTGGAGGCCAGTGGAATATCCTCAGCCCTGGAACTTTCTGAAAGCAAGTACTTACACAACAAATGAGAAGAGCATGGTGATTAAATGCAGAGAAGAATTTTGCAGGAACACGCCATGGTCTTTTGAGTCAGCATCTTCACATACTGGATAAACCCTTCTTCTAATACTGACACTCAATTTTTTTATTGAGCACAAAGACATTTTCTACTCTTGGGTAGTGTCTGCCTTTGCAACTGTTGGTACATAACACAGCAATAACCTCTTCTGTTCCCTTCTCACTATCTCATTCCCAGATGCTTACATCATGCATTGAATCTCTCTTTTTAAAGACCATTTTATGTGCTACCATTTATTTGCATTCCTTAAGTTCTGTTTTAGAATAGGTTTGTATGTTTTGCACTGTTTTGGGTACTTACTCCTCTCTTCAGTAAAAACTCTTGAAAGTTTTGCTCGTTCAACAGCTTTGCTGATAACTCCGGGATTTTATAAATCGAACTCCCATACTCTCAGTAAAGACCCACATATCATGTCTAGAGCTGCGTGTCTGTGGCATATTCTTTAATGCTTTCCTGCACCTGTTAGATTCTCATGAGAAAAATGAATTTTTCATAAGATGCATTCTTCTGGTGGATACAATAGGTTTCAGTTCGTGCAATGATCCTATCAATTTCTGTGCAGCTGTGAGCAAGATCTAGATGTAACTGAAGATATACAGGACATTTGCAACAAGTACAGTAAAAATAAGAATTATTTTTCAATTAAGAATATTTTCAAGCAAAAATTTCTTGGCACTGTTCAGCACCTCTGTTGCTCTTCCAAAAATACAAAGGAAAAAAATGCTATTGAAAATGGTACAAGGATCCCACAAAACAAAAAGCTCAATTCAGGATTCAATTTCATGCTGTCTGGCCTCATTAGATGTGCTCCGTATGTTGTCCTCATCAGATACTGGGCAGGTACATTTCATGGGAAAACAGAAGACCCTTGTATCTACACTTTAAATGATTTTCATTTTTAAATGGCTTTAAGGAGCAGCAATGAGACCCTGCTGCTAAAATATTTAATCCAGATCTCTGGCCAAGACCACTGGCATTTCTGTGCTCTGGTGGGTAATGGTGCAGCCACCAAGCTGATGGAAGCTGCAGAGGTTCTCCTCCAAGACTCCTGACTGCCTGAGAGGATGCAAAGTGAGAGGAGCAGGGGGCAGGGTGTTTATTTATTGCATCCCAGTATTCTTCCTGCATCACTGCTTGCTCCCAGAGCAGTGAGTTCAGCTGCATGGGGCAGGTTTGGAGTTGGAGCCCCCCAGGATGGAGATGTCTGTTCATCCACAGTGCAGGAATATCTGCCAAGGTTTCTCCCAAAGCTCTGCAAACGAGACTTGGCTCTGGCTGACAGACATCCCCTCCCCCTCTCCCATGAGGAAGTCTCACAGAAAGCCTGTCTGGTCAGCCAGTGCAGCAGCAGCACAGGAGCATTTTGCCATCTGTTGTGCTTTGCCAGCTGAGCTGCACAGATTCTTTCTGGGAACAGGTGCCTTTTGCCAGCCCTATCTGCTGCTTCCATCCTCAGCTTGCCTTGGCAGGATGATGAGCAGAGAGATACAGACCTGCTGTCACCTCTTCTCCCCCTGAGGACCAGAAGTGTGTGCACTTCTGGCACCCTCCAGGTGTGGACCACGTGGTCCCAGCACACGCGTTCCATCTTCAGTGGCCCCAGTCTCATCGTCCTGAAGAAATACAGCTATTCTCAAAAGAGAGGGGACTCCACCTGTGGAACTGATCCAATATTAATCAGTAAGTAGATGGAAATTTTCAAAATAGTTATTTAGACAAGTTAACCACACAATTTTGCCCCATTCAGGGATGTGAATCTCTTTGCTCCTTTCTGTCACCTTCCATTTACTGTCCGATCTCCTTGGTCCCTTAAATTTATGCAAGGACCATTTAAAATCATGTCAGAGGGCTGTGAAATTAATTTCCTCATGCAGCAGATTTCAGGATTTTTAGCAATGACATCAGAGGCCATCTGGAAAGTCCAGCAGCAGCCACATATCATCCCAGAACACACACATACCCAACACCTCCTTCCTATGTGGAAAAACGCAATCAAGTCCTCCTGGCTCAATGGAGTTGTAAATGTCCTTTAAATCTGTCACTTTAATGTCCTCCTTGGAAGATGCAGAATGAGGAGGTAGTTTTTTTTCCTTATGCCTCTTTATATTATAAACCAGAGGAATTCAAAGTACTCCATGGATTTGTTACAGGAGTTCTTTGAAAATATTGTGTTCTGGCAGGAGCAGCAATAAAGTTTTGAACTGTGCTTCCTTCTGACATTCAGGAGAGTCAGAAGTCAACCTGGCTGTGAGCAGCTGAGACAAGATAAATCTTTCATGGCAGTAGGCTACCAAAGTCAGGCATGCTCTGTAGGGAAGGCTTTACTCTCTCAAAGCACGTGTAGGAAAGGTGTAAAAATCAGATTTTCCATCCAAGGGCAAAACTTCACGCTGGGAGGACAGGACTACAGTGCCTGCTGCCAGTGGAATAATGTCAAATCTGTCAAAAAAATTACTGCACAAGAGTACAGCAGTTAGCCATCCTCACAATCACACAATATCTCTCCAAAATTGTCAGCAAAACTGGGGTAGTCAAACACAGTACTGCTGTACCCCAGGGCACCAGTATTTTAAAGCACCTTTCCTGACCATTGGAACTACAATGGTTTATCATGGTGAGTTAACCAGAAAACTGCATGCAACGAGGAGAACAGCACACGGGACAAACAGCAAACATAACACAGGGAACAACCAGCAAGCACAACATGGAAACCATCAAATAAGAAAAGGTGCTGTAATGGGAAAACCAGGTATTCTGATGTTGACAACTTCAGGCAGGCGTTCTTTTCAGTTCAATTATTGCCTCCTTACATAAGGAAGTTACACTACATTCATTTTCGTATTTTTTGTGTTTTTTGCACTTTAATACTTTTTCCCCCACTGGATATTTATTTTTCAGTCCAGTTTTTCTTTCTTTTTTCCTTTAATTTCTTTTCCCTCTACAGTGCATTTTAGCATAGTGGCATGCTTGACTGGTGTACCTGGCAGGCATGAAACATTCCAGGTCTGTATTTATGAAAGCAATAGATGAACTGGTTTCCCTGCTCGATAATTTCCTTGGGTTTTTTTAATTCCTGAGAATGCAGTAAAAGACATAACCAGCTTTTGCATTTTGATTTTTGTAGATTTTTATTCTGTAAACTTTTTTGCCTAGTTTTCACTCCTTCTTTTCTTGGTTTGATCTGCAGTCAGCTCGAGAGTCTTCTCTTCCAAGTTTGCAGTAACCATCTCATGATTTTTCTTGTTCTTGTTTCTTACTCAGATTTTGTTTTCTTATTCATCCTGAATTTGAGTTTCATCCCTGTACTTACAAGCCCAGCAAAACGCTTGGACCTAAAGGACCCTGAACACAACATCCCTACTTGAAAAACATGCCACAGCAAGCGCTCAGAAGATCTGATCCCAAACATACATGTGGTGTTTTCTGTACCTGAGTAACCCCTTGGTTTGCTTCTGATTACTGTACTCATTTTTCTTAAAATAGTTCTGCATCTCAGCCACTGCAACTTCCCTTCTGCATCCATTAGAATTCTATTACTGTGTTTTTTCCTCAATTATTGCAATTTTCTCTTCTTTTTTTTTTTGTTTTTGTGGTCAGTTGCTGTTTCACTTTTGTGTGGGCAGGAAAAGAGGTTTTGTGCTGACAATGTTGATTAATCAGTATGGCCACATGTTGAGATATTTTTAGAGGGAAAAAAACCCCAAGTTTTGAAACAGTTTATACATGGAAAATGAACAAATGAAAGCATTGTAACTCTGATTCATATTTAGGTGGCAATTCTTAAAAGCAAATAATTATGCAGTGTAAAGGACAGATGACATTAAAATAATTTTGACATTTTCCTAAGCACTTATAAAACTTCTTTGGTTCTGGCTGTTTTAAAATGGTTCTGGTAAGACAGACTGGAAAGTGAAGGAACGTATACAGACCATGTAATTATCTGTGAAAAGGGAGAGCAGTGAGACTGCTATTTCCACAGACTGATTTCTTAAGAAACCTTCCTTAGAAGAAATTGGAAATGAGTTTTCAGGACTCAGTCAACTTAAAAATTATAAGCAAACACAATGAAGATCCCAGGATGCAAAACCTCTTTAGGCAAGTAGCCCCATGAATGCTAGATAGAAAGGATGAGACTTTCAAACTCTTTTAAAACAAAGTTTATCTCCAATTCAAGTGAGACTTTTTAATGTTTGCAGGGGAATTGTATTCTGGTTTGGATATTGCAGGTCCACCAAAACTATGGACCACTTTGATTTGCATGTGCTGCTGGGACTTCTGTCCCTGTCAAATTGGACTGCTACATCAAGGGGAATGGTTCAGAAGCAGACAGACAATTACAGCTCCTCTAGATAGACCTTCCCCACAAGGATGTTGTGTGGTCCTTCTCTTGCAATACCTCTCACTGTTAATCCAAAAGCCACAACTAAGGGCTGTGTGTCAGCATCAAGTGCAGAACACCTGGAGCACAGCAGCACACTTTCAGTCTTTCTGCATACAACATCCAAGAAGGGATTAGGAGACCCCCAGCAGAGCAGATGTGCTGGTACTTGTTTTCTACCTTTTCTATTTCATTGCACAGTTCTCTAGGTGCTAGTGAGAGCATAAGCCCCAGGAGAAGAATAAGTGAGTAGGGGAAGGCATGAACTATAACGTGCAGAGATGAATTCTGTGCATGTTTTTATCATGGAAAACCATGGGAAGATTTTTATTGCATAGGTCCTTCTGTGGGAAATTAATGTAATGACAAGAAGTGCAATCTGCAGGGCAGAAGTTCCAGAACAATCTGAAAAATTCCAGTGATTTAAATCACTGTGAGCTGATGGCTTTGTCAAAGGGTTTAGAAGGAAAGAAAATTTAAAATTTCACAGGTATTTCTAAGAATGCAGAGGTTACACAGAGCTGTGGCAATGGTTTGTAGAGCCTAGAAATCCTCTTCTGTGTTAATTTGTTCAGCTTTTGAAAGGGGCCAAGAAAGAGCTGGGGAATTGGAAATTACTTACCTACCTCTGTACTAAAGAGAGATAAAGCCTTTCTCCTTAGAAGCAGATGGACTAGTCTGTACCACAACACTGAGCACTCCTCCCTTATTTATTTTCCTTAGGGAAAGGTGAGTTCCAACAAGCAGGACATTTCTTTTGTAGCATTCCCATGATATTTGGGCATGTCAGCATTACCTTTTCAGCACCTTGCTTTTTACTGCAGTGCTTCAGTGAAAATGATCCTTACATATGCCAGGGTAAATCACAATTTTTTGCATCAGAGGCAAGAACAAGCCATAATCAGATTTTAACAGCAAAAATCTCTGTAACATCCACATCTTCATAACATCACACACATTCAAAACACAGGTTGCAGAAGACAATTCCCAGCTGCCTTTTCATCTATTTTACTTCTCCAGACAGGAATTCCACAGATGCTTATAAAGGCTCTGCAGACTCTCCATGTTTCTTTAGTGATGGTGCAGGCACCAGTTCACATCCAGAGACATAGCAAGCTATCAAACCTAGTGCAGTGTCAAACAAGTGAGCAAAGATGCAACCTCCACTAGCATTTCCTGACTTGTTGTTTAATGCTTAATTAATGATGTTTAGTCACATAACCCAAATTGCCCCTTCAGAGAGTGTTGTGGGGTTTTAAAACCTTGATGCTGTTATCAATGATCCATTGAGAATGCAATTTTTGATGTTAATTTTTTTTTTGTTATTCCAAGCACTGAAGTTAATTACGGAAGTATATAAAGGGAAAAAATATAGCTATGTACCACAGCCTTTTCAAACAAAAATCTTTAAATAAAAAATAAATATATAAATAAAAATCNACCAAAACTTTCTTTCCTGGGGTTATTGAGAATAACTGCTAAGGGAGAGATAAAAGTGGTCTTTACGTTCTGCAACTACTGCTTTCTCTCATTGTCCTGCTCTTATTTTTGTTGTCATTTTTGGCATCCTAGATCAATTTGTGTCCCTAAGCCTGATGAAGCACTAACACTTCCCTGCATGACTTTTATTTCTCATCCATACCCTTCCACAAACCATTCTTCCTGTTTGCACTACAGCAAGTGGTACCCAGAGGTAGAGAAGTATCAGGTACAGCCACCTGCCCTCTCCAGTCATGTACCAGTCACCAGGTTAGTGCAGCTGCCTCACACCTTTCCCTTCTGAGCTCGAGAAGATCCCTGCAAGAGCTGTTTCCTGGTTCTGGAGACCTATGACTTTACAGTTTTTTCTGCTCCAGCACAGAGTGGAAGCACAGAAAAGGCCTTAAACTCAAAATTTGTGGTAACATTAAGATGCTCAAGTGAATAAACTGAAGAATTTCCGCTAAAAGGAGTGCAAGTGGTTTTATTCCAGCTTTGGGGGTATCTCTGAACACCCTGAACAGTAGAGCTGACCTCTATTTCCTAGTGTCTGCACACAAAAAAAATTGATTGAGAAAAAAAGACATTCTTTAAAAATCAACTCTTTTGCAACTTAATAGGACTCTTATCACCCATGTAAAATGAGTCATGTTTTACTGCAATCTTCTCTAACCCTGACCTCCTTCACTCAGACACACCTCATGGAAAGAGAGGTGGAAGCACAATTTCAAGGGCAAGAAACAGGTAATAATATTAAATGGCCACGGTGGGACTGCAGCAATGGATTGAGCAGATTGGATTTGCCCAGTGCACCAAAATGCCCATTCAGTCCTCATTTCTTTACAGGCTGCCTTTCCAGTCCCTCTGTGCTATATTTCATGGTCAAATTCAGGTGATGACATGGACAATTTAGTGTCTGAGTTCTTTCTAACCCAGGACATGGTGTTGTAATTACACGCTCCGGCGCAGGCCTGCATTCCGAGATAACAAACAACCTTGTAAAAGAGGGGGGAAAAATCCTTTAATAGAGTGCAGTTCCCTTCTCCATGGGCTGAGAGAGCTGGACAGCAAAGGAAATTCCTCTGTATCGCTATGTACCTGGAAGCACCAATCGGAGTGAGCCCAAGCCATGCCAGAAATTATTCACCAAGAGTTAAAGGCCACCAAAATCACAGTTTCTTCCTTTGTCCTAAGTGCTTTGTTACAGGCTTGATGCAAATGCGATTTTCATGCAGCTCTTTCCCAGATCCATTACCTCTGACAACACTGCTTCAGTCTCTGGTCTTGCTCAAAACGCTCCTCGTTGAGCGTCAGAGGCTCATTCCATGAAGCAGTTTTCACGCAGGCAAATTATCTCCCAGCACACACTCAATAAATCTACACCCAAATCATCTGCATTTCCATGCTTTGGCCTCAAGACAGTCATAAAAGACTGCAGGTTAGGACTGCAAAGTACTGTGGGATGCAAATAACAGGAAAAAATACCGTGTAACCGAAGGCAGAAGAAACAGGAAGATCACACACAGTTTTTCTTAAAGATATAATTAATAGTGACTTGATAGGGGCAAGACAAAGCTTGTAGGTGGCAATATCATTACATAGCTGCTCGGAAAATTTGCCATTTTTTGCCAGGATCAGCTTTAACGTTCATTAAAAATGTGAGAGTTGTTGCCAGGTGTGTTTGTTAAAACATTTATGGTTACCACTGCCTCAGACACAGGTTAGATCTCTCTGTGGGCCCTTCAGTTCTTAGTCCTTTGTCCAAGTATGAAACAATAAAACATTTCCACTTCTGGAGTGGGTTGTCGAAGTTTATCTTTCTGCCATTGCCTTTTAACAGCCCTTGAGTATTNAAATCCAAAGGGGAGAGGATGCCTGGGCACTGTGTGCCAGAATGTTGTCACAGGGTGTATTGCATGCCAGGAGCACAACCATCCAATATTTGTTAAATATTTCTTGTTGGAGAGTGGAATTTATATATATAAATATATATAAATAATATAAATAAAATATATAAATAAATATTATAAATATATAAATAAAATATNGCACAGAAAAGGCCTTAAACTCAAAATTTGTGGTAACATTAAGATGCTCAAGTGAATAAACTGAAGAATTTCCGCTAAAAGGAGTGCAAGTGGTTTTATTCCAGCTTTGGGGGTATCTCTGAACACCCTGAACAGTAGAGCTGACCTCTATTTCCTAGTGTCTGCACACAAAAAAAATTGATTGAGAAAAAAAGACATTCTTTAAAAATCAACTCTTTTGCAACTTAATAGGACTCTTATCACCCATGTAAAATGAGTCATGTTTTACTGCAATCTTCTCTAACCCTGACCTCCTTCACTCAGACACACCTCATGGAAAGAGAGGTGGAAGCACAATTTCAAGGGCAAGAAACAGGTAATAATATTAAATGGCCACGGTGGGACTGCAGCAATGGATTGAGCAGATTGGATTTGCCCAGTGCACCAAAATGCCCATTCAGTCCTCATTTCTTTACAGGCTGCCTTTCCAGTCCCTCTGTGCTATATTTCATGGTCAAATTCAGGTGATGACATGGACAATTTAGTGTCTGAGTTCTTTCTAACCCAGGACATGGTGTTGTAATTACACGCTCCGGCGCAGGCCTGCATTCCGAGATAACAAACAACCTTGTAAAAGAGGGGGGAAAAATCCTTTAATAGAGTGCAGTTCCCTTCTCCATGGGCTGAGAGAGCTGGACAGCAAAGGAAATTCCTCTGTATCGCTATGTACCTGGAAGCACCAATCGGAGTGAGCCCAAGCCATGCCAGAAATTATTCACCAAGAGTTAAAGGCCACCAAAATCACAGTTTCTTCCTTTGTCCTAAGTGCTTTGTTACAGGCTTGATGCAAATGCGATTTTCATGCAGCTCTTTCCCAGATCCATTACCTCTGACAACACTGCTTCAGTCTCTGGTCTTGCTCAAAACGCTCCTCGTTGAGCGTCAGAGGCTCATTCCATGAAGCAGTTTTCACGCAGGCAAATTATCTCCCAGCACACACTCAATAAATCTACACCCAAATCATCTGCATTTCCATGCTTTGGCCTCAAGACAGTCATAAAAGACTGCAGGTTAGGACTGCAAAGTACTGTGGGATGCAAATAACAGGAAAAAATACCGTGTAACCGAAGGCAGAAGAAACAGGAAGATCACACACAGTTTTTCTTAAAGATATAATTAATAGTGACTTGATAGGGGCAAGACAAAGCTTGTAGGTGGCAATATCATTACATAGCTGCTCGGAAAATTTGCCATTTTTTGCCAGGATCAGCTTTAACGTTCATTAAAAATGTGAGAGTTGTTGCCAGGTGTGTTTGTTAAAACATTTATGGTTACCACTGCCTCAGACACAGGTTAGATCTCTCTGTGGGCCCTTCAGTTCTTAGTCCTTTGTCCAAGTATGAAACAATAAAACATTTCCACTTCTGGAGTGGGTTGTCGAAGTTTATCTTTCTGCCATTGCCTTTTAACAGCCCTTGAGTATTTGTATTCTGTAATTTGAACCTCTTCCTACTTGCCTTTTTTCCCCCTTATAGTCTATTTATGAATTTGAGCACATTCACAGCAAACATTCCAAAAATCAAGAGACAGTGTTCATGTATGGAGAAGACACTTCCTTTTCCCTTATACTTTTTCAAACTCTGTCATGAACAGATGTTATTTTATCTTCAGGCCAACTGGAACAACAGCTCTAAGAGGTATGAACCACATCATTCATCTCAGCATGGTGTTAATTCAGGGTTGATCCATACATATGCTGGAACTAAAAAAAGACCAGTCCTATAAATCATACCTGCAGTTCAAGTGTGTAGACAAATCTTTTGGAGGCTCATCCACATACTAACCTGATTTTGTTAGTAAATCATGACCAGAATGGGTAACAGACAAACCCCTATGTCAGCTCCAGTGTTTCCGGTGCAAAGATGATGATTTGTTTAACAGAGAAAAGCCACTCTGAATGTAAAAACACAGCATTGTCCCACCAAGATTCACTGGTAAGCTCAGATTTAAACTCAAGTTGCTATTTTGGTTCCACTTTGGATACACTGATGCCATCCAACACCTGGAGATAACAGTTTTGATGTCACTAAAATGAACCTTTTCATTCCTGCTCCCAGGCCTCCATTACTGCATCCCTCCATTGCCACATATAAACAGGCATAGGAAACACAATGCTTTATGTTTCTCCTTGTGTTTCCCCATGAAGAACCAAACTCACCAGAACTCTGGGCCCTTCTGGGGTAGGTTCTCAGGTACCAGCCCAAGAAGGAAGGGTTGCTCTGGCACTCCAAAAGATGCACCTTCCTGGAGCCACCTCTTCGCCTCCCCAGGCAGCTCCCAGAGAGAGACAAAGAACTTGCAAGTTTCTCACACTCTTCCCATAAACATGTCTCCCTTTTTGCTGTACAGAAAACCATGGGAGAGGAAGAATGTATTTGGGATGCAGGGAGGATCAAGGTAGTTGTGGGCAGAGACTGGAAGAGGGAAAAAAAGAGAAGTGATCCTTCATCAGTGGCTCTGAAACAAGGCAACAGAGCAGCTGGACTGCTCTGTTGAGGGAGAGGATGAAAGAAGTAGAGACTAGACAAGAAGGAAAGGAGCTTGGGAATGCATGGCCCACAGGAAGGTGAGGACACCAGGGTGGGGATTAAAAGAAAATTAATTTCCAGGTGAAGATAGAGTAGAGGGGGAATGAAGATGAAGCAGGGAAAGAATTAAACTTGTGATGGCAAAATTCTGGCCCTAGTAGAGAACTGGCAGTGCACCAGTGGTGATTAATTATAGTGCCTTTTTTCATCACAGGCTTGTTCCTTTTGGAATACAATACGTGGTTTCATTATACGCAGACTCTGAGAACAAATGTAAAAACAAATGTTCCTCATTCACATTACTGCAAATATGGCTTTAGCATTCTGTGCAAGACCTGCCTTGTGTTTTATGGGTGCTGAGCCTCAAAAACTGGCTTGATACAGAGCAGGATGTTTTTTAAAGGCCAGAAGAGTGAAACTGCTAGTGATGTAAACAACAATGTTTACAATATTTATTATGTGATTGAGCACGTTGCATAAACACACCCAAGCTCTGGGCACAAGCAATCACTGACATATTTACACCATGGCTCTGGAGCCCAAATGCAAATGTGTGCAATAAAGCAGCAAACTGAGACTTTCAGGCACGAGGGAACAATCAAGTTCAGTGTGATGAAACAAAATTGGAAGCCATTACATCTTCAGGGCTCTGAAAGCAGATTTTTTTAAAGAATATTTTAGACCTAAATGCTGCTTTGAAAGACATAATAAAAATTTGTTTTCAAATGAAAGAGGGGGAAAAAAGGATCCTTCCCTTTTGAAATGATGGTCATTCCTAGGAACTACATATCACTACAGAAGTTTCCAATGACAGCAAATAACATTGTACTGGCAAGCTCTCAAGTGGCAGACTGCATTGCACATCCAGAACTGCTATCTGATGGTGTTTTCACAGGGGGAATGAACATCTCTTATGCCAAGCCATTATCTTAAGCCTGTGACAACACAACTGAAATGACTGAATACAAAATGCATACTAAACAGCAGGGATAAAGTTAAAGAATTCAGTTGGACCAGGACCTTGCAATTCAGCTAGCAGAGGATTTAGATAAGTGTGACTGTTTTTCCATTCGTTTTGATGAGCTCATTGCTATAAGGTTTTTAACATAGCTACACACATGCACAGAGTACCATGGCAATATACATATAGGTACCAGATGTTGAAATAAAAAATGCACTAATGAAGTTGCCTAACTTCAAGAACCAACTGAAGGTTAAGATGTGTGGACAGACAGGAGTGAAGTAGACATTGATGCATCAGAAGTTTTCAGCATTGCTATAGATGCTCATGAGACATGACTGATACAAAACAGTGGTTTGATACCAACTTGTGGCATTACATGGTACAGTGTATAAAGAAGCATTCTGGATAAACAAGAATTAAAAAAAAAAGGAGACATGTAGTGAGACCTTTACCAAAGTTGTGTTGATTCACATTGATTGACTCTTAGGGTGAAGAGGATGGTAACATATTCAGCTAGGACCATTTATGTGAAGATGCTTCTACATAAAGAAAGCACTTAACAAGTAAGGTAATTGATTTGCAACAGCAATGCCTTTGCTAAGTGTTTGGAGAAAACAAGCCCATTTCTGGATGAGGAGAGAGATAAGGGACACTTATCCAAGAATAAGAAAAACAGATATTGTCAAGATCTACCCTTATCTTCCCTCCTCCATAGGCCCTTTTTGCTTCTTCTCACATTTTGTGTCCTCTGCTCATCCAGCGAAATAATCTGAGGCAAAAGAAAGAGAAAGAAGTTCTTGCCTTTCTTCTTTCTCTATACCAGAAAACTTCCCCATCTTGAGTTGCAACCCCAGCAGTCTCTTTTTTTACTGGTCTAACCTCCCCCAGATTTCTCCCCACTAAAAACAACATCACTAAAGATAAGTTCCAGGTCCATAGTTTTGGCCACTATTCAGTGACACGCAGCCTAAGTCTTGTGATGGGCCCTCCCACTCCTGCCAAATGTTCTCCATTTCAGCTATGGGTATGTATGCAGGCTAATCCCAAATCAGGAGCCTCACTCCATCAAGTAACTCATTTTTAGTCCCTCGTGACTTTCACAGACACTGTAAATCTCCCACACCCAGCATCTATTTCTTGGCTGCAAGAAAAGCCAGCACCAGCTTCCCTCTAACACGCCCAGGCTGAGGCAGTAACTTAGCCAGTGCAACAGCTTAAGGGTCTGTTTGCTCAACTTGGAGGAAAAAGTGCAAGAAAGTGCAAGAAAGTGTAAAAAAGTCAAGTGCAAGAAACCCATGACAAGAAGTAATCACTATAAAGCTGTGGCCACCCAGAGACAAAAGACCCCACTCCTCTTCTTCCTTGGTACGTTCCCACATTTCCCAATGCCTGCTAGCTCCTAAAATGAAAGCTGTCCTCTTAAATGCACTCAGACTTTCTTTCTCTGACCTTGCTACTTTTTAAGCTAATCTTAAAATAAATGGCCTTAGCATCTTTCTCTAGATTCATCAGTGTTTATTACCCCATAAGAAGCTCTGTCAGATCGAGACTCATTATCCCCTTGTCCCAGGGGCAAAAGTATTACTTGAAATACAAAACCAAAACAACCCCAGTGAAATTTCTCTCTCAAGAAACATTTCTTCAGTGAATGTGGTCTCAGCAAGTAGGTGGAGGGTAGCCCAATAGCAATACCAACAGGCCCTTCGGCAATTTCACAGGGCCCTTTACTTGAACGGCACATTTTCATCTGCCATAAGCCTTTCCTTTCCTCCCATGTCTGACCCTGCATCCGCACTGTAGTGACATCAGAGGGGACAGGGATTTGCCCCTGCACTAATGCAAATCAAGGTCATGAAGCAGAGGAAGCCAAAATGGGGCTGCCGTACAACTAGAGACCCAAGGTTGATCCCAGCCCATGCAGAGTATGGAGATGAAGGGCAGTGCCAGGGGGCTGAGAGCCACTGCTGTTGGGACCCCCAGGCAAGGCAAGGTGATGGATCCCAGGGTCCATCTGGAGAGCTCAGTGAGGAACAGCTGGAGAAGAGGGGCAGACACGAGACTGGATATGAGGCTACAGCACAGGTCCATGGGTTCTTGAGCTGAAACAGAGCACAGGGCCCATGGAAAGTGTGGGTGGGTGGAGTGACCTCACTGCTCAGGACTGACAGGGCACAAGTCTGATGAGGAGCAGCTGAGGGATCTGGGGGTGTTCAGCCTGGAGAGAAAGAGGCTCAGGGGGGACCTTGTTGCTCTCTACAACTGTCTGAGAACAAGCTGCTTCAGCAAGGTGGGGGTCAGTCTCTTCTCCCAAGTAACCAATGATAAGACAAGAGGAAATGTCCTCAAGTTGCATCAGGAGAGGTTTAGGTTGGACATTAGGAAAAATTTCTTCATGGGAAAGCTTACCAAGCACTGGAACTGGCTGCCCAGGGAAGTGGTTGAGTTGCCATCCCTGAAGGTATTTAAAAGACATAGATGTGGCACTTGGGGACGTGGTTCACTGGTGGATTTGGCAGTGCTGGGTTGGACTTGATGGTCTCAAAGGTCTCTTCCAAGCTAAATGATTCTGTGCTCCTGTAATTAGTGCATTAAGGACGCTGACCAAATATATCTTGATAACATAAAGTGAATAACTTTTAAAATGCAGTCTCTGGAGGAACTCCCCAACAGTGAGCTCTAGTCCCCAGGCTGCAGTTTTTGTACTTCCCACACAAAGCATCAAAGAATTATTGCAGAACCAACACACAACCTCAGGAATAGTCATAACAATGATGTATAGTCCCTTGTGTGTTGGACTGAAAGAGGCTTGGGACTCCTCAGCAGAGGCTTGTGGAAGCCAGATATTGCCAGTGGAGGGGAAAGATGATCCCATGCCATGCCAGGACACCACAAAGATGACCAAAGAATATTTCTGCACAATTTTTGTTGGTTTTTTCTTCCTTTTTAAAAAAAATCTTATGTGAGCTGAATATTCCTTTCCCTGCAAGATCTGTCGACTTGCTTCAATTTTCTGGGGCTTTAATGAACCTGATGCTTTGCAGGTATCTTAACTTGTGGTATCTTCTGCATCTCAAGCCTGGTATACTACAAAGCTCTTAATTTTGATGTGTAACCACTGTGAAACATCTGGGCTGCAAAGCAACAGTCTCTGCTCTCAGCAGATAAGGAATTGTTCTGCATTTTCTCTCTCACTAACTTCTCTAACAAATTACCCTGCTCTCCCTCTCCTGTATCTCTTCTTCTCTGCAGTGTTAAAAGGCAAGAGACTAATCCTGACTTACCCCCACTCCTGCCACAGACCAACCTTTCTGTGGATTCACACCTCCCTTCATCTGCAATCCCACTCATGTGGGATCCCTACTCACCCTTTGTCTGAAAAAGGACACACATCCTTCATCTGAACTTCTCACCAAGTGGGCTGCAGGCCAAGGCACAACCCCACACAGGGCAGGCAGGTAACACAGCACATTGTCATCACCTTTTTTGTCACAGAAATCCTGAGCAACTTTTATTTTTTGCTTGGTTTCTCTCTCTGCTCATTTTCCTCCACTTAACTTTGGTATATATATATATACATTTACTTTCATACAGTCTTAATAAATCAACTTTTTTCTCTTTTTCACAACATGATGAAATTTTCCTCAGGAAAGACTGTGTTCTGAAGAGGCATTTATTCTACACTTTGTCTTCCCCTTAAGGAACTTATTAACATGGTTCACTTATTTTCCTTTCTTTTTTTTTTTTCTTTCCTTTTCTTTCTCTATTTTCTCATTGCAATTTGCATATTTATTTTGTAATAGTGCTTTGTGAGCTGCTTTGCTTATTTAAGGGTGATTCCATATTTTAGCTTAGATTCTCCTTACTTCCCCTTAGCTGCCTTGTTTATGGCACATGTGTTTCTCATAAAAAAACATACTGGCAGTGCTTTGTTAGGGTTGGTTCTAGCTGGTTCCTGTGTGCTGGGAAATGAAAAAATAAAGGTGAAGAATCAGGCTTGCGGGGGAAGAAGTTATGGTGTTTGGAGAAGTATTTTACCACCATTCTCACTGCTAGGTACCCAACCAGTTACCCTGGCATCCTGTCAACACTTTTTGTGTCCAAATTTGTCAAATTTTGTGTCCAAGATTGAAAGCCTGGCCAGCCTGCTAGGGGCAGTCAGAAGGATGGAGGTGTGATGGGGAGGGCCAGCCTCTTCCATTAGTTTCTGCCACCGGTCACACAAGATGAAAGACCCTGGTGTTTAGGACACAGTTTGATGTATCTGCAGGGAGAACTGAAATTCAAGCAGAGGAAGACACTTCCAGAGGCAGCCAGGCTCACGTCTGCACACTGGAAACAGAAAACAGGTGTCAGATGATATTGATTCCTTGATGTCCCTCTCTTGCCTGGGTATTCTCCCCATCTGAGCTCCATTCACATCAGGATGGGGCTCTGTAATCTGTCTTCCATATGTTCTGAGGGGAAACTGTCTCTTCAATGGCAAAACCATATCAATTGTCCCCTGCCAGACCCCTCCCCGTGGCTTGTGATGGATGGCCCCAGCATGCAGCCTGCTCTGGGAGAGATGCACTTTGCTCACTGGAGATTGCAGCCTTTCCCCAAACCTTTCAGCAAGGTTTAACAAGTTCATATTTCTTAACCAGACCTAGCTCACAGAACTCTGTCAGAAGTGGATAAATCAGGCTGGAGATTTTCAAAGAGGCATTATCTTGTCACGTGGGCTGTTCCTGGTAGGTACTCGAGACCCTGACTACCACTCCCACTGCAATCAGTAGCAGAGAGCTAGTAAGAGCTTTTGGAACCTGGGCCTTAGTGGCCAAAGTAGATTTTTATGTGTATTGGGGTTCTACTGTTCCATTTTTATGCTGCCTATTGACTTCAATAACAATTCAGTGCTTGTGGAGTGGTCCCGTCCTTTAGGGGGCAGGAAACTGTTTTTAATCATCAATGTTTCTAGTAAAATAGCTATATGATTTATCACTATATTTTCAATTGACGATGTTAAGTTTCCACTTAAAAATATGGCTTTAAAGATGAATGATTTGAGGTACCACAGTTTGGATCCTACAAAAAGTTCAGTAAAATTGGAAATCTTTTACCTTGTGGAGCTGTAGAGATCAGTTACCACAATAACAGGAAAATGGTATGTCGTGTCCAAGCTGCTGAGCAGCATGCCCAGTAGAGTGGAATCAGACCACATTGTGCTCATTGTCTGAATGTCTATAACATAATCTGTCCCAAAGATGGTGTGACTGACCCTAATCCACAGTTAAGACAAGGTTTGTGAAAGTAAGAGTGGACACGGGGGGCACAGTGTGCCACAGAGAGGGCCTGAAGGGTCAAGTGCTCCTTTTCACAGGAGAACCATGACCATGTCTTCTAACAAGCAGCCCTTCTTCTCTGCCTGGGTTACTTTCCCTTGTTGTTCTCCCCACCCCACTGAAACCCTTGTTTCTTCTACTACTCCTTATTTGAGTGTTCTGCCATGCTCATTCGCCACATCTGAGAGTTTTGCACCTGCTGCTGACTGCCCATGTCCCATCAGAGGACCCTGTCTTCCCCCTCCCATCAGAGCCCTTGTGGGATCAGACCCTTAAATAAACCAAGGGAAGCAGTTGCATCAGGAAAGGTTCACAGAAAGTCAGATCCAGAATCCAGGGTAATGATTTAGCAGCTCAGCCGCCTCCTCACTCTCCCAAAGCAGTGCAGGCAGGCTTAAGGCAGAAAAAGCTGAGGTGGCTGCTCTGTGCTCAGCTCCATCACTGTGACACAAAGTTGCAGCAGCCAACAGGAGCATCTGAAGGTCTCTGCTCTCAGCATTTATGTGGCCAGGTGCAAATATTCTAAAGGAAGGCAGTGGGGGGCAAAAGGAGCAGGGCTGTTGTTGCTGCAGGCCATTAACACCTGCTGGAGCCATGCACACACTTCAGGTCATCTAACATGGGTCTGGCTGGGCTGCACAATCCTCCTGCTCCTCTCAGCTCCAGATCCGCCCATGGTCCATGTGCAGAGTGTGTAATGTACTATAAATTGGACATGCCCACCTACCCACTCCTTAGGGAACAAGGGGCAATGACTACACCCATAAGATTATTAGTTTAAAACTGAGGAACTAGAGGGAAATATAGGGGATTGGTTAGTTTTCTTCTTTTTAAGTAGGAATGCTGAACCTGTGGGATTCACTGTACCACTGAGGTCAACAGTTTGTTGCTGTTCAGAAAGGGATTAGGGATTTATATGGATAATGAGAGCATATACAATTTTATTGGACAGACTCGGAAAAAATGCTTTGAGACAAGATCTGAGTCCTTCTCATGTTTCAGGGCATAAGCTAAACATTAAGTGATAGAGGCTGCAAAGAAAAACGCTGCATTCAGTAATCACCTACTTCATCACTCCTTTCTGCCTCATCTGATACAGCAGACACCAAAAAGACACTGTGGACTTCAGATCACTGCTCTCTCACAATCCCTGCCAGGGCTGTTTCTAAGATAGGACAGGATCAAGGGACTTGAGTTCTCCAACACAGCAGCACATGTGCACCTACCCACCCAAAAAGGGGCAAGCAAGTATTCATCCCTACCCAGGCACAAATGCAGGTCTCTTGAAAAATAGGCACAGCGTTTCCCCATTATTTTACAGCAGGATGTTGTTCAGTTTGTGGCACGTTAATTACTATTTACGGGGCTGCTATAAAAATTAGTTACCTTTTTATAACAAAAGGCCCACAGCCAATATTTTATAGACAGCACACAAAGAAGTTTGGAATTGATGATTTACAGATCAGGAAATAACACTTAATCAGCTTCCCTACCTTCCCAAGCGCGACTGTGCAGTTTTACGCCACCTTGCTGTTTTCAACTCATTATTTATTGATGTTGATTGCTTGACATTTCACGACAGGATATGCTTGTTCTGAGAGGTGCACTCTGGGATTTATCCTGACGTGGCAGAGAGGTGTGGGTTATATTATTTTGCCCGCAAGTCAGCTGTATCATGTGTCCCAGCACATGGAGTGGTCCCCAGCGTTTATGTCACACAACATAAAACCTGCTTTCACGGAGGGTGACCGCTTTCCCTGCACCACACACGAAGGGAGCCCAAGAATGCGGAGCAAATACCTCATTTACACCATCCCCACGGCATGGAACACACTGCCAAAACACCACTCCTGCTCACCGCCACTCACTCCTGTAACATCTTTCATCGGGTGGTCTGAAAGCTCTTTACCCCCATGAATCAATTAGCTGCACACCGTCACCATGATGTGGAATGACAGGGGATGGCTGTAGGTAATTTATAGATAAGTAAATGGAGGCACTTCTTATGATCATACTCCATCTTCAGTGCTACAAATCACAGCCAGCTGATTAATGTCTGCAAACCCCTCGGAGCGCCTTGTGCTCCGTGCATCGCTGATGAAACACTGCTAGAGCAGTTCGTGCCAGTGTGGAGTGAGGGATGGTCTGATGTGCTGCCAGCAGCAGCAGCAGCAGCAGGTGAGAAACCTGCTCAGTGTCACACCTAGTGGCTCTGTGGAGCTGTCAATTACAGCATGCAGGAGGGAGGATGCCTTGCCAGGGCTCTGCCATCACCACTTTGCAACTCCGCCTTGCTGGAGGAGACATGGAAGGAGAAGGATTAAATAAAAGCCTACAGTCTCCAGCACTGGAGACTGCCACCTGCATGGAACACGGGGTTATAGTGTGATCACCCAAACCTGGAGCTCAGTGCTCCTAACACAGGCAGTTTTACCTTGGGAGCTCCCATCCACTGCTGTCGGCATCTCTTGGGAAACAGTAATTGAAAAAGGAGGCATGTAGCCCAAGTTAAATCCAAATAAAAACTAAAAGGTTCTCCTACTGGTTTTAGACTCTAGTGCAGGCTTGCATTAGGTTTTGAAGCCACATGCTGTCCTCTGGAAAGAGTGTGATTTCTCTTGAAATAGGCACAGCTTTACAGTCATACACACTGACAAACCAAAGGATGGGACCACTATTCATTCCTTTTCCTGAACTTGAATTTTAGGGTAATACAACTTCATGGCAAGCCAAAAGTAAAGATCTCAATGATAGTTTATTGATGTACTTTGCTAGCTATATTTTTGAAGAGGAAGTTGTTCAAATTTGAAAAATTTTACTTCAGTGACTTTTCATTTTACTAACTGGGTTAGAAGACCTTTCTTTTCTATTTGTTCTCTTCTTTTCTTTATATTTTTATTTAAAATGATACACAAAACCATTTAGTATTTGTTCACAAGCATTGCATTTTTATCAAACAGTATGAAATATATTCCAGCAGGATTTGTGTTACAGCTGCCTGAACTGGAAAAAACGCATCTGCAAACATGCCAGCAAACCCCCCTTCTATGATGCAGTCCCACAGTCTGTTGAACCTTTCCAGTCATTTTCCATCACCTACTAGTACAGCAACTTTTCATTTCTTTAAATGCTTAACCCAGGGCACACAGATGCACAGGCACTTGTTGCAGATTTAGTTTGAAAGTGCTTAGCACCTATTTAAACTCCACTTCACATGCTTGCACGGAGTAATTACTCAGAGTTCATCTTGAAAAGGAGACAATATGGACAATGCAAATAAAATATATCATACTCTACACATCCATGAAAGTGCCTGAGTGCCAACAGAACACAGAAGAGAAAACCTTTAGGAGCTTTAAGTCATGAAGACAAAATGTATGGCCCACCAAGTTTGGATTTTTTGAGAGCTTTGCAGTGAATGACATCCTGACTTTTAACAAATGTCATTTATTTCATTAGGAAAGATTTTCAGTGACGCTGAGGTGAGAGCACAAGTCCCAAACCCTTGTGAGGCTTTATAAGTGGACAGAAAAATAAAGCTAATGAGAAATTTAAATTAGCAATTAATATATCTATAACATCTAGTGGACAAGAGGAGGTGGTCTGCAAGGCTTTATGAGGAATTATAAACCATTGTGTTACACAGAGGCATGGAAAGTTTCTGGTGTCCCCACTTCAAAAGACCACTGGAAAACCTAAGAGCATCCACATGGCATCTGTAGTGATAGTACAAATATATCTGAACTCACTAATGTTACAGAACACGAGAAGAGAGAAGCAATTCCCAGGTATGGTATTCCATTTTCTTGGAATATGTCTATTCCAATATGCCTTACTGAAAAAATCTATAGCAAATGTAGTTTATCATAATAAAGTTAAGAGATTATTCAATCCACGGCCTCAGAAAATTAAAGAGCATTCAGACATCTAATCAGTTCTCATGGTTACCACAAGACAGAGAAACAGAATCGCAGAATCAAGACTGGAAGAGACCTTGATAATAATCTAGTTCAACCCAGCACCACCATAATCACCTCTAAACCATACCCCCAAGTGCCACATCCAGACACCTCTTAAACACTTCCAGAGGTGGTGACTCCACTACCTCCCTGGGCAACACATTCCAATGCCTACCTATTTCAGAGATTTTTTTTTTCTCTAGTATTTGAGCTGAACTTCCCTGGCACAACTTAAGGCTATTTTGTCTCATCCTTTCACTTGAGACATGGCGAGACACCTTGAAATTCAACCCTATGTGTTTTTATTAATGCATACACCTAAAGATAGGAAGCGATTGAGACTCCCAACATTGTTCCAGGTAACTTCCAGTCACTATCTTTATTATCAAAATACATGTCTATTTTCAATTTGAATTTGTCTGACTTTATCCTTCTGTCATCACTCCTAATTAAGTCTTCCTATGATGAAGGAAAACCCCTACAGCATTTATTGTTTGTTTTCTTTCCTTGGAAGAATTTCCACAGTATATCACACTCACCTCTGACAAGTCTATTCAAGGGAAGAGAGCAATGGAATCTCAAAGTTTCTCCATTTTTTTCTATTGCTGAAGTTTCCATAGCACCCAGACAATTGTTACAACTCTCCTCTGCTTTCTCATCAATTTTGAAAATATTTAAAATTATGGAAGCTGGAATTGAATGAATTATCCCATTTTCACCAGTGCTCCTTACAGAGGTGAAGTCTCTGTTCTTCCATGCACTTCCACACCCACTTAAAAACTGTGTGAACTTTCTGCCATCTGCTTCAGGTGGAGAGATGGAGAGATCACCATCAAAGGTGGAACTTCATATTTGAGCTGTGTCTGGCTGGGATGGAGTTCACTTTCTGCACAGCAGTGGAGAGTCAGAGAGTGGCTGTGGGGTCACTTGTGTGGGGTCCATCCACAGCAATATTTGATAATATATTTTGTGATGAAAATATATAACAAACACTTGTTTTGAAATGCTATTGATAAGCAACTGCTGGCTCTGTGAAACCTTAAACACTTATCCCAAATCGAGGTCTCCAGAACATTGTGCTGATAAACTCTATGGTGCCACCCCTGTTAACTGCATTCACTGGACCACTGAAGAGTTTCTTGCTTAACTGATCTATACACTTAAAATCTTCCCTGTTGAATTTGACCTCTCTCCCTGACAGGGAGGAATTAATCATTCCAGGGCTTCAAACAGTGCATATCTGGGAGAAGATGTCTGATATTAATTAACCCAGCAAATGAAAAAAAAACAAAAAAACAGTGAATATAACTTGAATTTAAGCTAGGGGGAGCTCACAATATTTAACCTTTGAAATGAGCATAGGATGCAGAAGACTCTCAGCTACCAAAGTCTTTAGGTTACTGCTATGTTTCTTTCAAAAATGTATAACACAGATCAGAGGTGGAGCACCTAAACAATTCAACCTGCTCAGGAACTGCCTTGGATGGTCCTGTCTCCTGAATATGGGATAAACTGGTGGAAGCTGCTTACTCTAGATAAGAAAGCCAGAATGATCCCTCCATCATGTAGTGGTCACCCTGAACCTTATGACACAGACTTTTGTCTCACTGAGAGGTTAATGTGGGAGAATCCAATGGCATTCATGGAAGAAGTCACCTGGGAAAAAGCCCAAATCATCTCCTCTTGAGGTGTAAGTCTGTTGCCAGCCTGCATATTTTCTAGGGGCCATTTAAACTCAAGAAACAGGCAAGAAGCATGAAAGGGATGCATAAGCTGGACAGCTGAACTATAGGAAGTGTACCTACAAGGCCTGCTCAGCCCAGCTCTGTATGATTCCCTACTCCTGGAACAATGTTTGTGATTTCTTTGTTCAGAAAATGATCAGCATCTTTAGCCAAGTTGAAGTTCAAGTTATACAGCTCAGTGCAGAAGTTAGGGCTGACATTCTCTGGCTAGTGCTGTGCAGTGTTATGTTTAGGACTGGTTTTAAAGCTGATGAATCAACTGAAGGAAAACTAAAAGAAGAAATACCTCTGGTTTCATCCTGCTGCAGTGATGAGATGACACTAATAATCCCTCCAAGGCTTCAAAGATTGTAGGGAGAAAGTATCATTCCTAAAGGTGACTTATATGGGCATGAGTTAAAGCAAGTGGGTATATTGAAGCAAATGGAAGATATTTCCCATCCTGCCATGAAGGTGTGCCAAGTAGCAATCTCCATCTCTATGGGGAGAGTAGGAGCTCCACTGCTGTGGTCTTGCTAACTGGAAAAGACTGGAAATCCCCTGAGAACCTTCTCCTCCAAGCGCTGCCATCAGGATTCTTGTCCTATCCCAAGTCTATCATCCCTGCTGCTTGCCATGGTGGCAGGAATACTCTTTCCCTGAGCCCATGCTCTGCTCCCAGCCGGTGAGTGGGGTCCCTCTTCAGTCACCCTTGCACATGTGCACTTCATTGTGCTAAAGCTATGCAACAGTGCTGGCTTGATTTATGAGGGCTGCATTTCTTCCAGTGATCCCTGCTGGTACAGGACTCACTACTTCCCTTTTATGTGTCTGTGTCAGAGGGCAACTGGCAACCAGCTGTTGGAAACTGATGTAAAAAAAACCCTCAACCCAACAAAACCCTTTATTATCATTGAGATATTATTTCAAGTCCCAGTACCTGCCCATAGTCTCTGTAAGCAGGGCAATGGAGACTGTGGCTGCAGGCTGACTTTATCACTGCTGTGAAGAAATTAAAGTGAAATTGAATTTCCAACTTGGAAAAGTCAGTGGAGTTAGTGAACCAAAACACATCCCCACTACAAAGTAACACTGATTCAAACTGAGGATGTGTTTTCTCAATAGTCTTTATACTCAGAGACCACAAGATATACATATTTCCTCTTCCGAGGTGTCTGTTAATAAGGGGGTATCAAAAGCTCAGGAATAATAATTATAATAATAGCATCCTTTTGTTGAGGAAATCTCCTCTCATATATCAAATCCAGTCAATCTATTGTGCTGTTGTACATTGTACAGATACATCAGGGCTGGAGAGAGGAGGGTGGTGCTCCACAAGCACTCTGCCTTCTTCCCTTGCCAGGCAAACACAAGGGTCCTGACACTTCTTAGCTAGCTCTGCTCTCTTTGTATGCACTCACCCTGGGGGTGACTTCCCAGTTCAAAGAGTCTCAGCTTCCAGCTGTGCCAGGATTACTGGAGTGGCTGGCCCAGGATGCACAGCGAGACACCAGCAAATGATCCAAGCACTACAGAAATGTATTGGGGAGAAGTGGCCAAAATCATCAATTTGAATGTTCTGGCCTCATATGAATTTTGCAGAAATGTGTATTTACAGAACCACACATGGTGTTTGCAGAACACCCTTCAATCTACTTTGCAAAGTAAAAAGCATTTATAATTGCAGCATCCATCCTCTTGAACATGTCAGTCCCATCCCCAAGACCTGCTGAACCTTAAAGATGATATCCACTAAATCTGAGGGATAGCTGAATGACTCTGAGATAAGTTCCTTAAAATTTTATGTAAATGGACAGCTGAAGAATGGAGAAAGGGACAGATTAGTGTTTTCAGAAATAAAAAGGCATAGGAAGGAGCTGGGAATATTGTGGTCAGGAGAGAATAGGGGCAGGTCTAGGAGAAGCCAGGAGGACTGGAGGTACTGCCAAGGGAGCTGGCCTTGGGCAACAGCAGAATAAGAGAAGAGCTGTAGGAATGTAGGATACAAATCCATAGAAAACCAGGCTGGGGAGTTGGATGGCTTACAGATCCAACTAGAATTCTGAAAAATCAATCTGCTAAAAAAAAAAAAATTTAAAAAATCTAATTTATCTGGCACTCTGATTCTCTTTACCTCTCAGTGATGTGCACCAGCTCTCAGTACTCACACAACCATTCTTGAGAGGCGCTGTGACACTGTAGCACAAGTGAGATAAAAGCAACAGGACAACGGAAGTGACAGAACCAAATTGAGATGGGCTGGCAGGAATCCCTGGCAGATGCAGGAAGAGCCAGGCGATCTCACAAGCTCCTTTAGACCCCAGGGATGTAAATCATGCCGGAGCTGAACAAACATTCTGTTGTCTTTCTCCTGCTGCTATCTTCCCCACGGAGGGAAGGTGTCCCAAGCCAAAGAGAAAGCCAAGCTCCTTCATGCAGCCCAGCACCCTGTGCCTCCCAAGCCGTTCCCGTCCCTCCCCCGTCACCTCCTCCTGCCTCTGCACATGCCAGGTGACAGCCTGTCTCAGGAAGGTATTTATTTTTGCATTATTGGTTAGCTTTGTTTTACCTCCTAAGTAAACCTTCCAGTATTTATAGCCTCGCCTCCGCACTTGTAGTATATATTAGCCTTTTATGCCTTCTCTGTCACCTGTTGAAATGAGAACTCGGGGTCTTCGGGCCTCTGCAGCCCTTCCCTTACATTAACTTAAATCACACCAGATGTGGACCCTTACTGCAGAGGAAGACTAATTGATTTCGCCAGTCACAATATGCCTATTGTTTTTTAACACAAATAAACACTGTGGTGTGGGGGTTTGGGGTTGATTTTTTTTTGTTGTTTTTCCTTTTTTTTTTTCCCTTTGCCACAAGTGCCAAAGGTTATTCAATTAAAGGACTCCAGAAAGTGTGACTAATAATCCACGGGTAGGGTATTTCTACAGCTTAAAAAAAAAAAAAAAAAAAAAAAAGAAAAAAAGAGAAAAAAAAAAAAATAATCTCCACGCTACCCTGAGAACAGCGGCCTCACCAGGGCTGGCCATAACTGTGATGGATGGCTGGTGTGTGTAAGACGTTATTATTTGTTATGTGAGTGGGGGGACATGGCAGGCACATTGGGCAGTACACCTGCTGGGCTCCAAGAAGCAAGAACAGCTGTGTGCATTGATTTAGACGCTTGCTACTTGGGGCTCCAGGAACGAATCAAGCGACAGCTCATAAAAAAAGAGGGTTTTATGATTTTTTCCCCCTTCTTTCTGCAAACAAATGGCCACATCATATGTTTTCCTAACGCTGCTATAACTCAAAATTAAATCCCAGCCCAAGGTGTCAGGCTGGTACCATGTCAGAATTGTAACGGCTTATTTTAAAGGTCGTTATGGATGTACCGGGGAAACACTGGGGGTTTCTGCACAAAGGTGCCATTTCGTTCTGCTGGAGCTCAGGCACTTAAGGGCAATTAGCTTCACTGTTAAAAAATGAGCTGAGAGTGTTTTAACTGGTGATTTTATGCTAATAACAACTACTAATTCATATTGTTAAAAGAGAAAGTGCGGGCTGCCAAAGCAGTGTGCTGTATGGCCCCAAAGCTTCCCCTTGTCCCAGGTCCTGCCCCCAGCAAAGGGTGTGTGACACGCTGAGCTGCATGTCACAGGGTCAGCAAACCTTCTCCTGAGCACAGGACACCACAGCCTGAGCACACACCCTGCAGCAGGGACACCCAGGACCCTTTTCTCCATCCTGCACCCCTGCACACCTCCGTGGCACTACAGGGCTGCAGATACTGCTGGATCCTATCACTCAGCACCAGGAAAATGCTGCTGTCCTTCCAGAGCATCCTGCAAGGCTGCAATCTAGGCTTTGCTAGTCCCTGCTCACCGGTTCTTGCACACCAGGGTGCCTGAGAGAGCACAGCAGCTGTGTCCTTGGGGACACATCTGCAGTCCCATGAGCAGCTGGGGGCAGATGAAGTGCCACCAGAAAGATCTCAGCTGCTGCCTTTGGAGGAGCTAGCTCCAAGCCCTGCTTTCTTGGCTGTGCTGGAACTGCTTGGAAGCAAAGATGAAACCTCATCATGAAAGGTGCATATTAACTAAACACACAGTTCTGACACACACAAAAAGTAGATCTGTATGAGCACTCTTTAAACAGGTGCTATTCAGGACAAAAGGATGCTTTAAATGCTGCCTTAACGTCCCTTCCTCGAAGTGGGTGCAGAGGAAGTCATCAGAGAGGAGGAGCTCCTGTTCCTTGCCCTTCAGATGTTCCTTTTCCTTCCTTAAATCTGCTACTGGTGCAAAAGATCCCAGCCCTACAATCACAGATTTTACTCACTGCATTATGCTTGTGATAAAGAAAAAACGTTTGGCCACTTGTGCAAAAGCATGTACAACAAATAGGCATAAACACTTAAACAAGGAGAGTCTTATAGGAAGACAAGACCACTTGGCTGGGTTACCCAAGAAAAAGCAATTGGTTTTGCTTTTCTTGAAGACGAAAGGAGATGATCAGCTTTCCAAACTGGGAGAAAGTTGATCTATTTTCACTAACTGACAAACAATACAGTGCAAATCCATAAAACCTATAAAAATGAAATTAATCTGGACATTGTAATGTTATCCAGTCTTTTAGACTTTCAGACTTGCCTTTCACTTATGAGAATAACAATACTGGAAAAGAAAAAAGGTCTTTGTAAACATGAATTTGCATTGATATTTGGGAAGCTCCTTCTCTGATGTGCTTCTCAGCTTTGACATAACAGCCAGCAGACAGAAAAATTCAAAAAGAATAGGAATAGAATAGATCTAAGAAATGGAAATTTTTATCACTTTCAGAATGAGATTCTGAAAACAAAACAATTATATCCCTTCCTTCCATAGAGTTGGATATGTAAGCCACAGCTGACACAGAGCAGGAAAAAGCTTCGGAGACCTTTGCAAGTAGCAGAGAAACCTTTGCTTCTCCTCCTTGTTCCATCTTAAGGTCTTAGGTCTTTTAGCTGTACTACTTCCACAGTCAGCAGACATCCTTGGGAACCCTGGCTCTTCTCTATGTCTTCTCCATCCTGACAGCACATAGATCCCAGGCTCCCCTCCCCTCACCTTTTGCCGAAAACAAAATATTGCCCTGCTCACAGTAACCAAAAAAAAAAAAAAAAAAAAAAAAAAAAAAAAAAAAAAAAAAAAAGAGGAAAAAAGAAAGACAGGGGGGAAATTCAGAATTCAGTTCTCCATGTAAAGGGTTGGATGAAATAAATTCTGAGTCCACAGACTGGATGGAGAAAATTCTTGCCTATGACACCAGAGTCGAGGTCCATCTAGCCCTCAGCAAAGCTGATTTTGTAGCTGGTTGTGGCAGTGGCAACAGGATAGGCAGTTCAGAGGTAAGGCACAAATCTAGCCACTACCTGAGGTCCTCAGGATACACCATCATTGAATTAAGGATGCTAATGAGTACATTCCTCACTAGCCCTGTTAGTCCATTTTATGGACTCACTATCCACAAGTTTGTCTAAATCCTGTTTTCTGTCTGTCCCTACAAACTCCTGTGGCAACACATGCCAGAAGTTTGCATGCATTGTGTTAGAAAATGTATGTACTTTCATTGGTTTAAAACTGTGTGCTAGCAGTTGCATCATATGCCCCCACAGTTTTTAGAGTAACAGTTCTGAATTCACCTCATCTATCACTGATGTGATTTAGTGGGGTGCTGAGCAACGGAAAATACCACAACAATTTTCATGGAAAAACAAAAATACACCAGGTTACCTTTTAGAAACAGATTTCAAACATTGGCCAATGGTCAGGGAATGGGATTGGGACGGCATCATTTGTGTAACAACAGCAACTCAATGTAAAGAACCCCTGTATTTGACTGAAGGTAAAACCTTGGAGGCACATTGAGCCACAAGAGAAGAACATACATGTTTTTATCTTTGGGGCTTAGAAATCTCTTTTTCCTTCATAGAAACAGAACAATAGTCACTGTACCCTGGCACAATACATCACTTGCTGTGTTGTAAATAACCAAAACCACTGTGGAGCAAAACCTCAACTGGTTAAAAATGACATAATTTCACTGTCGTCAATAATATAATGACACTTTCTGACATATTTTTGCTTTAATGAAAGAAAGAAAGAAAGAAAGAAAGAAAGAAAGAAAGAAAGAAAGAAAAAGAAAGAAGGAAAGCAAAAAATTTGAGGTCCAAAGGCTGCTGTGGTCCTGTGAATCTGAGTGTCTTCTCAGAGACTCAAGAGCTATAATTCTAATTCCCCTAAAAACAGGAATTAGAATAAAATATGAAATCATTACCTCAGTGTCTTTTATAATTGATAGATTTTTTTTGTGTAACTTTTTATGTATAAATAATGTTAAGATGATAAATGTTTAATTTTTTTTCCTGAAAAGTTCCCCAGGTAGACTTTTTCAGGTACTTTTTCAGTACCTCTGAAATGCTTTCAGCTCACAGAGTTCTTATTTCTTCTGATGTGGGAGTAGCCTTCCCCGTGGAGGGACCTCCTGAGCCCCCAGACTCCTCCCCCTGGTGGGCTGGATCAGCTCCTAAAGATCCCGCCCCAGAACTTGCCAGTATAGTTTAGGTTTCTGCAAAATCATAGTGATCTGCAATTTCTGTGTTTCATCANGATACTCTATGGAAACCAAGAGCTGTTGTAGAGATGCTTAGGGGCATTGTAGAAATTATTTTTAATGTGTGCTGAATGAATATTCTTATGCAGCTGTGGTAACCTGCTAGAACAGAATCCCACTTCTCAATATTTATACATTAAATATCTGTATATGCATTGCATCTTAGATATCTCTTACTTTTAAGTTTGTGGTAGATCCTGGTGAAGATTTAGAATTGCAGCAGCAAGGGAAAGCAAGGCAACTCAAGCAACTAAAAAAATCTAAACACATATGAAACACTTTTTCTTCCACTACCAATGTGAAGCAAGGCACAAAAGGTAAAAAATTGCTATCTTAGAGATATGTCCTCTAAGTCCTGAGCTAACCCATTACTGAAATAATGATACTGTCATTTGCCATGTGATTTTAGACATGAGATAAACCTAGAGGTTTCTGTTAAGCAGAAGAATGCTTACAGAAGATGTGTACAATAGTCACAATGTAAATTTTGGACTATGGATAAATAAAAATTACAGTATATAGTTAAACCAAACAGGAACTACCTGCATCTCCTGCAGGACATACTTCTCTATTTTTAGAAGGTCTAGAAGCTCTAACTGGTATTTAATGAAACACCATAGCCCTTTAAAACAGCATAAGGAAGACAGTGAGAAATCCCCACTCCTATAGGAGTAAAGTTAGAAAATGCGATGGCATCAGGGGTAAAATTTGTCTAAGAATGGGAGTTAATATTTTAATTCTAGCAAAAAGCTCTGTAAAATCTTCAATGGTCTCATTTTTTCCCTGGGGCTAGTTGCTTTTTTCCTAGGCAACAGGAACAAAATTCCTCATAATTTCTTTAACTGTCTGATGTGAAAAAGTGACATCATCCATGAATGATTTTTGCCCAGAAGTAGGCAGGAGAAGTATTTTATGTCTCAGTTGAGAGAGGATGTCTCTGATAATCTTAATGCATTTATTCTTCATGCTCATGAAGAGCATGTTACCTTCTCAGCTTCTGATATCTTCTTCTGAGACTCTCCAAATAATTCAGGGTTTCTTGGGAGTTCCCTGGTTACACCAAACACAGCCTGTCTGTTCACAGGATGCAAATTCTGATAGGATCGTAGTCCACAGGAGAATTTTTTGTTTTAAAAATACATAGCAGTTACCTCCTTCCCTTTTCAGGGTTTTGCGTAGGGGCAGGCTGCCAAGGCTTGACATGTTCCAGATGGATACACAGAACGGCAGTGTGGCTCCGTGGTGCCTTGTTCTGTGGTTAGACCTCAACACAGGAGGGTAGGAAACAATGGGGAAAAAGTAGAATACTTCAGGCAAAGTGTCCTAGTTTTGGAAAGGGCCATGGGCTTTTTGTTCATTTGCAAGCACTTTCTCACATTACAAGCTGATGGTTTTCTACTGAAGCCCTTGTCAGTCAATCTCTCTGTGTATTTCTCCCTGGTGCTCCGTTAAAGCCAAATAAAACCTATTTGCCTCTGCTTTCCCTCCTTGTTGATGTATGTAGAGTTATCAGCTTCTTGCAGGTGTCTGCTTCTTGCATTTGTAATGACAGTTTAACAAAAAAATCAACCAAACTCGAGGCCACAGAAAAGGTTTCACAAGAGGGGTCAAAAGGGTTTCCTCTTCTGCTAAAGGTCTGCTACATTATTAGCAGTGCCGTGCTAGAGATATTTACCTGTTGGTTGCTTTTCAATTGATTCAACATGTGGCTACAGGGAGGTTGGAGTCCTTAGATTAAACCCACTTGAAGGTAAAATTCTGGGATAATTCTTGGGGGGGGGTGGAAGAAAAGAGAGTGCTCATCCTGCTTTGGCTCCATTGTGACTTTTCACTCTGTTGTCTGTTTGGCTCCATTGTGAATTTTCACTCTGTTTTTAAGTTTAGCCTCAATTAAAAGAAAACAAGTACACAACAAATAGAGAACAACAATCCCAAACAATTAGGGGTTTGACATCTAAGGAAGGCAATGTTGGATGAGGTCATCTCATCACAGCCCATAAAGCTATCTCTTCCTCCATTTGTAATACCCATGTTCCAGTCCAAGTTCCTCCTTAGTTTTTTTGTGGCTAAAGTGGACTAAACATCCCAAGCAAAATATGTGTCTGATTTATTGGTTGTCTGGGAGAACTAATGCTACAAATGCTATCATGTCTAATTTCAATTCAATAGGAAAAGCAAAGCCCAAAAGAATAGACCTCCCCATGAAACAATTAAGGAACAGATTCAAGGTTTACAAAGCCAGAGGGGAACAGCCTGCACGTCGATCCTGATCTCCAGGAGTGCACAGGCCAGACCACTACTTCCCTGAATTGCTTCCTTTTGGAAGTAAGGCACATATCTTTAAGAGAAACAGTCAATCTTTACTTTCAAATTGCCAGTGATGGAGAGCCTTGTATAACCACCACATCTATTCCTTTAATTATTAGCTGTCCTTCTCTGGTAAAAACCTGCATGTCTTATTTTTGGTCTGAAGTTATCATATTTGTATTTCCAGACATTGGATGCACTGATGTCTTTATCCAATAGATAAAAAACCCCAAACCCAAACAAAACAAAAAAAAATTCTCAATGTGGAGAGATATGGACAGTCATCTTTATAAAATTCTTCAAGAAACTGATCTCTTCTGTAGTCTTCTGCTCTGGTGCAAGTTTTCCAGCCTTTTAACCATCCTCTAGATTATCCTATGAGACTTTTTCTGCTATTCAATGTCCAGCTTGGATTGTGGACACCAGGGAATATAAATGCTCTGGCCACATTGTCACCAAATACCATACCTGTATTTTATTTTCACATTTCTAGTTCAACTCTGGAATCCTTTCTGGAGGTCTTCAAGGAACCTCTAGTGGACTGTGTACCCACTGTGGTCCCAAGTACCATCCAGAGTGCACATTATCAGTCTGCATGGCTTTGTTCTTTTTTTTTTTTTTTTTTCAGAAGAATGCCTTTACTTCCTAATATGTTGCTTGCATCTGTTTCACCAAGCAATCTGGTCTGCATCACTATTTTATCTTCCTGCCTTTTTTTTTTCTCCCACTCCATAATATTTGTGTCATATGCAGTCTTTGTCAGTGGTTAGTGCATTTTTTTTTAACTTGGACATTGATATTAATACTAAATAGTTTAACTCTGAAAACTGAACCATGCTGGGCTCCAGATAAAACCCAGTTATTTAACAAAGATTCCAGATTTATAGTATTTCCAATTTATCATTTAATTTTAAAAATATTTAACATAAGTGGCATAAATGTTTTATTATGCTAGTTTCTGAATAAAAACACACAGTGACACCAAATGAAATTCCATACTGAAGGTTATTTTATTGACATAATAATCTTTATGCACTATATTTAGAACCTCATCTCCCCTGTATCTCAGGCTGCTTGGACAAGATCTATTTTACATAAATCCACTTTGAACATACAAATTTCTGATTCCAGAAGCTCTGTCTCAGCCTCCACTATTTTACCCACCAGTTGTAGACAGGCATCTGCTTATTTCAGTCACTCTACATCCCCCTTTATAAGCAGCATTGTCAGAAAGCTTTTACACAGATATGTACATATTTTACATTTTTAAAGATTGCCAGAATTTGCAGGCCTGTTTTCAAAGTCCAAAATTCTCCCTTTCATCTTTAAGGCTTTTTACTGTGGTCCTTTGGCCAAGGAGGGTTTTTTGCATCATTTCCATCTTTCATGCAGAGCACAAAGCTTCAGCAGTCTGCAACATCTGTGTTGGTGCTTAAGGACCAGCATGTCTGGTGAGTGCAGTGACCAGAGACACAACCATTCCTCTCCTCTTTTCTGCAAAGTGCATTTCACAGGGATGAAGGAATGAATGGGGAGCAAAAACACAAAAAGCAGGGCCTAGGAAAAAAAAACGGATGAGTAGAAATATGGGAAGACAGCAACCAACCAAGTGTCCAATCACGCCTTTAGCCATCCTCCTCCTCTTCTCAAAAGTGCAAGAATAAGGAAGGGAGGCAATATTGACAGCTTTGTGAATGAAGGGAAGATAAAAATTTTGATGAAGCTGTGTGTCTTGTGTGTATTCTACCATCAATACAGGATAGACAGACCTTGCTAGAGCTGCACACATTGCTTTAGTGCCAAGTGTCTTACCTCCAACATCCATGCTTTGCTCTCAGGGTACCAAAGAACAAATATCCACTGCAGTCAAGGGTTCTAAAAGAATTGGCTAAGGAATATACTGAGCCACTGACATAGCTTTCAAATAAATCTCATGTTCCTGAGGATAGTGCACTGGAAAAAAAAAAAAAAAAGGCAATCTCATGCTCAGGAAACTGTAACCTCCATGAAACTTGGCTTAGTAGCCCAGGGTCTGGGGCAGGTGGAGAAGAAAGATTGGAAGGGATACTCACAGAGAGAGATAAGAAGATGTACATTTCCCAGTGGAACATCTAACATCTCCCTGCAGTATTTTGTTTTCCCTTTGACTGAAAAGTGGAAAATATCCTTAGCTAATCATTTCTGGAAGAAATGGGAGACTCAGAGTTCAACATATGGAGAAACCCTTTGGTTCCAACAGTCTACTTTTCATGTGCGTGTCTGAAGCTGCCAGACACATGCTTCCTTCACAATAAAGTATTTCATCTGACCGCTGGTCTTCCTTTTCTTTTGCTTCCCTTGAGACTGGGTGGTGGAGGGAACGCTTCATTACAGAGAGGGGATGTTTTGTTTGTCTCTCACTTCTTATTTACTCCAATCTGTTGTGTACAATAAGGGCTCTTATTCAACTTGCCCTGGAGAGTATTTACCAGATATCAAATACCACAGTTAATTTGATATGGGACTTTAATCTTAAACCACCTGCTTTGACCCTGTTTTGGCTAAACTGTAACAGGCATTAGTCTCGGTGCAGAAGTGGATATTTTTGGAAGCCACAAGAAAAACGTCAGTTTTCATGTTACACAACATATGGCTTTTCTGAATTTTTTTTATATGCTTGTTCTAAAAAGATGCTATTTTTGTGCCTTCATAACCAAAGAACATCTGAACTTTTCCAGTTGAAGCTTCCCAGGTGTTTACTTCATGCTGTTCTCATGTTTCAAATAAACAAGTTAAAATAATGGAACCATAATCCATTTAACACACTTCTGTGTAAATCCATATTCCAAAACCTCTGCAAGAAGAAAAGACGAGACTCCAAAATCCTGGGGCTATTAACCTCCATGTTATCAAATTCATTCCAACATTCAGACCTTGCATAGCAGGGATGAAAATATGGGGAGATATGTTACGAAATGAGCATAGTTTGGGAGTTTTTTGCTGCTGCCATTTGGTTGAGGCTGGCCCCACTGCTGTTCTAAGCAGACTGTGACACTTCTTGGCATAGAGTTTCAGACTGGTTAATGGAAAGCTGATAGCTAGCAGGTCTCATGGATTTAATCATGAATCATGCCCTTGGTTTTGTTCAGTAATTTTTCTCTAGCATGACTGAATGGTGGGGAAATTTAAGCAGTAATAGTTCAAACTGAAAAAGATTTTAATACTCCTTGTGTTTGCCTGTAACTTTTCAATAAATATTTAAGCTGCATGAGGATGATCAGTACGTTAAACTTCACTCCAATGATCCACCTGTTTCATCTTTTCACCCATGGCAGCAGTCAATATACAGGCTTACTGAGCAAAACTCGCCAAATAGATAAAAGCCAACCTAAAGGAATATTTTTTCCAATATATTTTGATTAGGAAATGAGCTTACACATTCAAAGTGCAAGGTACATGCCCATTATCCACTTTGATTCATTTATATTTTACATTTGGCACACAGTTTTACCTATGTAGCCTAGCATCATAGCTGTGAAGCACTGAGCAATGCCTGTGATGGAACTAGCTGCACTGGTAACTGCATTTTTGTTATGTGGATAATAAGAACTTGCAGCTATTAATAATGATGTCAGGTGACTTCTACTGTCATGCACAGCTTTTTCCCAGTATTGACTGCCTCTCATTCACTGAGAATTCAATGGAGAGAAAAGCCTCCATTGGACCAGGTGTGTTGGTAGGGCCTGGACCCAAAGAAGGATCTATGCTGGAGCATTCTGCTCCTGAAGGGACTGCACCCTGTGGAAAGCACCCACATTGGAGCACTTCTTGAGGAAGGACTGACACTGGATAAGTTTATGGAGGACTGTCTCCCATGAGAGGGACCCCATATTGGAGAAGGGGAACAGTGTGAAGAGTTGTCCCCCCGAGGAGGAAGGAGCAGCAGAGAAAAATGTGTGGTGGACTGACCTGCCCACAGAGGCTGAGATCTCCCCATCCCTGGATAAGAAGTTGTGGATTCCCCATCCCTCAAAGTGTTCAGGATCAGGCTGGATGGGGCTCTGAGCAGCCTGGTGTAGTGGAAGGTGTCCCAGCCCATGGCTGTGGAGCTGGAACTAAATGATCTTTATGGTCCCTTTCAATTCCCACCATTCTATGATTCTATAACCTCAATCCCTACTTCCCATTTTCCTGAGCTGCTCTTAGAGAGGAGATGGAGAAAACCAGAAGTAAAACGAAGTCTGGGAAGAATGAAGAGGTGGGGAGAAAGTGTGTTTAAGATTTGTCTTTATTTCTTGTTATCCTACTCTGATTTGAATGGAAGTAAACTAAATTAACTTCCCCTAATGAAGTATGATTTCCCTGTGATGGTAATTGGTGGGTGGTCTCTTCCTGTCCTTATCTCGGTCCATGAACCTTCCATTTTATTTTCTCTCCCCTGTCTGGCTGAGGAGGGAGTGACATAGTGGCTTTGGGGAGGCATATGATGTCCAGCTTGGGTCAACCTATTCCCCTACCCCACGGAATCATCTGATGCTTGGGGGTGGAGGGGACTCCAAGGTCATCTAACTCCAACCCCCTTGTCATGGCAGGGACACCATTCCTCTCCCCATCTTTGTGGCTCCCATCTGGGCTCACTCCAGCAGGTCCATGTCTTTCCTGAGCTGAGGACCACAGAGCTGGATGCACTCCTCCAGTTAGTTTATCACAAGTGCCAAGAAGAGAGGTAGAATCACCCACCTCAGCCTACTGGCCACACTGCTTTTGATACAGCCCAGGATACCTGCGTTTTTATCCATGGTGTTCTTGGGGTGGTTATTTGAGTGTAGCATCTGGATGTGATGCAGCAGATGTGTGGAAGTTTCCCATGGGGTGGGAGGTGCATTTTGCCATGATGCTGTAAGGAGGCTGAGGCTGCAACTTCCACTAGTGATGGGCTCCTCCTGAGGCAGCTGGAACAACCATCCCTTCAGAGGCAAAGCCTTATGTCCCAGTAGAAGCTGAATGTGATGAAAATCTGCCAGGAATTACCCATATGAAGACTATAAATAATTGGGAAAAAAAAGTGGAAATGGCAGGAATGTAAAAATCTGGCATCTCCCTTCATGATTTGCAAAGTAACACCCGGAGTCCAGCTGATAACACAAAGAAGATCCTTAGCTTTGGCTTGCCAGAAACAGAGGCAGGAACCAACAACCTGAATTATGTGAAGTCCATCAGGTGCTGGCACTGATAAAAAGAATGGAAATTTCAAATAAATAAGGTGAAATGGGAAGACTTCCTTAGAGCACATGTACAAAATTTCATTATTGTTAAACTAGGGAGCCAAGCATAGCTTTTCATTTTCAGCTCCCTGCAAGATTGATTTGACTCGTATATAGTGAGGGACTTCAGTCTTTTGTAGCCACCTGGAGCAGGGGACCAGCAAAGGCCAAGGTATTTCCCTATCCAGGTGGCCCTCATAAATATCTCGGTGGAATTTATTTTCTTTCATTTACTTTGGCATTGCTTGGGCACTGCTTGATTAAGGGGTGGTGTGTAGGAACTGATATGCCCAGAGATAGACAGCCACATCTGCTAACCATTTGGATTAATTATTACACCTGTACCATAAAACACATGTTAATAAAGGTTTGGTGAACAGGTTCAGGTTGCAGTTTTAAAAAGACGCAAAGAAAGCACAATGTTAGTCACATACAAGAGTGAGCCAAACCTTTTGCTGATAAGATGCTGCAGGTTCCAACCACATCCAAGGAAGAGGCAACGTCAGATACACATGAAAAATAAATCACACTTAGGAGGAAAGTGAATATCCTGGCAAGCTATGCCTTTGTAGTCTATTGGCTAGAAGGTGAGCGATGGTACACATTCTTTATTTCCTTCTTTCTTTGCTGTTAGATGTAGAAGGAAAAAAATCATTAATCACTCTGCAGGATACAGCACTTAAATGGGTAAAGTTGCTGAAGGGGTCTGGTTAGCATCAGCCGATTTTTCATTTCCTTTCAGTGGGGACAGTGTGGTGCTCTGGAATCCCTGGAGCCCAGGAGCATGAATGCAGGTATTGAATTTTCAGGAGGAGACAATTAAGACCAAGCATGTGAGATACAATCATATTTAAATTAATTCAGATACCTCAGCTGAAGACCTAAACCCTCTGCCTTTTCCCTTCTTTGGGAGGCATATTTGGGAGGGCTTTACTGGGCTGGCATTAATCATTAATCATATGAGCCTTGTGTCAGCTATGATGGAACACAATGGAGCTCTGTATTTATTATTTCTTCCCCTGAAAAGGTTTACCATATTCTTTCTGCCTGTGGAAAATCACTTTCCAGAACAATCTCTGCAAACATCTTTTGCCTGGTTTTTACAGCTCTTTATTCTGAGACAGACTGGGGTCAGCATGGAGTGAATGTGGGCCCTGAGCCTTTATTATTTTCCAGATATCTCCTGACCCAAACTGGCTTCCATCATGATCTGCAGATGAGCTGAAGAAAGAGCATAGGACCATTGTGAAGACACCTCAGTGTCATCTCACCTGCAGTCCTTCTCACTCTGGGCTTCAACTGTGGTTGAGCTGGTGTTTCCCTGTTATCTTTGATGGATAGTAATACCCATCACTGCAAATATCACTAACGAAGATGTCCAGCACCACTGGGCAATAGTGCGTGGTTAAGGAAATCTTTCCAAAAGGAGGAAGCCAGAGCATGCACCTGTCCCTCAAACGTGTTCAAACAATATTTCACTGACAAACCCAAGAGTTCAATGCATTTGGTCCTGACCTGTGGCAAATGCTCCAGCTGAATTTAGCTTCCCAAGCTGAGTTTGATGCTGAGAGATTGGCAGAAGATTCACAAATCAGGCAAAAAAAACCTTTCCACTGGGGAAAGACAATTTGAAAAGGAGGATGGGTCTTTCATGTCCTCACAGCCCCACCTCCAGAATCTATTAGAACGCCTACAGCAAGGGCAGTTTATAAGACCTAATAAGCCTACCTTTGGGAAGGTCCTGCAAAGGCAGTCTGGTCATCCAAAGTGAAGGATGCTCTTTTAGAGAGATTTTTCATGAATCAGGGCAAAAAGGTGAAGTTAAATATCTGCCTCATCTGCCCAAAGAAATATTTGTACAGAAATATGGCAATCTACAGGGGAAAGGAGTATGGAAATGTGAAATGCACTGGGATATAATTTTAAGAGATAGCCCATGATAAGTCTGATAAGGCTGTTTATCTGATATGTGTGTTTCAGTGCCTCAGGTTTACTTTCCCCTGCAGCCTCAATTTAAAACTTTTTGGTGTTTACCTGCATATGCATATACTTCAACACTTTGGAGGATTAGAGTCAAAACTAGTGTTTCATTTTCTTTATTTTCTAACCATACTTCTTTTTCCATAGTACCACTATATCATTAATGTACACCTTTGTGGCTACTCTGAACATTTGAATTCTGCCCAGGTAATAGGTGCCAGTTGCAGTATATGAATTGCAGTGCATGGAAACTACTGGTACATTAACAACATTCATTTTTCTGTACTGGAATAATCCTTGGAATGTATTCATTTCAAGCTATTGTTTAGATTTACTATCCAGCTCCACCTTCTGGTAAACTTGCATTAAATCTAACTTCAAGTTCCTTTCTACTTGTAAATACTGAAAGCAAATTCTTTCCTTTGTAACTATGCTACTGATCAACACTTAAGGATGAATTATACTGACCTGTATTAACCTTGCCAGCCACTGAATTTGTACCCCATTGCCTTTTTCAGGGATACATGAAATAAAAGCAGTACTTTCAGAGTAAGCTTTAAAGCTTAAAGGGAGATCATCTGCATTCTCAAGTCACTTTCTGATTTGAGTCATCTCTTCATCAGTAGGTCCCAGACTCCAAAATTACAGAATTGCTTCCTTAGACTCATGCTGCCACAGTTCTTTTAATTTTGGCTGATTAAAAGAATGCACAACTGTGTCTAATGAGATATCCATTCATTCTCAAAGAGTTTTGCAAAAAAGATAAGCATGTGTTTATACTCAAAACTGAGCATAACTGGATTTACTTGTAAATTGCTCATTTATCTCTCTACTTTTTATCCCTTTTGTAAAATATATAAAATAATCAGACTGTTAGATGTCACAACAAGGGACATCCAATACTACTGATTTATGAAGCACCTAGGACAGCTGCATTCCGATCTTGGACAGGGCATGTGGACACTATGAATTTCAACACCAGTCATTTAATTAATCTGTTTACCCAAGCTCCTATCTATGGTGTTTGGGTTTTTATGCACTTCTTGCCTGTGCATTTGCAGTGTCTTTTGAAACCTCACCTTTTTTATTTATGTACTTCTAGTATATAAGCTGTATCTCTACTTATAAACTAACTAGCGCTCAAGGGTTAATCAACAATCATCTATAATATTAACTTTAGGCACACACCCAGACACAGCTTCCTCAAACCATCTAGACCCTCACAGACAAAGTCAAGGCATAGTCTAAGGGGCAGCACAGGCCAGTGAGAATTTCCCACAGGCATTTTGGGCAGTGGTAGGCATAGCACTCCCCTTCACTGCTAATTTTTTATTTAAGGGTTGACATTGCCTATCGCTCTCGTTTTCTGTTCCTGAGAACACAGAGGACTGACAGCCTGGTTCATCTTGTGACAGGGCAGAAGGTGCATCAGGATATACAGCCCTGGTATACATCTTGTACAAACCACAACTGAAATGATGCAGTTTATTTCCACTTATTGCCCATGAGCAGACCACCTCTGACTACGGCCTACAGTGTGCTAAGAAAGGTCTCTTCATTACGCCAGTGTGGAGCTTGCAAGCTTTTCAACATGCAGAAAGCTGAGGACAGTGTGCATTTTTCTTTATTTTCTCTTGGACCAAATCCTTATCTTCTTCCTGTGTTTCTACTCAAAGAGCATTCAACTGCACTATAGCTAATGGAGGTTTGCCTGAGTAAGGACTTAACGTTTGTCCTCTTACTGAAGAAAAAAACATCCAGTTGTTTCTTGCTTGTGTTACCGTAGGGTATAAGATGTCTGTTTTTCAAACAAAGTTCCATAGGCCTGAGGACAAAAGGAAAACACAATTCCACCCCTCAAAGTATCATGAGGCAAAACACAATGGGCAGCTACAGACAGATGAATGGGTACACAGACACAGAGAGACAGCGCTAGTCATGCGATGGGCTGCAACCTAACCATTGTCACCATGGGCATCACTGGAAGGAAAACAATTGGAAAGAGAACTGAGCCAAGAGAGGCATTTCATTTGCAGAGGAATTTGCGTCTCAGCACTTGGTGACAGTCCAGCCAGAACAAAAACCGGAACTGTTGCAAGGCTGAGTAAGAAGGGGCACGGAGCCCCTGCTGGGGACGTTCTCCTGGCGGGCTGGCCCTCACGGGACTTGCACAACCTTCCAGTTGCAGCGAACTGGCACACGCCAGCAACCACAAAAACACTTCCATCACAGTTTTTCCAGCCAGTGAAGCCTGAAAGAGAGTGGTGGAGCAGATTTTGTCTCCTATTACAGGGAACGCCTCCAGGAATAAGAGGCAAAAAAGGAGAAAATGTGGTCATTAGATCTGAAAATGTAACATACAGGCACTACGGTATGGCACCATAGTCTGGCCAAAGATCCAATAGCTTCCAAGTGAATGACAGATGATAGGTAGTATAAGAACTGACTGCAGACAGCTAGACAGGATAGACCAGCTCCAACCCCAGGCAGCACTACAGGCTGGGGGCAGAGTGGCTGGCAAGTTGCCTGGGGGAAAAGGACCAGGGGGTTCTGGTCAACAGCAGCTGAACATGAGCCAGCTGTGTGCAGGTGGCCAAGAAGGCTGATGGCACCTGGCCTGTGTCAGCAATAGTGTGACCAGCTGGACCAGGGCAGGGATTGTCCCCCTGTACTTGGCACTGGTGAGGCCACACCTGAAGTGCTGTGTCCAGTTCTGGGCCCTTCACAGCAAAAGCATTGAGGGGGTGGAGTGAGTCCAGAGAAGAACAACGAAAATGGTGAAGGACCTGGAGCACAAGTCCTGTAAAGAGTGGTTGAGGAAGTTGGGGTTGTTTAGCCTGGAGAAGGCCCAGCCCGGACCTTATCGCTCTCCACAATTCGCTGAAAGAAGCCAGGGGAGAGTCGGTCTCTGCTCCCAGCAACCAGCAACAGGGCAAGGGGAAATGGCTTCAAGCTGTGCCAGGAGAGGTTCATGTTGGACATCAGGAGGAATTTCTTCACAGAGAGGGTTGTCAAGCATTGGAACAGGCTACCCAGGGAGGTGGTGAAATCATCATCCCTGAAAATGTTCAAGAAATGACTGGATGTAGCACTTAGTGCTGTGGTTTAGTTGATATAGTGGTGATCGCTCAAAAGTTGGACTGGATGATCTTGGAGGTCCTTTCCAACCTTAATGATTCTATGATTTAATGCAGGAGGTACAGAGGAAGCAGGGGAAGGTTGCAAACAAAAGGTGACATGATCACAGTGGCAGTCTGTGAGCACAGAAATGCAAACTGACAGAACTGGGATGAGTTTATCTGTGTACGTGGAAGCTCAAATCTCCATCACACTGTGCAAAGTCTGTACGTGGTCTGAATGGGATTTATGAGTCACAGGCTCTGCCCAGATGGACTCTGAGTGACCAGCAGAATGTTGATGCTCTCCCAAAGAACTGGAAAGTGAGTTTTAGTCAACCTGAATTCAAGATATTAATTAACTGCACGTAAAGTGCAGCTAATGCAAGTGAGATTTTAAATTGGAAGGGAGAGTGATTTTTCTCTAGCAGTGACATGAATTGCTGGCATGGAGTGATTTGTGTGGAGACACTCAATGGATTTGTGCCTTTGCCTGACTGGAAATTTGAGGGATTTTTGCATTGAAAGAGGTGTCAAAAAGGATCACACTCATAAGGAAACTTGAGTCTGACTGGGCTCTGGCCAGAGGAAAGAAAAGTTACCTCTGAATTCAATTATCTGCAGGATATCTTTGTCCTAGGGTGTCAAAAAGAGCACAGAATGGTCGGCCAACACCTCCACCAGACTGGAATGGCTGGGACATTTCCTCTGCATTGACAGCTCCTCTTTCCCTTGAGTGGAAGGAGACTGACCCAAAAATACCCTGAAAGATGATGAAAAGGAAACTGCTTGGCTACAGTTTCTCCTTGCCATTCCCTGGTTATTGCAGTCTCTTCCCCTGACTTATCCGTCCTTTTTTAAAAATTTCAGTCCTGGCAAGCTGTACTAGGAGGCTTCAGACAGGCAGGGATGTGTCAGACATACAGGTGAATCCGAAAGTCAGGGTTGTATCTCCTCTGGTTGCTGGCACATATTTATTTGAGAAATCTAGGTGGAGACCACCGTTTTCTTTCTAACTTCCCAACACTGTTCTTTTCTCACCAAAAAAATTAGATGTCCTCTGCAAAGTATTCTCTGTTGACCTCCTTTTAATCTGCATCACTTTGGAGGTCAGCAAGAGAACTGTTTTGCTGATCCACAAGTTTATTCTCATTGGTAATTCAGTGCCCTGTTTTTTGGCCTATAATGACAATAGTTACCAGCCTAAAAAGTACTTCATCTTGCTTTTTATTGCCAGTAGAGTTCAAATATCTTACATGCTATGTGGGGACCCATTACACTTAACAATTTTTAACTCTTTTCTTCAAGCCTAAATGGAAGTTTCCACGCTTCTAATGAGTAACAGGATGCAAAAATTATAACTGTGATTAAAAAAAACACAACTTGTAGTCTGTCACAGTATTTTAAGTTTCTTTGTGTTTAGATACTCAGTTCAAAATTGTACGTGCTAGACCTCTTAGTGGTTAGGGAAAACAGTGGGGAGTTACTAGTCTGGAGCCAGAGGGTGTCTGATTTTCATTGGAAGCTGGAATATCCAAGGCAGGAGTTGGGGAAGCCAAAAGTCCTTCAGAATAATTTTTCTGTTTTGCAAAATAAACAAAGGAGGATTCAAATGAAAGCAATGCTGGGACAGATTCCCATAGGAACACAGAGCATATTCTGGCAGAATCCTGGGGCTCTTTTCNAAGTTGCCTGGGGGAAAAGGACCAGGGGGTTCTGGTCAACAGCAGCTGAACATGAGCCAGCTGTGTGCAGGTGGCCAAGAAGGCTGATGGCACCTGGCCTGTGTCAGCAATAGTGTGACCAGCTGGACCAGGGCAGGGATTGTCCCCCTGTACTTGGCACTGGTGAGGCCACACCTGAAGTGCTGTGTCCAGTTCTGGGCCCTTCACAGCAAAAGCATTGAGGGGGTGGAGTGAGTCCAGAGAAGAACAACGAAAATGGTGAAGGACCTGGAGCACAAGTCCTGTAAAGAGTGGTTGAGGAAGTTGGGGTTGTTTAGCCTGGAGAAGGCCCAGCCCGGACCTTATCGCTCTCCACAATTCGCTGAAAGAAGCCAGGGGAGAGTCGGTCTCTGCTCCCAGCAACCAGCAACAGGGCAAGGGGAAATGGCTTCAAGCTGTGCCAGGAGAGGTTCATGTTGGACATCAGGAGGAATTTCTTCACAGAGAGGGTTGTCAAGCATTGGAACAGGCTACCCAGGGAGGTGGTGAAATCATCATCCCTGAAAATGTTCAAGAAATGACTGGATGTAGCACTTAGTGCTGTGGTTTAGTTGATATAGTGGTGATCGCTCAAAAGTTGGACTGGATGATCTTGGAGGTCCTTTCCAACCTTAATGATTCTATGATTTAATGCAGGAGGTACAGAGGAAGCAGGGGAAGGTTGCAAACAAAAGGTGACATGATCACAGTGGCAGTCTGTGAGCACAGAAATGCAAACTGACAGAACTGGGATGAGTTTATCTGTGTACGTGGAAGCTCAAATCTCCATCACACTGTGCAAAGTCTGTACGTGGTCTGAATGGGATTTATGAGTCACAGGCTCTGCCCAGATGGACTCTGAGTGACCAGCAGAATGTTGATGCTCTCCCAAAGAACTGGAAAGTGAGTTTTAGTCAACCTGAATTCAAGATATTAATTAACTGCACGTAAAGTGCAGCTAATGCAAGTGAGATTTTAAATTGGAAGGGAGAGTGATTTTTCTCTAGCAGTGACATGAATTGCTGGCATGGAGTGATTTGTGTGGAGACACTCAATGGATTTGTGCCTTTGCCTGACTGGAAATTTGAGGGATTTTTGCATTGAAAGAGGTGTCAAAAAGGATCACACTCATAAGGAAACTTGAGTCTGACTGGGCTCTGGCCAGAGGAAAGAAAAGTTACCTCTGAATTCAATTATCTGCAGGATATCTTTGTCCTAGGGTGTCAAAAAGAGCACAGAATGGTCGGCCAACACCTCCACCAGACTGGAATGGCTGGGACATTTCCTCTGCATTGACAGCTCCTCTTTCCCTTGAGTGGAAGGAGACTGACCCAAAAATACCCTGAAAGATGATGAAAAGGAAACTGCTTGGCTACAGTTTCTCCTTGCCATTCCCTGGTTATTGCAGTCTCTTCCCCTGACTTATCCGTCCTTTTTTAAAAATTTCAGTCCTGGCAAGCTGTACTAGGAGGCTTCAGACAGGCAGGGATGTGTCAGACATACAGGTGAATCCGAAAGTCAGGGTTGTATCTCCTCTGGTTGCTGGCACATATTTATTTGAGAAATCTAGGTGGAGACCACCGTTTTCTTTCTAACTTCCCAACACTGTTCTTTTCTCACCAAAAAAATTAGATGTCCTCTGCAAAGTATTCTCTGTTGACCTCCTTTTAATCTGCATCACTTTGGAGGTCAGCAAGAGAACTGTTTTGCTGATCCACAAGTTTATTCTCATTGGTAATTCAGTGCCCTGTTTTTTGGCCTATAATGACAATAGTTACCAGCCTAAAAAGTACTTCATCTTGCTTTTTATTGCCAGTAGAGTTCAAATATCTTACATGCTATGTGGGGACCCATTACACTTAACAATTTTTAACTCTTTTCTTCAAGCCTAAATGGAAGTTTCCACGCTTCTAATGAGTAACAGGATGCAAAAATTATAACTGTGATTAAAAAAAACACAACTTGTAGTCTGTCACAGTATTTTAAGTTTCTTTGTGTTTAGATACTCAGTTCAAAATTGTACGTGCTAGACCTCTTAGTGGTTAGGGAAAACAGTGGGGAGTTACTAGTCTGGAGCCAGAGGGTGTCTGATTTTCATTGGAAGCTGGAATATCCAAGGCAGGAGTTGGGGAAGCCAAAAGTCCTTCAGAATAATTTTTCTGTTTTGCAAAATAAACAAAGGAGGATTCAAATGAAAGCAATGCTGGGACAGATTCCCATAGGAACACAGAGCATATTCTGGCAGAATCCTGGGGCTCTTTTCTGCTCTGATTTATATCAGCAGGATAAACGCTCTTTATTATTTACCAGATGCCAAGGACCAGCAGAATCTACAGGAATAATATGATTCAGTAATCTACAATACAGCTATTTCTTGGGTACCTTGTCATTTCCCCAGCTCTGTGCCCTCATGATCTCTGTGTACATGATCTGACTGGCTTCTTCAGCAGGAGAAATGAGATCCAGGACAATGTCCTGCCTCCTGGCACTTTGCTGTCCCTCTTCAACAAACAGATTTTATAATAGCGGAGATATGGTTCCTATCGAGCAGGTAGTTACACCAATGCCTTACACCGCTGATCATGTGCTATATAAGGACAAACTGTACAACTATGATATAAACTATGACATATGATACAGTTATACTGGAGTAACTGCATCCACAGCCATAGAATGCTCCACCAATTTAACTGTGCTGAAATAATCAAATCAGTGCCAACCTCACATTCAGGCATGTTCTTAGAAATTCTAACCTTAAGCAGGGAGTTACCTATTTCCTTAAACCCTGATCCAGATTCAGAGGAAGATCTCACCTCCAGTTCCACGTCCGTCTTGACAGCCATCATAAATGGCCAGCTAAGATCATCAGGGCAGCTAGAGGGAATTGCTGTTCTTCAGGATATTTTTCAGGTTACAAAATGGATCTGGATCAGTACAAAGTCCCATTCCTGCTCCCCTTATTCTCCTTCCTCCTGTCACTTCAGCTGCATGGCAAGCTATTAGGAACTGAGAGTTGAACAGACTCTGCTCATCTTGCATGAGAGGAAGACTGCACTGAAGCCTCTGGGAAGCCCCTTAACAATATGTGATTTTACTGTCTTCTTCACCTATTCCAGTGCTTTGTGGAACACAGGGAAGGTACATCGTGCAATGCAATAATGAGTATACTTTAAAGAAAAAACACACAATGGACACCTTCTTTAAAAAGAGAACTGGTCTGTTACTCACATGTTAGTTTATCTACTTGTAATTATTTTTTGCGGTTAGAATACACCATTTTTGGCTGTTTAAAACAATTGTTGAAGTAGGATATTTGTTAAAATTCTTTCTGCCAGATACTTTAAGCTATACAACACACTGCTGCCAATAGGTCACTTCCCACAAATGAAAATTATTTGCAATGTCATAGACATCAAGCACCAGGATAGACTCAAGGTCTTCTATTCTCAGCTCGTAATTCTACCCTGCACAATGAGAGAATTCCAGAAAATTGTCCCAAAAGGGATTTCCAGAGAAAATCTTCTCCATTCCCCTGCCTCACAAAGTATTGGCTCCACCTACATCATCCCCAGTAGCTGTTTTTCTCTCTGTGCAGACATACAGCATTGAAAAGGAATGCCACCTTCATTTCCTCTGCAGCCAAAAGAGCTTGAGATAGGCAACACTGGAAGCTGTACAGCATAGCAGTGAATGGAGAAAGACATTACCCAAAAGCAGGATTTTCCATGCAAAACACAGGAGACCAGAGATTTAGGCAGCTTCATGTTATGATCAGGTCAGCTCAAGAGAGATGTAAAAGGAACAGCAGGAGCACAGAGGTGGAAAGATGTTTATGGCATGGAGGAGGAAGCAGGCCCCCCACAAACACCTCTCCTGACTAGTGTGTCTTAGGTTTAGCCGTCGCCTGGAATGGCACCATCAACCTGCCCTTGATTCTTTAGGTAATAGGCATAAGCTACCACTGCTGCAAAAACGGCTGCCCCATTGCCAGCTGCTAAATCCACTCCCCATCCCACCCCTCCTTGTGCTACTCTGTGTATCTATGCACCCTCACATGCAGCCAGGCAAAGAAACCAGGGCTAATAGCTGATGGGACATGAGGAAAAGAACAAGGCAGTTCCTGTTCTGTAGGGACAAAGCAGGGCTGGCTCAATGCCTGCTTGTAAAGCAGGTGTGGAAACCATGCCCCAGGCCTGCTTGAAGGACATCTGCAGCAGAGCCATATGCACTGTCACACCTCCCAGGGCAGCCACCAACCCCTATGGGCACTCCGATAATTAGATAGCTTCCTTTCCAATGAACACTACTTGTGCCTTTTTTGCCCCACCATTCATATGCCTTTTGAAGCATTTTTATTATGAGATTTTAATGAGGAAACTATTTTGTTAGCCAGCACCAGGGGAAACATCCATCTATTTTATCTTCAGTATGGCACTGACTGCTTTCATCACCTATGGCTGATGTCCTAGCTAACTACCCAGATGTGCTGGCCAAGCAGCACTTCAAGATTTATTTTAAAATTCACCTAAAAAGAGGCACAGAATGAAGGGGAAAAATCTAGAAGCTGATATGCTAAAGTCATCATTGGGGATTTCAAAAAGCCATGCTTGGGGATTTCATGGGAGGTATTTTTCAAGGCAAATTGATCAGGGACCACAAGCTCAGTGGTACTTTGTTACTTCCACATTAGGGGAATGGCACTGGGAGGGTTGGTATGGAATAATGCCAATTGCCCATTGCTCACCTGTCTCAGATGTCTTGCGCTGCAAATACACCAGCTGTACATTCACTATGTTTTCTTAGCACTCCCATTGCCCCTGTCTGCAGAAAGGTGCTGTGGCATGCTACAGCCACAGCATGACAGCATTTGTCCAAGATGTGATCTCTCAACACCAATTGCTGCTGTTGTTGTTGTTGTTGTTGTTGTTGTTGTTGTTATCATCTGCAGACTAATTTTGCGACACTGACAAGACCAGAGCTATTTCCCATGATGGCTCCAACCCACATTATCTGCTCCAGCACTGTCACCTGCTTGTGCTCCAGGGAACTGGATCATCAGGGAAAATTTTACAGCTTATACATCTTCAGAAACACCTTGGAACCTGCAGTGACTTTTCATCTACTTCCATCTTGTCTGTACAGCACAGAGCCCAAAAGGACCTTTGGGCAGTAGGATGAGGGGGAAAGGTGAGCAGCTGCAAATCTTTACTGGTAGCAGCAAACTGAACTCCCCGGCCATTTCTGTTCACAGCCTGTGATATGAAAGAGCTTGGTGCAAACAAAAACATGGTGGAGGAATGCTGTGCTCACAGAAAAACACATTTTTCTCTGCTTCTGTGAAGGCACCGTGGCCTGGAAGATGAAATGCTGCTGCTGAGTGAAGACCGCCTGCCTGAGCCACAGTCTGACCGAGCACTCTGCTTGCACTTGGATTTTCCTCGAACCACAACCCTGCATGAATTCTAAATTTTCCAGAGAAAGGAAAGGCATAAATGAGGTGTTTGTGGTGAGACAGTCTCCACTTAAATAGAGCCGAAGCGACAAGGAGTTTTCTGCAGGACTGGTGAAGAGAAGCCTCATGGGGCAAGGATGGGGAGGTTGGGGCGACCCGAGTGGCAGGCTGGGCAGGATGCTCAGGGAAGCAGGAGGGACATCTGCGAATAGTCAGTGCTGCTCTCAGTGCCTTGGAGATGGGGAGATGAGCCACGGCCCTGAGCTAGAGCAGATATGGCTGAAATAACCTCCCCGGCCCTGGTCAGTCCTGCAGGAGCATGTCCTTGCTGCTGCCACACAGAGCAATTCAATGCCAACCCTCTCAACCTGCAAGCAGGAGTTCTGCCAGCCTAACAAACACAAACCTTCTCTGACTAAGTACACAGTAACCATATTATCTGCTGGAAATTACCTTCTGCAGTCCTGGGGCCTCTCTCAAAAGCCAAGTCAGCATTTCATAGCCCTCTGGGTACGAGAACTGCAGTTCAAAGTGCACTGTCACTTGTGGAAGATGTCTAGCAGAACTCTTTGCCATTGGGGAATTAATTTTGTTGCAGTGGAATGGTTTTACAAGCCTGTGACGATTTTATGGAAGTTTTGCTTCAGAGATAAAGGTGGAGGAGATAGCTATCCAACATTGTCAAAAGACCAGGGCTCCCCTGAACGAAGCCTTGGGGTGTGACCTTGAATCTCCTTTCTGTAATGTTTTTCTTTGCAGTGTATATGTCAGCATTTTTAAAAGATCATGTCAAAATGAAATATTTTTATCTATCAGAAATTAGCATTTTCTAGCATATTATTTCACAGGAGGATCTATATTTCAGAGGCAGAGGAGTGAATCCTGACTTACTGAATTTCTACATAAAAAATATAAAAAATACTGCATTTTCCATGTCCCAAAGCTATTTCCTGTTTGAGCCAAAACTCTCTATTTTCTCATACTTTTTCGTGAGCACAGTACTAGGGCAAATGTGTAATTCTCCACAGGAATACACTTAGTGGAGGCAGTAAATCAGGAGTGCAACAATCTTCCTAGGGAAGGTGTCTGAATCTCCCCAAATGTTTGACCTCCCTGGGATAGCCTGCAAAAATGCTAATGACTCTAATGCCTCTCACACTCTCTGCCTAATGACAGCCGCTCCTGTTGCCAATTAGATGAGATTAGGGGAGAGCTGCCTTGTGCATACTGTACATGACAGCCTATTCCTAGAGCCGTATATTGCCTCTAAATTGGCTAATGCTGAATTCAGTATGGAAATGGAAAGCTATTTGTGGGAGGCTTGTCCTGAGTCCCCAGCAGGGTGTGAGAATTTGTACTTAGTGCTGATGGTACGGTTATGCTGCACTGCTGATGGATGTAAAAGAGAGCTGCCAAGTAGAGACTTCAGAACCATTTCCTAAATAACAGCGATAAAATTACTGTTAGAGACCAAATCTGCACTGTTTTCCTATTTTCCAGGCAACTCCGAGCTGCCTGGGGAAGCAAGGACATAATTCCCCCTCAGAGTATCATTATGCGAGTTTTTGTACACTAAGCTTTTTCATACCCACCTCACAAGAAGGAAGACTGAAAGGGAAAACCTGGTGGGAGAGTGAGAAAGGAGAAAGTGGAGAAAGAAGAAAAAGCAGTGGCCCGGGCTCCCCAGGAGCGGATAATGCGAGAGCGCCGTCGCGTCAGACCACAGCGGATTGCTGCATGCTCAGGGGTGTCTTGTGAGCCCATGAAAAATCCTGTACCAGAGTAATCAAACCCAACTCCCATGCATTCCATTCCCTTTCTGGAGTCTAGGTGGGTACTGGTTTTAAAACACAAATTTTGGAATAAAATGTCATCTTTTGATTTGCCTTATCTATTTTAAACACGACACTGAATTCTTGTCGGTTAGAAATTTCTATTGAAAATTTGTGTTGCACAAAAAATAACTATTTTTTTAGAAGCAGGATTTTCTTTTAAAGCTCTTTCTTCTAATTTTTTTTTCCTGTTGTCTGATCAAATTTTTTAAAAAAAATGTTTCAAACCAAAACATTTCAAACCCTCAGAATATGAGTTACAACAGAGTGGATTCTATTTAAGACTTTGTTGATATTTATTTTGTTCGACTTTTCTTTTTTTCTTGATGTATATTTTTTTCCTGCAGTATTTCTTTCTTTTCAAATTCTTCACAGCACTGGAAAATTTACAAGGAAAAATCTACAATTTAGCTTCCCTTTTTCAAAGCTGATGAAGTTACATGTTAGCTGTTTCAGTTTCAATTATTTTCCTTCTTAAACCAGTTTTTCTAATTTTACATAGTCCTAAGAAGTCATATGAATCAAAATTAGAAATTAAAAAGTGAAATAAAAGCATTGACATTCTCAATGTTGTTTACTTACAGTGATCAAAATTAAAAACAGCAAAAAAATTTTCTTTGGGAGAACTAGAAGAAGGTGTACAAACATTAAAAACTGTAAAACATTCTGCTCTTATTCACCTGAAGGAGAGGCAATTTTGTATTTGGGACTTTTATGTGGAATAGTTTTGCTATTTGTGTAACAGCTTTAAGCCACACATACATTTTTGCAGCAGAAAAACCAAACCAAAACAAAAAAGGTACATTCAAAGCTACTTTGATTTTCTCCAGCATGAGTGGAAATTGTCCTTCCTGACGCCTATAGCAGATACTGTTTTTTATTGTATAAACAATAAAACACATCTGCCCTCCACACATACTCACTTCTTTAATAGGAGAGTATTTTTAAAAGAGGAATGTACATAATAATGTTAGGAGAGTATAAGAATTAAATCTCCTTCAGTTTTATTTTCACATATGCTGAGTGGCAAAGTCACATCACAGACAGGTCATATTAAAAAAAAGGAATATATATCTGCTAGCACATTCTCATTTGTATTTTTTATTTACACACTCTCTAACACAGTTTTGTGCTTGGCAATCCAATCTAGTTTTAATTTGCGCCCTCCAGAAACTATATTTGTCTACAGTCTGTCCCCCTTGTTAGTCATAAGGAAGAATTTATATTCAGGCAATTTTTAGATCCCCTCTGCCCTCCTGTTCCAATTCAGTTACATGCTATCAGGAGGTTTTGACTGATATTCCCAACACTGGACTCCTCTACTGGGGAAAATCTCAGGCTCTATATTCTTTCTTCTTTATCGTCAGTTGATAAAAATAAAAACTACTTGTAAGAAAGACTGCAAGACATATTTGTCTCCTTTAACATCTTAATTCTGCTTTTTACTATCGTGTTAAGATCAAGAACATGTTGATTACAATCTCACAATTATAGAGAAACTGATACTTATATAACTGATATTAATAAAGAAACTAAAGAATATTAATCCCTTCTTCCTTCACTTTTTTGCCATCTTTAGTAAATTTCATGCTTATCATCCTGCAACATGAAGCCATTACTGAGAAATTTTTATCTTTTCCTGATACTGTTTTCATTGTATCCACACTTGACTCTTTGCCTATTTCCTGTTTTTTTCTCCTTCCAGCTGTCAGGCTGAAAGTGTTGTACAGGACCTTCACATAGAGACAGTTTTTGCCATCTAGACCTGGGCATCTCTAGACAATTCCATGTAAAGTTTTACTGATGTGTTGGCTTAGAGGAATAACTTCAGCCAGTTGATATTTCTAGCTGTGTAGACTAGCAATTCATGTCATAACCGCAGTTACAATCTCCATCTTAATAATTAATTAAGCAACTTGCTTCTATTTTGTCCCCAAAGGTCCCAGGAATATTTTTCACAGTGTAATGTTCAGATTTGTTTCCTGTGGTATACTGAACCAGAAATAAACATGACCTGCCATCAAAATATATGTCTTATTTATCTCCTGTGTCGTGATTTATGGAGAATTGGGAAATGAAGTTTGAAGAAATCAATATTTCTTTTGGAGGACTCCTTTGCCTCCCCACCCCACAGCTGTGAGATCCTGAGGAAAGTCACACAGCAGATCAGATGCTGGCTCATCTGCAGCCAGTAACAGAATATTTTGGGCAAGTGTATATCCCACCAGGTCAGCTGCTAATATTTCGCTCTTGCTTTTCAGCGAGCAGGCAGGCATGAGATACTCTGACTAAGACCCAACTTGCACATTCCCACTAAAGCTTAATTTGGCCGCATTGCAACATCTGTGTTGTGCTGAGTCCAGTATCTCTCTGTGCTTCCAGGGTCAAACTCATCTATCATCACAGGCAGCAGTTTGGAAGATGGCAACTGCTGCTGCCTCTGGTCCCAACTTACTGACAAAAATAAAAGAAAAAAAGGACTAATTCATACTTTAGAAGGTGTTCAGTAGATGAGGCTACCCTTCTAGGCAGAATCAGGCCAAGTTTCTCCCCAGATATTTCTCCCACACAAGAGGTGCATGCCCTTGAAATTTAATAAAGAGAGCAAACGACACTTCATAATTTTCATCCCAAGCACTGACTGAAAGGTGACATTACACAATAAGAGTAAATCTCCTGCTCCGCTTATACCAGCCAAGAACCCAGAGACATTTCTGCCATAACTCCCAAACCAAAATAGCAATTGGTGAAATACAACCTGCATGCTGTTGTTAAAAACAAGTGTGAGTATTGTAGTTAATGCTTGGCAGCAAGCCTGGGAGCCAAAGTTCACCAGAGGGGCCCCGCTGGGGATTCCTGGAGGCACTGCATAAATCTCTTCTCCACTCCTTGTCACTGACACACTGTGTATGGGAGCACCCCGAAAAATATGCCCCAGGCTCCCGGCAGCAAACACCAAGCCCACGTCACAGCCCAGAATAAACAGCATGGATGCACATGTCCCCTGTGTTCATGCCTGCACAGAGGGGTGAGGGGCAGCTCTTCACTTGATGCAACAGATAATCAGCTCTTCCTTTGAGGGAACAGATAATCTTGATCAGATAATTGTTAACCAATTACTAAGACTCATTTGGCTCTTACTGGGGTTTTATGTCTGATAATCGTGGCCTGATCCTTTCAGTCCTCACTGGCTCAGCAGCCACCACGAATCTTCCCCCAGAAATTTGGTTTCTGACTCAACAGCTCAGATTCACATCTTTTAAGGAATCACTCAATCTTATTTTAAAGATTCAGAGCGACGCAGGATTTATCTTCTCTTTCCCAAAGCTTAAATACATCCGCTTAAGAAAACCTTATTGAAAAGTTGTACCTAATAATAGGTTTGAATGGTTCGGCAGTCAAATCTTGTGTATAACATTGTCTGTCGGACCAAAGAGCCCTGTACTATCAGATATCTCCTCTTCACATAAGTAATTATAGAACATGATTGAATTGTTTCTTAAGCTCTTTTACAAGTGAAACAAACAGATCCCCTCTAATCTCTCATAGTAAGCATGTTTTCCAGGCCACGATCCATCCTGGCAGGAATCAAGAGGCAGCTGAAGTTAGAGGACTTACCCCAATTCTCGTCTCCTCAGAATCTGATCCCTAAAATGCTAACATGAATATTTACAAACTAGAAAGTGCTTAGGTATGTAACTAGACACATTCTACTTTCATACCTTTTATTCAGTACACAGAAAGCATTCACTATGTTGACCACAAGCACTCCCATTAAATATACAATATTCATACATCTATTCAAATACACAGACTACCTGTAAATGCAAAACTAAGCAAAAATTCAGAATATTTATCCAATAGAAAATTCTGACATCTAACCTCCTTATTTTATCCCGGCTTAAAACCTGAAATGTTAACATTTATCAGAGAGAAAACGACGTTTTACACAAAATGACAGAACATTGTGTTTTCATATTCTTCAGTGCAGACATATCAGATCACTGTTCCCCAAATTAAAGCACTTCCATGTGGATCAATGCTGTTCTGATTCTACATTGCCTCATCATGGTAAATTGCCTGGCAGGGACTGCAGGTTGGTACCCTAATGAACCTTCTCAATGCTCTTGGAAGCCCTGCTCCCTCTCCTCAGCTGGCTCATGCCTTCAGGGCCAGGGAGGAACAGAGCAACAAGAAACCTGTATGCCAGTGTGTGAAACAGGGACTTTCTGGTAGCTTCGCTCTGGGAAAAGGTTACAGGCCAAGTTATAACACTGGCATTCAGTCTCATGCTGCACCAAGCTGCTCTGAAATATTTTAGGTAAGCAGAGCACAGCAGAATCGTCTGATCCAGGCTGAAGGATGACTGAAGTATTTCATACTTACAGTGTGCTCTGTAGAAACTCCTGCTGACTGCTTTTCACACAGATACGAATGTACACAGACATTGCATAAGTGTCTACGTGCATTTTGCACAAAGAAACAGACCTGCCATATGGACTCCAACATAAGTATAAATCACAAGCAAGCACACATCCTGAACACGCACCCAATAAGCATACCCAAAAATCAGACGGCCAGCCCAAATACATGCCCCAAATGCCCCCACCAACAGAGGAGATGAGTCGTAGGACAGGGTGACTTCCTTGCTTTGAGAGTTTATCTCTACTGACTATGAGGTACTTAAACATCTGATTTAGACTAGAAGCTGAACTTTAATATGGCTAAAATTACACATTGTACACAAGAACATGAGGGAAAAACACATAAACATTTACCTAACCTACGCATGCATGCAACCACAAAGCATGAGATATGGCATTGTTATTATAAGCACATACCCAGTTATTTAGTCTGCAAACAGAAACAGAAACCATTTTTACCAGCTCTCAAAATTTAATGCAGGTCCTCCTTATCTTCTTCAAGCCTCTTCTTAAACTGATCACTGCAGAATCAGGAATCTACTTTTACAATGAAAACTTTGCTTTTCTGTCATCAAAGCTGTAAAGATCAGATTGAAAACATGGATCCGACAAGCTAAGAAAAAAAAAGGGGAAAGTGGTCTAAAGAAACCAAAATCTATCAGTTTCTCAAAACTTATGAGTTACTAAGTCTTGCTCTGTTATTTCTAACCCTGTTGGCAGCACTGCAACAAGCCCATGCACATTAAAAGCACATTCACAAGGAAAACCTGAAAACATAAATACAAGTAGATATTGCTGGCGTGGACTCAAGGTATGTGTGCATATCTTACCGCCGCTGTGCAAACGTAGATGTACAAACTCTACGGATGAGGGCACATTCTGCAAAAGTATGTGTGTGTAACACCTGCAAATACTCAACAGGCATCCTGCACAATAGTCACACCACCACAATTATGCACACACAAACACTGCAAACCCGCACGCCTACAATTTTGGAAGCACCAAATAGTCTGACTTTCTGAGTAGAAGCAATGAAAATATTTTCATTTGTAATTGATACTTTGAAAGTAAACGAAAAATTTTGTTTGGGTTCAAATTAAAATGTCAATTTTTGGCTAGAAAAATAAATGAAATGCTTTTACGTCAAAATAACAATTTAAAATGACAGATTTGCTTCGGTTTCAATTTAAATTGTTGTTTTGTTTTGAAAAAAAAATATTTAACGCAGAATGAAAACAAAAATGGGCATTGTGTTTTAACGGGCCAACCCAAGATAAAAATACGGTTTGGAGAAAATGAAAACCAACTGGAGAAATTGTAATGAAAATTTTTTCATTCAAGTTTTCTCTTGGGAACCTTTATTTTTTAGACAGTGGTAGCACACATGTACAACTCACTTCTTATTTTTCATGCACATATGATCAGTAAGAATAGTTCATAAGGACACACTCTGAGCACTTTACACACACAGAGGCACCCATGGGCACTTGGTGTTTCTGCTTTTGACATGTGTGAGAGCATCAAACACACCTTAGCCTGCACTGGACACACACATGTGGTCTCTGTTAAGAAACCCAAGAAATAAAGCCAATTTTAGATCAAGTGAGCTGTGGTCCCCTGGCTCAGGTTCTACTGCAGGTGATTCTATAAACAAAGTTTAGTGCCAACGTGAAAGAACAAATATGCTATAAATAGTTCGTGACTTCCAAAAGCCCTTGTCTCATTCCAGCCCTTGTTCTAAACCAAACCAGCAGATGGGCTGAGAGCACTTCAAACCCACTCCTTGAAATAAAATGCTGGAAATAAAGAAGAACAGCATGAAGGCAGTAAAACAAAATAGGAAAAGGAGGGAGGGGGCAGCAGGGGCAGAGGGAGAAAGGCTTTAATTTATTGGGGAGAGCGCTGGGAATGTAAAAAGAGCAGGAGTGGAAGGAAGAAAGGGGACATCACTCTGCCTGATTGCAATTGTCATTAAGTTGCAGCAGGGGTATTAAGTTGCAGTGTGGGTGCAAGTGCACGCGGCCCACCTCCAACCCAAACCTCCTCGGCATCTGATTCTCCCCTGCTCTGAGTGATTTAATGCCCTGGCCCATGCGGTTTATTTACTGCCTTTTGCTCCATTTAATTGAACCCAGGGGCCTTCACACCAGCACGGGTCAGTAACGAAGCATTTGTTACCTGTGCCAGGCAGCACACCGGAGGCAGGGGAGAGGGAGGCAATCGGCCACTCAAGCACAAAAAGCAACAGTTGGAGCCTGTGCAGGGGGAACGAGCTTCACTGCGGATTCTGATTAGTTTTATGAAGCAGGAGGTTACTCTAACATCTGGAGGGAGTTTGCAAGGAACTGAGACTACACGGGCCTGATGCAGCAGACTTCGCATATAATGTGTTTTTACAACCAGCCTGAGGTGTTAGAAGAACTTGAGAAAGTCCCCAAATTCTCTGGAGCAGATTAAGTGTCCTAAACACAGTTAAGGAGGCAATTGGTTTAACTATAACCTTTATAGCTGCCGAATGTCAAATAACAACAATTACCCTGCATTTAAGAGAAAGACGCAAGAGTATTGAGGCATTTACCTACACAACAAATTGGGGATTGCAGCAACTAAACAAGGTGAGACAAATTACTGTTTGGTTATTAAAATTAAGATCTAGTGAGATTAAACAAAACTGGAGTCGCACGTAATGCAGTATTTCCATGTGCTGGCTGAAAAATCAGTCTTCAGTGACAGTGGCAAAGTCTCCACAGAAATGAAGCGGCAATGATAGAGTGATAGTGGATCTCCAGGAGAGGTCACTGTGTTATGGCAGCATATAAAAGTGTTAGGAACACACACAGCAGACAGTGCTTGAAAGAAAAAGAACAGTCAGACTGGGAGCACATAACTCAGGGATAGAAACAAGTTGGTCACAAACACCATGCAACAAGCAAATAAAAATACAAGTAACAGAGACACGCAGCAGAACTGCAGTCAGTGTAAAAACAGGCATTTCATGCATAAAGAAAAAAGAAAAAAAGAAAAGGAAACATGCAGTATCATTCTGAGCACTGCAGTAAAGAAGAAATGTGCTATGTGCTGCTGTTTTTATTTTTTCCCCCCACAGGAATCCATGCAAACTACTTTGCTACTGTTAATGGCTATATAGACTTCTGGCAGCTAAATGGACTGCCAGACATTACGACAGTAGCAATCAGGGACTAAGCAAAGAGGTATTTCAGCAGGCATGGCATACCCAAAGAGCAAAATAGTTTGGTTTTCTTTCAGAAATTATCCGTGAAAATGATTATCTCCATCAAATCAAATAGGGATACTGTTAAAATTGCTAAAATTCTTTCGAAGTTGCAGAAATTACTCACTAAGCTATTCCAGGAAGAAGTGTCCCAGAGGTGTGATAGCTGAACAAAAAGTGGCCCAGATTAAACAGTCCTCTTGGGAGAAATTTCACCCTGGGAAAAAAAAGAAGTCCCAGGTGTCAAACAGATAAAATTTTGTTCAGAAACATAAGTGGATGGTCTTTTTCCCTGGAAGCACAGATACAACTCAAATACATAGTCAAAACAAAAGCAGAAGGAAAAATCCCATTGCATTTGTCAATACAACATGAGAGAAATTTTGTCATTTTTTTCCCCATATGTCAGCCAAAATAGGTTTTATGGGACTATTACTCAATGTTATACATGCGAACAGATTATACTCCTTGTGTTTTATTTTATTCCAAATAAATGTGTCAAAAGAAAAAAAAAAAGGAACCATGGTCTGTAGCAGGACTATTTATATAAAAATTGCACTCTAATTCTAGATGACAATGCTGAGTGTTATGTGGGCATGACTGAATAAAACCTAAATATTGCAGTATCTTAGCATGATACCATGCTGAATCAAAACACGTACCAGAAGTGTAGACAATGCCAGTCAAATACTTTGAGAGGACAGAGAATGACATTGGAGTTGCTGGATAAAAGCAGACATTGGAGATTTAACAAGGTCTAGGATATACATGGCTTCTACAAGAGTAAACATCTGAGAATGGGATTCTAAATCAGCATTTCATGTCCAGCAGAGAAAACATCAAATCCTATTTTGGTAATTGGACAAACACTTGTCCCCCAATATCATTCAGTGGTAAAAACTGAGGGGTTCGAATTATAAAAATCAAGTGTGTCTGTGAGCTGCTGCTAGACAGTGGAGGAGACTTTGAAAAGGAATGATCTTTGGGGGTTGGACTAGATGATCTTTAAGGTTCCTTTCAACTCAAACCATTCTATGATTCTATAATGCTAAAACTATCACTTGTACAGGTCTCAAACTTGCCTGGGATTGTAAGGACACACTGCTTCTCAGGCATGTGTCACGCACAAAATCCGTATATTCTTTGCTGTCAGGCTGAAAGCAAGATGAGGAAGAAAACAGCAAAACTCTGGGCCATGTCCCGTAAACTGTAAAGCTCTACAATCTGTCCAACCAGACTGGTAGCTAGGCAAAGTTGACAGCTTACTTTCCAGTTCATCAAGGTCTCAGCTTTAGACTGCAAAGGTGCTATAGTTCAAGAAAGGGAACAACAGGGAATAAAGATAGCCACTAGGTAGTCTGGCCCTGTAGTCATCTGAAAAATAAGAAATGTAGTTAGAGTTCCTTTCCTGTAAGACATTTTCATAAAGAAAAAAATAGACACTGACAAATACCGCTGGAAAAAAATGTAAAATTGGAGGAGGACAAGATGTTTAATAGTGAATGAAGTAGGAAGTTCATTTATATCACATGCTTGATTGTAGGGTTAAATATTATTTGCAGAGTGCCACACCAGAGCTGGTTTTACCAAGTGAAATGATTTCCACAAAAGGCCATTTTGAACTTTATCAAAAGGGGAGCTGATGGTAAAACGGGAGGCTTCAATTGCTTCAGAGAGAAAATCTGAAAGAGGGATCAGGGATTAGAGAGAGTTGCCAGGAAATATTTGATAAGCAGCAGACCTAAGGAACTGCTATGTGTCCATTTTCAAAATCCCTTTCTTTCCTGCTGTGCAAAAACAAGAGCATTACTTGGCTATGTGCGAACCACAGAATCTGAAACATCTGGAGGGCAGTTTAACAAAAGGAAGGACAAAGAAGGAAGCATTTATATATTCTTGATCCCTCAACAAAATGGATATTTTTCTGCAATGTGTGCTCCATAAGCACAGGGTATGCTGCAGTATGGGGAAAGGGGCTGGAGTCTGTCTCTGCTGGGGACACAGCTTCGGCAGAGTAAGGGGCCTTGCATATTTCTGGCAACAGAATTAATAAATTAAAGGTGTCATAGGAAAATAAGATTGACTTGGACTCACAGTTTTGCAGCAAAGACAGGAGAGATGAAAAACTGGGAGAAAGCAGGTACCAGGAAATGCCCATTAGAGCTGTTTTCAATTTGCTTGAAATGGGAAATATCCGTGCAATGAAAGTCCACACCAGTCAGAGCTCCTTGGATCATGGGTCTCCACAGGCATTCAGCCTGCCCTGGAGCTGGGAATCCCAGAGGGACACTTGGGCTTCTATGGGATGCATAAGGGTTTTGAATATGTTCTCATGGTAAAACCAGCAGTTAAGGCTGCCATGAAAGTATGAAGGAGCACCAGGTTAATGATTTTTAAGTGCTTACCTGGGTTTCCTTTTCCCATATCCCATCAGACAGTTGTGGCAAAAATTAGGTGATTTGTTTTCTTCTCCTTCACCACAGAGAGCATCCTCCTGTGAGAAATTATGGGACTTGCCACACCATTTTTCACCTTTTTGCATCCATTCATTGGTCCTGCTAATCAAGGGGGTGGCAGTAGGTAGCAGTGAGGAGCAGAGGAAAGAAAATGGGCATTAAGTGGTGAGGTTTAACCCTTGAGGACTCATGCAGAGAAAAAACTCACAGGAGAGAGCCTCCTCTGTTAGCTTCTCTTACACCACCTTTGCTGCGGCTCTGTCACATCAGGACTCTGCTGATCACTCATTCACCTCTAAAAAAAATCCTGAAGCACAGCAGGAGAGCTTTGGAGGTGGCCACCAGCACAGCAGGAGCAGCTGACAGATCAGTCAGCACAGAGAGCTAGGAAGGATTAACACTTTGTGAGAGCAATAGGGAAGGATGTTCACCTTGTGCTGAGTGGAGAAAGGCATACAAGCCTCTTCAACAGAACCTTTCCTGTTGAGGCAGGAACAAAGATTCAAATGAAAACAAATTATATCCTGCAAACAGATTACAAGCTATGAACAAGGTACAAAGAGAGAGGGACAACAGCTTCTGTCTGGACAGAAATCTTTAGCTTCCATGTTTCTGGGTGTGGTCTCAAAGTGGGGCTTCCTCACATCCCCTGAAAACTGGACCAGTAGGTCATTTTTGGCACTCTGTATATTTGCCTTGAGTCTTTTTCTGATGACAGTGTGACAGCAGGAGAACCAGAGAGAGAAATGATGCCCTGAACACTAGGTTGGACTACTGCTTGCAAACATCTGTCCTGCTTCACCGCTGAGGTGGAGACCTGGGATAGCTATGTCACCAGCTGCTACTGCCAATTTATGCACCATGTCATTGAACCCTGCTTGGAACAAGTCTAATTGACATGCTGCTTAAAACAGTGGTAGCAGCAGATTTCCCCCCATTTACTCAGGGCTTTAGGGACAGCAGGAGTGCTCGTCCAACACAGGTGTCTTGTAACTCTCCCAGTGTCACAGCTTGGTGCTAGAATGAGGAGCTGTAAGCCCATTGTTCAGGGGCCTTTCCAGCTAGGGGTAACGGGTCAATTACTTGTCCTACAGCCAGCGGGGCACAGTGGAAGAGATGACAGTAGACCCTCATGTCCCATGAAGTGGCTGCTGGGCTTGACATAAGACAGCTGCCAAGAAAAGGCAGCACTTAAAATACTTGAGCATAAAGAGTGAAAGGACAAGTAGTTTCTACTCAGGCTATAGAAGATTATTTTTTATTTGGTTTTGTCCATAGCCACCTTGTTGAAGTGCTCTTTTTATCAGCTCGAAGAAAACAATTCAACATATCTTCACTATTAAGAATTTAAATTAAATCAGCATCTCTGTGTATTTCTAGCAAGGAATTTTAGCAAGCATGAAAGTCAAGAACTTGAATGCATATTCCTAAGGTTTAAAATAAAGTAATAAAACCCCCAAATCTCTCTGACAAGACATCATCAGTTGAACACTCTACTACTTTACAAACATCATAGACTGAGCTATACATAAACTAGAATTGGGGAGACATAAGATTTTACTTATTTTTTTTACATACTTCATTTAAGCTATGTCACAATGATGTTTTCTGTATTTTAAGAAGCCCATGAAGAGACTCAGATGCTGTCTACACAATAGTATATGACCATGAGAACAAGACAAGGAAATACAGGATACATTCTTTCTCAGCTTTTGTGAATCAAAAGCATCTTGAACAAGTGGCATGGCCATTGAAGGAACCAAAACCACACAGGGTACATCTCTTGCAGTTGCTTATAAAATAAATGAATGGAAGAACCAGCCTTTGAGTCCAACATTCTTGCTTCCTCATGCCTTTCCCTATGTCATTAGCCAAGGAGACTCAGCAGGAAGGAAGCCTATAGGATTAAGTGCTCATCACTAAGTACAGAAATCAATTTGCACTGGCCCTGGTAGGGGGTTTGGAGGTTAAACACTGATAGACCAGACACACACACAGCACATGGCATCTGGATGTGATACACTGCCACTATGACAAACTTCTATCAAAGATGGTTCAGTAGATCAGCCTAAACAGAATTTCACCGTAGCATTGAAAACCACATTAGTTATTTTCCTCGCATCATATCTCAGAATCAGGTGAGTACTTTACATGTGATGAAAACTTGAAAGAAAAGTTTAAAAGTGGGAACATATTTTATTCCCTAATCTACAAAATGGTTGCTGCTTTCTTCCAAAATACAGCCTATGCAAAGGGTTACATCTGAACAGTTGCATAAACGGAACTGGAAAAACTTAAACTTGGGCAAAATTAAACATGTATCTGTCAATTTGTTTATTGTGATACTTCATAGATGTTAACACTGGAGGACTGTTACTGCTGAATCTGATGTAATACAAATCACATCCTCACTCAAAGATTTGTTTCCTTACTTATGTAATATTCTCTATTGAAATGGGTGAAAAATTCTCATTTCCATGACCTGGAGAAGGTTTTCATGAAGGAATTGCCTGGCAGCCTGGAACTGGTCTAGAAAGTAACTTAGAAATAGACATACATTCTTAATTTGAAGTCTCCAATCCATTACAAATTAGCTTTTTATTGACAAGCTGATTAATTATACTAGAGGTTGAGAAATTCTATGTTTTATTGAAATTTGCATTTTTCTAACCTCAGTTTCGAGATGCCACACTTTACTATGCTACCATCAGCTAGATTAAAGGGTCTCAAAATGATATACATCTCTGTCTTTTGTAGACTTCTACTGATGATGATTAATTTACCCATTAATGTTCCTTTTCATGGGCTAAAAAAAAGGAAGTTCTTTTAGTCTCACCTTTTAATCCATGTTTTCCAGAATTCTTTCTTTCTGTTTTTCATACCTCTTCAACATTCCAACATTATTCTGTGAACTAACACCAAAATCAAGCATAGTACCTAAGGAGTAACATTTGGAATACTTACACAGTGGTTTCATCACCACCTCAGAACAAAATCATCTGAACTGCTTCTGGTTTTTTTCTTAGCTCCTTGTCTGTAGTACCCTTGAATGCTCAGTGTCTGTACTAATTTTCAAATCTCAGACTTAATCACTCAGAGAATTCAGGCTGTGGTGTTTCTTAAAATGTTTACTAGAGGAAAACAACTTAATCTAAACTTGATTTAACATTAAGTGTTGGTCAGTAATTTTCCAAAAACAGCGATAAAAGATATTACAATTAACCCTAAAAGTGAATGGAGCTAATCATAACATGCAGATTGCACAAACAAACAAAATTGAGTTTAGACATTCTTACATTGCAATTAATAGATTTTTGAAAAAAATATTCTCATTTAAAAATGATTGATTCTGCTTTAGAGATCTGTGGAAGAATAGCTTAGAATAAATACAGGAGATTTTTTTGTCAAAAGTGTGAATAAGCTGTTTTGCAAAGAAGAAACATGTATAGAAATGGTTGAAAACAGTCACACGTGCAATATGAATTCAAGAAACAGGCAGACACAAATGTGAGGTTTTATGTGATTACACATTGCATAGTCTCTGCTACTGCCAAATGATATTTGCACTGACATAAAGAAACTCAAAAACAAGTAATACCACGAAACAGTAAATTTTCCAGAATAAAGAGGAGAAAATAAAACAGTAACCAAGAAAAAGTGTTTTACTTCAGAATGTCTCATCTCTTTTTACATTGAGAATAAAAAAATCCTTTTACAGATTCACAGAGGCTCTCTCCAGGCAAGCTACACAGTGCTTATTTACAACATTCATGTTTGTATAAGGCAGACTGTCCAGTCAAATATTTAAAAAAAAAAAAGCAGCAGCATATATAAATCTTTTTTGCACTTATTAAAATCTGCAATCATTCCCTTAAGTGACGTGTTTCTGTAATTAGGAAGTTTGAGAGAAACCTTTATAGGCAAATTTGGCTGATTTCTTTTTCGTTAATTAGGCTAATTGAAGAAAGAAGTGTTTTAGGAGCCATACTGATTGTTAAAGAACAATCATTTGGAAGAGGTCTATACTGAGATACACTCAATGTGTCTGACTTACAGTCTCAGTTCAAAAAGCACCACTGAGATCAGCCAGGACAGTACATGTGCACACACAGGCAAAGCAGAATAATTCTGTTTAAAAGAATAAATTCTAGTGAACCTAGAGACAAAATACAGATGTCATGTCAGTCTGCAAGTGAACTTCCAGTGAATCATTAGATGGTACTAATTCGTTGAAGTCAGGAGTCAACGAAGGGGGTGAAGTCATGGGAGAATTGTGCTCCAACGGTTACATCATTGATTATTTCATTTTAATGTCCATGAACTAAAACTATCAGGCTGTCCCAGCACTCATGCAGGACTCTTTACGGAGTAATCAGTAGTACTCAAGGATGCCACTGGCCTTGAGATTTGTTCTCTGCTAACTTTTACATGTCACTCATAATTTCCTACATATTTTTTCCAAACAGTGACAGGATGAGAGGAATTTAAATCCCCTAAAAGTAGGCTGTTGAACAAGCCAGGAAAAAAGGGATTCAGCTTCTAATAGATAACAGTTCCTTAGATATGCTTCCATCTCAAAATACCGTTTGTACCGAGAACAAACGTGCTGATGATGTGGTAAGCCATTTGGCCCAAAAGAGGAAATTACATTCAAGTCCAAAATATTGAATCACTTGGATATGGTTTTCATACTGAAAAGAAAAAAATATATTTTTGCTGCAATTGGCACTAAAGAAAACAGTTTTAGAAAGGCCTGTCCTTGCCAGATTTTGTGAACAGCCATGCCAGGTCACCCTCTGAGGGTGAGGAGGGCACTTTGGGGTGGGAAAGAGGAGAAGGCACACGCCAGTATGAGGTTACCAATTGCAAGAATGGCCTTCATCCAACTCCATTATGTCAGCCCAGGAGTCCTGAGGTTAAGGATTAGTTCTGCTTTGTATGACCTTCTGAGTTTCTAATATCACATCTGACAAAAATCACAAGATGTTGTTAGGTCTCTCAGTCTCACTGGTATTGATCTATGTGAAGGTTTCTAGTATAAGTCAGTTAAGGCAAAGTCCCATACAGAAACCAGTTGTGAACATGAGATGGTCCCACTTACAGTGAAATGTTAACATTTATAGTGAAAAACCTACACTTTTCAGGAACTGCATGGGCCAGGATTTCTAATAGTTCAGGGGAGAACACTTACAAGAGTGCATCTCAAACTACAGCTATTCTACAGGAATAGCTGTGACTTATCACCCTCTATGACAATACCCTATCCACTGCAACATCTCTAAAGTAAGGGAGAGTGCAGGGGTTTGTTTTATTTCTTTCCTATGACCCACTGTATTGCCTGTAGCAAGTTCATTTCTCTGTCTTGAAATAGCATCCACAATTTTTTAATGAAATATGCTGTATGAAATATGCTCTTTCGTTATGGGGAAAAATTCTTTCAAACTTGTCACATTGTCATTTGATAGCACAGATATCCTGCAGCCATTACTTCATAAAAAACATCAGAGCAATGCTAAGCTTCTTAGAAGCTTTTCTATGTGTGTATGCTACTGATATATATATATTAAAAAAATACTCACTCTAACATGGATGATAAGTCATTTTTTGATTTATGGACTAAAAAAGGAATGTCCAGAACTGCACACTGGCCACTGTTATGTTATTAAATATTTTTTCTGGTCATTCTGAGCTAATCTGCTGACACGCTGCCAGGAAAACAACATGCTATGCTCCTGGATTGCTCGGGGTTAGGATAACTGATGACATCAGATGGATTTGTAGCAAACTTGAGTTTGAAACTCTGTAGTGCATGAGTGATTCTTAGAGAAATTATCAGTCCTCACAGATCAATGCAAAAGACACAAATTAAACAAACCCTTAGGCCATGGGGGTAAAAAGAAGATAGCCTGAAAAATGGCAGGGAGATTTGACCCAGTAGCAGGAGGATGTGCTGTCAGCACCCAGTGCTGCCATTCACATATTTGACTGCATGGTGCTTCTTGTGTGATGGATTCCAGTGGATGTGATTATCTTCACCACTGCAGGAGAATGACATTGTTAACTGGCTGTTACCAAAGGCAGTGTGTGTCCATGAACTCTTGCCTTCCCAGGAAGCCCCCTTTTCCACAATGTGCTCAGAGAACCACTGGTAGTCAATCTTCTGTTCTGTCCTGCGGAAAGTGTTGGCAGAGAGTACCCTGATGAATTACAAACTCTAAATTGCATATGATTTGAAACAGCTCATGATTTAAAATTGTAAGGGGTTGCTCAGATTTAGGGACAATGCTGGCTGTTGATTGAGAAAATCATTTTCTGTGCTGGTTGTAATGCACAGAATAAAGAGAGAAACTTCTACGAGTACAATGGAGGAAGCAGAAACCACTTACGAGTAACTCAGATAACAATGAAATTGTCAATCCTTGCCTAAACCTTGAGGCAAACTCCTGGTTTTAGTAGTGCAGCACTTCCTGGCCTACCTGCACCTGCTTTCCCCTTTTCAACAATATTCTACCACCTGACCTGGAAGACTGAAATCAGTTGTCCGCCTTGCACCATCTATAAGAAGGGAGGCCCAAGCTGCACTGATATGGGCCTCCTTAATAATCTCACCTTGATCAAGTCCCTAAGCACCCTGTTTTTTGCTCACTGAATGAAGTAGGTCACCTAGAAATGAAAGCAGAGTCACAATTAAGTTAACAAAGTTAACATTGCAACACACTTTCAAAAAGGGTTGAGCTAAGTTTGGGCAGGCAACTTTAAACCCATGATTTCTTAACTTCTGTATGCATAACTCCTTTGAATTTTTATTCTTTTAATGTTTTTAAGCAATTGGGCATACAGAGGCATATCAAGCATGAACTTCTGCAAAAGAGGTAGCCATGTGGCCACTTCTCCTGCTAGCATTAACCAGCAGCAGAAGGGGAGAGATGTGCTCCCTGCTGCAGCTCCAGCTGTGGCCAGTACACTCTGAATAACCCACTCAAGTGACACATCTCCTGAAACTCTGCCCCTCTCACCCCAGCCTGAACCAAGCCTGTGTGGGGTTACATGCCTGAAACCCCACTCAATAATAAAATTGTGTCTATTGTGTCTCCTGCACACATCTGCAGGATTGCTTTTTGGATTGTCCCATTCAAGTCTCAGCATTTCTCTGTACTTTATAAGAAAGGCAAGCATAGGCCCAGCCTGCCTATCATACACATGTAGATACTGGCTAGTGCTTGCACTCAGAGCACAAGGGTGCAGCCTGTGTGCATCCATCACATCCTGACTCACACCCAGGGCTATAAAATGCTACTTGAAAAAATGGTAGTCCTGTGCTTCTTGAAGGATGGGCTTTAGTTTAGAGAGACAGACAGAGCCCTAGGGGTGCATTCTGGGCATTTCCTGCTGGGCTATGCAGCTGTAAAGATCAGTCACATCATAAACCTAACCAACTTGATAGAACCCCTTTAACTAAATCTGCAAATGAGCGCAGCCCCTGGTGGGAAGGGCGGGCCAGTGTGGCTTAATTAAGTGTTAATGAAAAGCCTGGGCCTTTCCAATACTAGTACAGAACAACTCAAAGTAACACAACCAGTTGAGGATCACTCTTGGAAAAAAGAAGGCTTGAAGCCACCTTTGCAGAAATTATACTTCTCTTCCTTTTAGTGATTCTGGTGTGCCCATAAAACCTCCAAAATACAAGATGTAAGGTACAATTTAGCCAACCATTGCAAATTACCCTCTTATTCTACCCTGCTGTTCCACTCTCTCCACATCAATGTACTAGCCGTGCTTACAGAGTTTTCAGACCTAGAAATTATCATCTCCCGTAAAATACATTGTAAAGTGCAGAAGTCACTTGAAGTCTACCATCTGAATCCCTTTTAACATTGCCTTGAGGGATGGCCTCAATTCAGCCAGTTAATTTCTAGATACCAAGCAATGGTTAGATGTGGTGAGGTCCTCAGTTACAAAGGTTATGCCTGCCAGTCTCAGGTGCTGACCTGCTGAGAGACTGAGATCAGTTTCTCTGTCTTTCCACAAGTCAAGTAAACAGCAGCATTCTCTGGTCTACTGTAGCAAATGAAATGAGGAAGGAAAATAAACCAGTGGTGTTAACTTCTATGCTGCTGACAAAGGTTCGCTAGCATGAGCTAGATCTTCATGAATATTCTCCAAATTTTCCACACTGTGGAACAATCATGGGAGTAGAAGTATAAAAGTCCATTGTTTTAATAGTCTGTTAGACTATTAAAGAAGGCATAGTCCTTTTGCTATATACAACAATTCTGTACTACTTTTAAATGCATCACTGTTTCAAATGACTCAAGAACTGGCTTTCACCATCTCTTGTAGATGGAGTTCCACAGCTAATAAATGTCACAGAAGATATTTTTTTCCCCTTAGTAGACCACCTATGTTTAGGTTTCTTCATTCTTATCTCATTAGTCAAACTGTAATACTTTACCCTCTTTGGTGTTTGATGCAGGAATTACATGTGGATGGCTCACACAGATTTATAGAGTCTAGAAGGGAACTCTGTGATGATTTAGTTTGACTTCTATATAACACAGAAAAAAAATGTCAAGCAATTGCTCCATTAATTTTTGGCAGAATCAAAGCATAACTTTTAAAAAGACAATGAGTCCCCATTAAGAGACTTCAAGTGGCAAAGAATTTATGATGTCCCTGGGTAAAGCGCTACAACAGATCATTATTCTTATGGTTATACTTTTAATTCTGAGTTTTAGTGACCTGAACTCTGAGTCACCAACACTTGCTAAAACTTTTGCCATTAAATAATTCTCTATTTTCACCTCTGCTTGAGTAACACATTAGTTTTCATTTCGCTTATACCAGTTGTGAGTTTTATGCTGTCTGACTATGGTGTTGCAGTCTTCAGAGAAACAGAGATCTTCAGATTACTCAGAACTGCCCAGCAAATGTCACTCATTACGATTGACAGGGATCCCCTTCTCCCCATACCTTAAGGGACCTGGCTTTGTGCCCGCTGTCTTTCCAGCCTTCTGTATTTCCATCAAAATGGCCAAAAGAAAGAAAATTTATTTTGAACGAGTAATCATTACCAATTTTTCTCTTCTACTTTTGTGACACTTTTCATTCAGAAGATCTGTCCTAAGGAGAACAATTAGATGTAGATTTCATTTTCATGAAGAGAGGGAGCTGAAAGGGAGCTGTCCGAGGAAGTTATGTACCAATTCAGAAAGGAGGAGAGGGCAACCCTTTTCCCCAGAACACCACTGTAACTAAGTTGAATTGTTTATATAGAAACTTACATATGCCTTTTTCAGACTAACACCAACTCTGAGTAAATAGGATCCTGGCTTTTAAGAATTCCTCCCAAAAGCCTTCTCACATGCAAAACAGAAGGGAATTTATCCTAAGCACCCAAAAAACTTTGACAATAGAAATAATAATAATAATCTTTCACTGTGGTTTACACATTTGGCCATGTTGGACATGCACTTCTGTACCAGCATAAACTGAGGTTTGACTTTACTTTTACCTTTGAATTATTGCCTCAGCTGTTGATACAGTCACACTTCGTGCTTATCTTGGTATAGATTATCTTCCTCTAGTAAAGAGCTAAGCTACACCGATTGGAAGAGGTGTGGATTCACTCACCAGAGGTGACTCCCAGAAGCATCACAGGACCAGAAGTCTGTGCTGGCATGGATCACTGTGCATTAATGGCCAGGCAGTGGCAGAGTCACCTCCTCCACCCATCCGGTCCAAGTATTAGCACTCTATCTTCCACACGATAAGATTGATACAAGTCAGAGACTGGGTGCAACTTTTAACTAAAGCAACAGGACAATACTCTCTAAGTAAGGGGCTTGCATAATAAATCCACTGTTCACAAAGGGAACTGGTCCCAGTATAGAGATTTCTTTTAGTTCACCTCCTAGGCGTTTTAAGATAAAGTCAGGAGAACATCAATGCAAAATCACAGAATTCAGACCAGAAAGCAATTAGGCCATTGTGAGTTCCTCCATCTCCTACAGAGAACTTTTTTAGATTTCAGTGTATGACCTTGCTACCCTCTGGCAGAGTCTGGTGACTCTGGTTGGACTAAGATATACCAGCCAAAAGAAGTCTAGTACAAAATCACTTGCAAAGGGAGCAAAAGGTTTTCTGATACCACAGCAGTATGACATCTGAATAAAACTGAGATGAAACACTGAGCACAAGCCACTTTTCCATTTCTAATTGAGCAAGAGAGGGCATAGGCTCCAGTATGGGTCAACAGGACCATTTTCTGTAGTGCAACACTTCCAGCACCAGGTAGTACCAGGAGCTGTGTACAGCATGCTGCCAGCTACTGACTGCAGCACCTGCCATCTCCCTTGGACACAAGACAAAATCCAAACATGCAGCCACTTCAGTTCTACAGAGATAAGAACTAATGAGTTAGCATTCCGTGATGGCACATACCAGACAACAGAAATGACATATAAGACCTACAGGAAATCTCATCTGGTAGCTGGGTTGACCAAAACATAAAGCCCAGATTCTTTGCTGCAAGGTGATATCTATTCAGTGCTGCTTCAGAATTTCTGCAGGTCTTAAAGAGCTATTTAAGTGAAATAAAAATAACTTTTCGTAAATAAAGAGTTTATTGACCAAACTTGCCAAGGCTGCATCTCCCCAAACCTCAGGGGAAGAATTTGCTGTGCTCAATCAGCTACACTGAAAAAGGTCCCTCTCTTCATGCCTTCAACACCTACAAATCTTCCAGGGCCTCCTGGGCTGCCCACAAGCTGAAAGCATTTCTGCAATTAAAATATACTGGCCTACAGTCAATTTTACAAAAGAAAAGTGGAGGATTTCTTTACAGCTTATAGGAAAGAAGACTGGCTTAGAGGTTTGGGAAAAGATAGAGTAGTAGATACAGAGTAGAAGCAGTGTAGCAGAAGAGAAATTGGGTGGATTTGCAAAAATATGTCCTGTGTTGCCCTCCGTGCCTAGAATTAGCTGAGCTTTGGCCAGGTGACAAAAATACAAGCCTTTCCACCAAAAAAGAAAAAGATTTTTTTAGCCTTTTTTTTTTTTTTTTGGTGTTAAACACCTTGTTAATTTTTCAGCGATTAACAGCCGTTTAGCACATGGAGAGTGTGGTGGGCAACTTGTGTAGAGGAATGAATTAAGGCTAAGAATGCACACTAAGATGAAAATCAAAGCTGTCTGTTTTATTGGAAAGGCATCTGCAAATGAGAAAGGAGGAAATTGGCATCTCATTAAAAATGGGAAAGAGAGCAACAGCAAGAGGCGGGGGGGGGGGGGGGAACTGAAATCTTGTTAAAGTCACAGGAGAGTCTGTCCTAATTATGTTTCCAATTGCTAACAAGAGGATATTTGTTAGAGGTTCAGAGTGTTTTTCCTCCGACCAAAACATACAATATTAATGGCATTATTCTGCCTCCTTGGTGCAGTAGCAGTGATGGAATCTTTTGCAAAATAAACACTTCAGGGCCGAAAGATCAGCAAAGTTAATGCAAGAAAAAAAGGTCAATTACTTTTTCTCTTAATGACTAGTTGGAGTTTTGTGGCCTGACCTCTACCCCACTGCACGTGAAGTGGCAGGTGGGGCTTAAAAAGAGGCAGCTCAGCTTAGTAATGAACAAGTCCACAGGGCAGCAGAGGCACCCCTGCCCTGAAGTACAAAGCTAAGAGCTCATTTCAGCCTCACCAGGTGCCTGTGTCTGTGCTGGAAAACAGTGAGACACATCACCCACCTCTGAACTCAAAGATAAGCCATCCTGTCTAGCAAACAGAGAAGTGGACTGAATGCCAGCAACCTGTGACATTTAGTCCCAGTTCTTCCACTGGCTGATTCAATCACCTTGCAAATGTAGTCTTGCCTCCACTTGCTTCTGTGTAGACTAAAAATAAAAACACTTCCCTCAATTATTTCAAGACTACAGTAGAAATGAGATGGAAATACAAAGTTCTACCACACTGCAGGAGGAAGTCTAGAGCCTGCTATCACTACTGAACAAACTGCAACTGAGCTTGGCTAAAATGCTCCAGAATTTGTCCCTCAAACAGCCACAGTCTGTTTTGTGAAATCTATTACAGGTCATAACAGGGCTGAGGTACATCACTACGTTCAGAGAAATTCTAGGCATCTGTTGTGGAAACCATGGAATGCACTGGTGAAACTGGACAAGTCTGTCCTGCCCATGCAAATGCAACGTGGACCTGAGTCAGACAACCCTCTTTCCAAGTTCCTTTCTTCCTTTCTCCACCTTTTTTCTTTTTCACAAGTGATTCCTCTGATAATCCTGCATGCTGGTATTACCAGCAACACACAAGTGTGTCTAAAACCTTGACGACAGTAATTAATGTATTCCATCAGCACCCATGTCTCACAGCCAGCTGTTTTGTTGTGAAATCTGCCAAGCCCTAGAGGCTGGAGACTGTGCCCCCTGCATTCACTCCATACAAAGTCTGGTGTGACTTTCACTTAACGATTAGTGGTTTTATTCAATCCATCAGCATAGGGCAGGGGTTACACTGCTCTCAGGGGCATCCAGAAAAACCTGATCTGATAGAAAGCACCCTGCTCAAGGAGAAGTGCCTATCAGGAGAGTAGCTGCAGGTGGAGAAATGAGACAGGAAGGAGGGGAGGCCTTTTAGGGAGAGAAATACCACTTCTGTTCTGCTTAGTTATCAGAGTATACAATAGGATGCCTGAGGAAGAAAAATCTTGGCTGTCAGACTAAGATAGGAGCTGTTCTTTCAGGGACTACCAGACTGTGCATCTGGGACTCTTGTCTTATTCCGCTCCAAGCCTTGTCTAAGAAATCTTCTAAGAAACCTGTTTAGTACTGTCAAGCCCCCATAATTTCCCTCTAAGACAAACTCCACCCGTTAATGGCACAAAAAATAGGAACAGAGTTTTTTTAATATAACACACATATTGCCAAGCTGCAAGTAGAAAATGAACCTATGATCATTTAGAAAGCAAGCCACTTGTTTATCCAAAACTTTAAGGAACTAGAAATGGAAAACCTCCTTTGTACTTAATAAGTTTATGAATCACTGAGATTACTCCTGTCCTTCTCTGATTCACAGCAAGAATGTGCATGCAAATGAGTTTTCCACTGCTATTGTCTCAGTAAAGGCAAAGGAAATCCAAGTAAAATGACAGGACTTGAACTGTATTTTCCTATCCTGTTGTCTTCTCAGAAATATCCTGGACTGTCCATATTTAGGAGCTTTGCTTCTTGTCTCCCAGGTGGTTTTTTGTTTGATTTATATTTTCAGGACTCCTCTCTTTTACCCAGACCTTGGATCTTCTTATTCTCTTTTACATAATACATGGCAAAGTTAAACTACTTTCATAAAGTTATGGAGAGGGGAGAAAGGGAAAGCAATCACTTTCCAATTTCTAGAAGGAAACCGAGGTTGACACTTCACTGGAAAACAATCAGTGATGCTACAATGTGCATGCAAAATATTTTTCATGGACTTTCCAAGGTTTGCCAGGCTCAAATCCCAAGACCTGGGCTGTGTTGACCAAAGAGGGTGCACCCCATTGGATCCACAACCCTTTTGCAGAAAAAGCACAAACCAGCCTTCACCAATCATTGCTGTAGGTTAGCTTCAGTAACTAGGTGTAGTATTTAAGTATAGGTAAAGACTCCCTCCTGTGGAGCTAATGAACTCTGCAAAACCCTGTCAGAATTTGAGACCACTCTGCAGTAGAAGTGGAAACTATTAACATTTGGGACAGCCATCAGCTTTGGAGACAAATCCCTAAAAAAAACGCAGACAGTTTGAGTCAGTAGTGTCTCACTCTAACTGTTAGCCTGAAAAAACAAATTCAGCTGTTGCCACACCAGTGGGCAACTACAGTGAGGTGGCTGTGCATCACTAAACCATTTTCAGAGCAAATAATTCTGGCTGAGATGTTGTTCCCACATGCCTGATCTCACACTCTTTGCACTTTTGATGTCATGAGAGGTGTGGGGCCAGGGGCAGCTGGGGGCATTGGTGGCTTTTAGAAGGAACTTCTGCCTCATGTTCATGCTTATGAAAACTGAGGGTCTGGATGAAGTCTGAGCTTCAGAGACAGCTCAGGTTTTCACACTTAAAAGATTCTCAGGTATCTCAACAAGTGTGCAGATCCTGCTCCAGCGCAGCCCACATGGCTCAGTGACCACCACACACCAAAGCCCTCCCTCTGGTGTTGCCAAGAGACTCTTGCTGTCCTCATGACAAGAAGCCCTGAGGGCCTTGGCCAGTTTTTGAGAAGAAACAAAGGACTGGAGGAAGAAGCTTTTGAAATAGCCACGGCTGGAAGTAAGGCAGGACATGACTGTGGGAAGCCCCAAGGGGTGCTCAGTTGAGGAGAGATCACAACCTGTAGCAGCCGGATTTCAGCAGCCCAAAGGAACCATCTTCTCTAAATCCTTCCTGATCCACAGCTGATCACTGAGGCTCTCCAGAGGCAAAGGAGATCTCTGTGCATAACATTTCTCCCAGAAGACTTGCAGTCAGCTCTACCATACACTTCCCACTCTGCCAAAAATAATGTAAACAAGGTCCTTCTGTTTAGTCTGTAGCCAAAGAAATCCCTATTTTGAACAACTCTGGCCCTGATGATCAGGATTGGTTGAACAACTTTATTTTTTCTTTCACTTGTCCTGCATTTAATGGTGTGGTAGATGGTGTGTTCCCCTGTATTTGTGCATGGCCTCACTTCTACAGGTCAAACTCCTGAGCACAGCTTGAAGGACTGCAGTGTTACATTTAGGGGAGTCTGAACTTGAAAGCAAAATGTGCTGGGTACTCTAACAGCCCTGTTGCAGTGTAGGTGCCTCTTGTAGACAATGTGTGCAGCTCTGTGAAAAGAGGATGCTTCTACTGCTTTCTTCAGCTACTTTCTCTACATAGATGATTATGAGCAGCCAGGGGACAGAAGAGCATCTAGCTGGTAGAAGGCTAAGTTTTAAAATATGATAATTTCTTTTGCTGCAGAGAATTGCTTTAATGTGATTTAGGATTAACTTCATATTTCAAAATGCCTTCATTTTACTGTAATTTTTTTTTTTTTTTTTAGCATTCCTTGATTAAAAAGTATCTAAACACATCATGTGACGGGAAACCTTTATCACTTGCATAACTAAGAAACATGCAATGAGATTGTGGTCAAACTTTCTAAAACATTTTACCTCCAGAGCTAAGACCACGCACTGAAATGGGAGATTATAATAAAAGTCCAGACATAACCTTGATGATAGCTTCCGTTGTTTTGAAAGCTATAATATAGGGTAACTACTTGTACCAGCCCAGCAAATGGAGGATTTCTTTTGTCCCTGACATATACAAAAGATTCCTTTGGGCTAGGAAAACATCTTTGGGTTCCTTAACTGAATCACCAAAAGAAAAGGAAAAAAGGGGGAATAAAATTACAAGAGAAAAAGACTTATGGACTCCATCTAGTTCAACAAGCTCCCAAAATAGTGAGAAAACTCTGCCAAACCTCTAATGCCACAAGATTCATTCATTCCCTGACCTGATCTGGTGTTTTTCATTCCACACTGGGATAGAAAACTTCACTAACCCCTCCCAGAGCTGCACAAATTGTTGTGCATTGTCTACTCTTTCTGTGCTGGGAACACCTCTGGTCACAGAAAAATAAGAGCAACAAACAATATTTGGGGAAGGGAAAGAAAGAGAAAAGAATGGTTATGTGGGAAAGCCCAAAGACAGGAGAAGCTGAAGGGATACACGAACTGAGAAGGAAAATACAAGGCAAGGAGAAGAGAGAAAGGTGATGAGAGGAATAGAGGTGGCCCTCAGAATGAAAAGGAGATTATGAAGAGGTATTTTATTTTCCATCCATCTGTTAGAAGCAGAGAAAGCCATACAACAGCACTCCTCATTTCATTGTGTATTCGGTGGAATTCTCCCATCTGGTTTGACATACCAGCTGAACCTACAATCCACCCTGAAGCCTCCACAAATATGTCAATCAAAATTACCTGCTGGGAAAGCTGTGAGAAGGCACTCTTTTGTGTTACCCTCACATGCATGTTAGACCCACACAGAAACCCTGCTGTATCTTAGTTTCAATCACAGGACGTTGGAAAGCTCCTGCAGATGTTATTTTTGCCATGCAAGTAAAGGAATATTGTGATGTGACTAAACCATGAAAGATGAGGAAAAGCCATGAAATGGAGTCTGGTGTGTGAGCTAGCAGAGAGGGATCAGTCACACATGGCAGGCTCTGACACAGGACGAGCTCAGCACTCTTTTACATGACTCATCCTGGAGCCACGGAGACAACCAGCTTTGCAAATACTGCTAGAGAGATGATGATGAAATTGCTACAGTCAACCCAGATATTCCTATAAAGAAACCCTTCAAGAAACTCCTGAAGCATCAGTGATGGCCAAAGAAAACTTCCCCATTATACCACACATCAATTTAAACAAGTTTCATCCAGCTGCAGGAACTATCTCAGTGTTCTGATCTTTCTTTTGTGCGTTTCAGATGCCAACTCACTGATTCAGTAACAGGTCTGAATCCTTCACCTCACAGGAAGTTTGAGGAATAGCTTCACTGCATTGCAGTTTAAGTTTAGATTTAGTTAAATTCCAAGGAAAGTGACAGACATATGAGGCCTGCTTGGTCTGTCATTGCCAAGCTGGGCTTTGTCCAGATGCTCACAGTTACATTTGCCTGTCGTAGAGCTGTCTCTTACAGGTGTTCACTGTATGTGCAATAGATAAATGATAGTTGTTCATGTTTGCACATCACTATTCAAATGACAAATGCCTGGTCTCCCTGCTGGTACTGCAGATACCATGAAACTTCAAGCTATAGAAAAGTAATTTGAGGAATTTGTCCAGCAAAACATTTGATTTTTTTTTCTCACCTCATGATCAAACTTTCAAAGGAGAGCTTGAATAAAAACCCTCTGTTTTCTCAAGATCATTTTATGCTACTAGCTTTTTATCTTCCTATGTTTCCTCCATATTTTTTTCTTATCAGACATAGCAAGAGAGAGTCCTATTTTATTTTTTTTTAAGCAAATCATGCAATCAATTGTAATCCCATGCTGTAAGCTGACCTCAGGTGAGAAATTCTGACATTCCTGTGAAAAGGACCGATTCTGGCACGATTTTCACGTTTCTGGCACACAGTGGCACAAGAGAAATCAGAATTATTTTGTGAGCATGCTGAGAAGGGAGGGCTGCAGTGGGACACCCATCATGTTACAAAGCAGTGATGTAGACAGAGTGGTAGGGTGGGGACTAACCAATATATAACTAATACATAATAAAGAGGCATTATTTGTTACTTCCATGAACAGGTAAACTCAGGAACATAATTTTCTTTACATCCTTCATTCTGACTTAGAGAAAAGCATAAATGTCCAGTAGCCTTGCTCCCACTTCCTGATTCTGAACATCAGATGTTGATGCCTTCTCATTAGTATTGTACCCCTGATACCTGGCCTCCAGCAAAAACAAACTGGCATATAGTTCCACTTAGGGCTCTTCTGTGATGAAAGGTACATTATTTCAGAATAACCAAGACCTTAGCAGAGGATGCCTTAGGAAATATTGCAACTATTTCCTTCTGACAGGTAGTCACAACTTAAATAAATGTGTCTGGGTGGAAAGCTGATACAGCAATGATCACTCGTATATGACCCCTGATAGAATCCTTGGACGCTTCACTGATTAATTCATTTCAGCTTTAACCACTGGCACTGCTGAAGTTAGTTAAGTTTTCAATTGGCCTGCAATTGGATCTTAATCATCCATCTCAAAGGTATGGGGAGACAATTTGAGCCAACCTGATGACTCACTGTCATGCTAAGCAGGTCACACTTGTCCAGAAGGGTTGTGTAAGGGTGGGGGAAGGGAGGGAGTTCTCCAGAATGATGCTAAACTGATCTGTGCTGATCTCAATCAAGCCTCTGTCCAGCAGTAAATCAGATCCTGTGACACAAGTAATCAAAATAGAAATGTGGTGTCTTTGTGAGCTGAACACTGTTCCTTTCTTTAGATGGCAGACTGGTAAAATGATGCCTCACATAAGCTGAGGTGGAAATAGTTTTAGTAAGGCCTACTGTATCAAACAGATTTTCTGTTCATAGTGAGAACACTGAAAGTACCACTGGAATTGATTTTGTTGTCAGATTCTGGTAGAAGGAATGCCATCTCTCTCATGCATCTTCTGAGAAAACCAAGAGCCTCTGTTCTAGAAGAATTAAAGAAGAAACTGAAAAAAGTTCACTAGGGTCCAGTTTGTGCTTTCTGTATTTCTGCTGGAGGTTTGAACATTGGCTAATAAGTTTTTTTAAAATTTGAGTAAATTAAACAGCCTCTTGACTTCTCCTAGGGGATGTTTCATCTTCTTCAGGAGAGTTCCTTGCTACCTTTCTCCACAAAATTCCACTCCCCATTCCCTATCAGATAACCATGGTGAAGTTTTAAACAGAGGAAGCATGGGGCCAGCTACATAGCCTCACATGGGAGAGCTGCTCTCGCTTTTCTCCTTTCCTGTCATATGACCAGATGCACAGAGGCCACATGCCAAAAATGCCACCATCCCACATCATATGCAGTGGAATAATGCAGAATAACATTCAGTCACGTGCTCATCTCCCTCCTTGTCACATGATGGAAGGGAGGGCTGTAGGCACTTCAGAAAAGATTATAGCAAAGAAAAAACAGAAAAACTGATCCAGCCTGCAGAACTCTCCCTCTCCAGCCACCTCCAGAAAGAGTTTCAAGTGACACTTCTTTCCACTAATGGACAGCTGGGAGGCTGTTCTAGCAGACAATGCCTTGGCCATGCCTTCTGTTTTCATCATCTCATGGCTGAACTATACCAAAGTCACAGACTTCATAAAGAAGCCTTTAACCCATAGGAAATTCTGGTTACATACAGAGGGGAGCAGGCTACCATTTCATCCATACAGATTGGTGAGCCATGATGTCTGATTCCCCCTGTGCTCTGGGTGTGTACTCCAAAGATGTGCAAAATGTGAATCAGGATACAGGAAATAAGGATAAATATCTTCTTTACCATCTGCTCATCCACATACCCACCATGCTTTTTGATACACTCTTCTCTAATAGAAACATGTAGCAGAATGTTCTTTTTATGTTTTAAAATAATAAAAAGTTACAGTAAAAGGGTTTCTCTACTTGAAGTAACCATCTGTATTCCAGCAACAGCTTCTTCCACTCTTGTCTCCACTGTTCAGGATCACTTCCTTCACCCATGTATCCTCTGGGCCATCTGTAGTACTGTGCATGGTATGCCTCCTTGGATCCCCAGCCTTTCTGTGTAAGAAAAGATGGTATCTTCATTTACTTTTTGGGGGAAATTCCAGGTCCTATCTGAACAAGGTGAAAGGAGCTGCATAAGCGGTGAATAGTATGGCTGATGCTAATAAAGGCAAAAATACATACAACTTGTACCAGTTAAGATCCTTCTTCTGCTTCCACTCTTCGTCTTCATCACCATTTTATTTGGAAAGGGATTATTTTGTGTTTTTTGCATGACATTTAGCATAGAGAGATCTTCCTCCCATCACAGAGGCCTCTGAGGTTATAAGCAGAACGATGATAGTGATATATATTTAATTAAATCTATTGTGCCCTTCCTGTTACTTTGCATGTTCCTAGACAAGCAGTGGGAGATGTTTAAGAGCCTCTATTTTAGTAGAAGATGATGCAAGGATGACTGATCCCTCAAGGCTTTGTTATCTACACTAGGCACCTCAGTTCAGTACATTTTTTAATTGTATTTCCCCACCAGACCAACACTTCTTTGAACTCACAAGTGTCTGTCCTGTCAGTCAAGTTCCCTTTGAGTTGCTTTTCTCTTCATGTCACGGTGCTTCCCTTCTAACCAAAAATTGATCATAGGTGCAGGCTGACAGCTGCAATGCAGCGACTGAGCTACACTCAGAGCTGTGACAGAGGGGCATCAGGCAAGGAACTCCCCAGACAGCATTTGGTTTCGTGGGGAGAATTCAGTGTATCATGGGTTGATGTTTCACAGGACAAACCACAAGAGTTCAACAAAACAATGTCATCAGGTCTGGGGGTTTAGCTTGGGCAAGATATTAAATAAATATATAAACATTCACTATTTCTGAATCACCTCTTTTTTTTTTTTTTTTTAAGGAGAAATTTTAGTTGTCAATTTATTTTAAGAGAACATCCAAAGGAGGGCCACAAAGATGGTGAAGAGCCTTGAGGGGAAGCCTTGTGAGGAGTGAGTGAGGTCACTTGGTCTGTTCGGCCTGGAATAGAGGAGACTCAGAGTGAGATGAGACCCCATTGCAGTCTAGAACGTCCTCATGAGGGGAAGAGGAGGGGCAGGCACTGATCTCTTCTCTGTGGTGACCAGTGATACAACTTGAGGGAATGGCCTGAAGCTGTGTCAGGGAAGGTTTAGGCTGGATTTTAGGAAAAGGTTCTTCACCCAGAGCAGGACTGGGCACTGGAATTGGCTCCCTGGGTAGTGTGGTCACAGCACTGAGCCTGGCAGAGTTCAAGAAACATTTGGACAATGCTCTCAGGCACATGGTACAACTCTTGGGGTGGTTCTGTGCAGGACCAGGAGTTGGACTCAATGATCCTTTTGGGTCTCTTCCAACTCAGGATATTCTGTGATCCTATGATCTGTGTTTTGATTTGAGTACAGAAACGAATGTTGAAATATTAGCATCTCTCAGAATGTCATGCAATGTAGATAAATTGTCTCCTGTTATAGTTCCTTCTGATGGGAGCTGCTCACTAGTAACCAACTGAGAAGGTCTGCTGAATTTTTCTGGGGTGGAAGGACAGACAAAGTGGCTTTGAAGCTTTTGGGCCAAGCTGAAATGCCAGTGTGTGGACTGCAGCATCTAAACACAGAGGCACTGCCTATCCTTGCACTTCTGCTAAAACAGGTGATGCCTCCAGAAAAGGACCAAAGCACAAATGCCAGGGGAAAGTGGTATCTTTGGCCATCTCAGCACACAAAATCCTTGTGCTTGCTCTACTGCTGGACTTGCATTCCAGGAGGGACATATGATCCCCTCACATGAAAGCTATTGCCAAAATATTTCTGTGGTTGGCCTTTGGTTTTGCAATACAGATTTCTTAGCCCTCTCCTCACCTGGCAATGTGTGCCTTTTTGTTCCCTGACATCTGGCAGAACTCTGTGATAAAACTTTGTGTAATATAAGTGTGATTGAACACTAATAAAAGAGGAATTTAGGTTTGTGTTTGTGTGGGCATTCCAGTATTTAGCTTTTAATTTCTGCACCAATATTTGGAATGAGCTAAAATACTTCCAATATGAAAAAAAAATACCTGAAAAGTTTTAATTAATTCACTGACAAAAAGAATATCCTTTTTATATCTATAAGCTATCATGGCACTCTGAACTGGCACTGTTGATGATAATGATAAATTTATCATTAACATATGATAATTGTTGCAATATAAAATTAACTGAACAGTCAGAGTTTATATCAGTCCTGAATCACTTTTCTATAGGCCACCTTGTGAACCACATTTCTTTTCCTTAGCTGATCATTCTTCTCAATATATTTTACTGTGATTTTTTACAAAGAAAGTAGAAAAACACCTTGATTTGAATACTCACCCATCAGCTGATCAAAATGACCAAAACCAAAAATGAGATCATATGTTCCAAGAAGCTGAGTATTTTATCTTTTGATTCCATTATATTTTTTAAGATTTGTATTTTTTAATGTATTTATAAAGATAACTTTTTGGGGGAAAAAACCTAAAATGGGCTACTTCAATCTTATAAGCCATTTGCTATTAAAATGTTCAAGCTTGAGGTCAGTCTGTGAGAGTTAATGTAGAGTGTATTGAGAGATCTTAAAGGACAATTTGACAGAATATCAAAGTAATGTTTCTTTGCTAGGTTCCTGGGACCTTTAGCCACAAGATGACTGAGTCCAAAGTAGTGTCAATGAGCTGATGTTAGAGCTGGGATTGAAACATCAGGCTTCTGGCTTTAAATCCACCATTTGAACATTATCAAAATAACAAATACCAATAATGAAACCAAAATTAGTGTTGTTCCTGCACCTGGCATCCCAGACAATATAATTAGCAAAAAAAGGGAGAATTTTAATTATATGAAGATCTTCTGCATTCAGCCCTTGATATCATCAGTGTCTAAAGTCAGCACTGGAAAAATTCCCTGTCTGTTTCAATGTCTGACCAGAGGGAATTCTTGAAAGACTTTCTTTTCTGAATTGTATTAGAGGCTGAGATTCCCAAAGAAACAATTGTGTTCAGAACTCAAAGGCCTGTACTCCAGAGAATGTGTCTTTGAACAAAGCAAGGCACATGTAGACACTGAGCTATGGAGACCCCTCTTGTGAGTGTTTCCCACTAAGGTGGGAAGATAATCTAGATGCTGTTTCACCTGGAAATGACACCAGCTCTTGAACAGCACAAATTTCTCAAAATAGGGCATCAGTATTCTGAAGAACCCCATGAATGAAAGAGAACTGCACATTACTATAAACTTTACATAATAGCATGAGTATTTAAACCTCTATTTTTTCTGCAGTAAAACTGTTATTATCTGAACTCTCCATCTTGATTCCAAATATCTGGATTTTATCAAACTCACTCATTTTTGAGAAATTACAAAATAACGAAATCCATTTAGAAGGAGACAAGGAATAAAATCCTTCAGGAAAGTTATAGTTCCCTTTAAAAACCTGGAATGAGGCACAGATCTCCAGTGCCAGATTGCAACAATGGCAAAGGAAAAAGTCATCAAGGAAAATGCTGACTTCATATCACACCTGATGGTAACAACCCCAGCTGCAGTTTCAAGCAGGGGAACAGTACTTCTCCCTCATCGCTTTAAAGTCTGATCTGTTTTAAAGTTCCTGCTAAATTTGACAGTTTAAAGGGACATTTAATGGAATAGCTCCTTGTACCTTGTGTTATGCTTTAGCTCTGGAAGGAAAAACTGGCCAGTTTTGCTGAAGTCCTGCCAGGAGCGCGGCAATGCGCGCTATGCGTGATCATCCATTTGGGACAGGAGCGAGATGGTCACTTGCACAGACCTTTTATAGCCATCTGAAGATCAAATGACCTGCTGTGGTTCTAATCAGGGCTCAGCTCGGCAGGAACTGCCAAAAGGAAAAGGCCAAAGGAGAGAGAGAATTCAAAGCTCACATCATAACAGCAATCAAGTGGGGCCATAGTTACAGGCAAACCACAGAAATGAGCAGGGTAAAAGAATTATCCAGCTATCACAGGCACATTAACGCTGGTCGCATTCCAAAGCACTCATTACAGCACTCCAGTGTGGCTCTCTGTACAGCTGGTCAAATAATGCTCGTCAAATAAACGATTTGACAAATTTTGCAGAGTTTCAAAAATAAATTATCCAAAAAAGTGTGCTTTTTAAATTATTCCCACAGCTGTAGTCTTGCGAGTCTAGAAATATGTTCAAACTCTGCTCTTTCCCTCAGCTTGCTCACACTCTACATTTTCTTAATTCATGCTCCCCTGTTGCACCTTCTGAGCAGCCCTGTTAAAGTCTCTGGGCACACATTGCAGCCTTCTAAGCAATTCAAAAGAGCAGCACAGTGTACTTTGTCCAGTTCTCCTGTGCACCCCCAAGTTTTAACAATAAGTCAGCATGTCAGCACACATGACAAAGCCCAGAACCATGCCAGTTTCTCCCACACAACTCAGGCATCCAGTTCTCACCAGAGCTCCACTGAAGTTAATGGCACCATGTTGGTCTGCACTGTGTGAGGATCTGGGCCATCATCACTGACTCAGGACAAGGCACATTTTAGAAAGGGTCCTGCTTACTTGCCTGTCTGAGTGTGGTTCCCTGTTTTCTGGTACACTGGGATTTGTTAGTAAGCACAATTCTGCAAATTTATATTTTCCCATGATAACCTAATCTGAAAAAAAACCCCAGCCAAAACCAGAGCATATATTTATTGACTAATGGATTTTTAAAATTATTACTGCTGGAGCCAGAAAAATGGCTTTTTATACATAACAATTCATACTGAGTGCTTGTCCCAAACAAGTATAAAACAATAGGTTAAGCAAGCTTTTTCTAGTTCTTCTGAGTGGATTCAAATGATAACTGTGTTAATACAGCCAAGGTGATGCAGTCATCCCTGAATGCTAGACCCAGTTCTTGATTCAGTTCTCAACAGCTCTTGTTTGAAGGCCTTTCAGGTAAGAAACCTGTAGGCCAAAGTCTTCCCTTTTTTTCACTGTCATTAGGAGCAGAGAAACAACAGCAGGAGAGTTTATTCTGTATAAACAAAAAGAATTTGTTTTCCTAGTCCTGCTGGACCAACTCATTCAACAGTATAAGCATGCATTTAACCAACAAAGAGAAGTCAGTGTAGAAACTATTCAAAACCATGCAGATAGAATTATTACTTCTTTATTTTTTTGGCAGATTCAAAGAGCATTTGTAAGAGGTCTCAGACACCTGGCAGATTAGGTCCTGTTCCTGCTTCTAGCCAAAGCTCCCTCCTCCTGAACAGTGAGATTATTGGTCGATAGAGGGAGGCTTCTGACCATGGGAAGCAGGAGCCTGGCCAGGACTGAGGTCAGGCTACAGAATTTTGCTCTCTGGTGAAAAATAAGTGAATGTTCAGTCTTGCCACTTTTAGAAACAAATGCAATACCTATCTATTTGGAAAGGCTTGGTTTTTGTCGAGGGGTTTTTTTTGTTTGTTTGATTTTTGTGGTCGTGGTTGTTGCTGTTTTTTAAGTAATACTTTTTCTGGTGCATTAATTTAGAAAATCAAGCCAAACTTAGCACTTCCCCATAGGAAAATGGGGAAAGAGTTTAAATGTGTTTTATCACTTACTCACTACAGTCATGATAACAAGGGATGTACAAGAAACATGATTATTAGCAGAATTATATTATATAATATCACAATTAGATTCACAAAGAAATTATCACTTCGCTGCTGTCCACTAAAAAATATGTATCCGATATATGCAAAACACAGGAATACAAGCCTTTCAAAATTTCTCATTTCATTTTGACTATTTCTTTTTCCAAACTTGACAAAATTACTGTGGCTAAGAGATGACAATGGAGAGATGTGCATTATTTCTTTAAATCCAGAGCAGGGGAAGGTCATATGCAATAGTAAGCATAGAGATAACTTTGGAGATAGATCGATTTTCCTTAATCTAATAAAGTTGAGAGGCAGCGGGAGGGTGCTTGTACTGATCCATATCATTCTGGTAGCTCAAACCCTTCACAAATACTCTATCAAAATGGGTGTTAAGCAATGTTGCAGTCTCACTGGGAAATTAAGTTGTAGATTTTTCTTACAATTAGGACAGGAAGAGTAGTGTGTGCCAAAGGAGGCTGTGTTGGTGATCTTAGGCACATGACCAATTTATATTTGTTAGGATGCGGACAAAGATGTGCCAGTTCGCTCCATAAAAGCTCCCAAGCAGTCAAAGAAGTTCAGTAAAGTCAGTGGAAAATTAAGCAAAAGGAAAAAAGGTCCAGTAATGGAAAAAAGAAAAATGAAAATGTGTATCTAAAAGGGAACCATGACATCAAAAGCAGAAGTAAAAAAAAAAAAAAAAAAAGCATTTTGACCTTTCTAATTCCGTATGTATTGCAAGATTTCTTAAAAATCTTACACATTTTACTTTATTTTCTCTTTCCTGAGTTGTGTATTTTTTCACCTGTATAAGAATGGATTCCAAAATCACTTTTATTATCCAAGAAGGAGCTTTCAATTGTGTCAGAATATTCAGTCTCTAAAATATGGGAGAGGGAGGGGACAGGAAAAAAAACCAGTTTAGTAGTGAGAGAGGCCACAAAGCACCAGGCTGTTATTTTCCAGATGCAGGGTAACCATCTCTTTAGATTTTTTTATAGGCCAGTCCTGAAACACAAAGGACATGCTTCCATTCTACAGGATTGCAGACTGGCACTGTTAGACTTGTAGATCCAAAGGCTGCAGCCCTTTTGGGAGGCTCTCTCATCTTTCTGTCCACATACACGAACCAGTTGTACATGGGGTAATTAAGTCTGGGCTCAAGAGTAGCTGTCATGAAACCTCAGGAGCTTTCCAAGAAGCTGAGGGATGAGGGAGGGCCTGATACATGGCCTTGATGCAGCATCCTGCAGTGTTTGTGGTGCTTCTCAGCTAAGTCACTGCAGGTCCAATAGCTGCTGCTGCAGCTTCATGGTTGAGGAAAGCTGGGAAAACCTTTCCTTTCCTAAGTCACATACACAAGTCCTAAGGGAAACTCAGAGAACAGGCTGAAAACACACTTATTTGGGGCAACAAAGGAGTCAACAGGAAAACAAGACAAAAAATATGTCAAAGATAAATGAAGCAGAGTAGGTGCAAGCACAGATGTTAGAGAGGTTGTTAGGGAAGAAGACCCCACCAAGATTCTTAAAGGGCTGAGAGAGAAGTGAGGAAGAAATGAAATAAAGAGAAAGAAATTTAGAGACCTCTAAGAAGGTGGTGTGTCACAGAAAATGTGCTGTAAGAGCATTGGATTGAGTGAATTAAGGCCATTGGACCAGCATTGAAGAGGCTGAAAGTAAAAATAAATCTAAGTTAAAAACGTGATTCAGTGATGTCATTCAACATAAGGACTGGGCATCGATGAATGAGAAAGAGGTAGACAAATAAAAAATTCAGAGAAAGAAATTAGAGAGACTGGAGACAGAGAAAGAAGGAGATTCATCAACAACAGTCATCCAGGATCCTCAGTGAAGCAGCTAAGTCAGTCTTATCATCAGGAGAAGACTTTGGTCTCAGTGGTGGGGAGTAGAAAACCATAAAAAGATCACAAGGTCTAAATGAGCATTTCACCAATCAAGCAGGCATTTGAGAGGAAGCAAATAGAGAGAAGAGGGAAGAGGCATAAAGCTGGACAGATTAAGTCAAGGAGAATGAGAGGCTGTAGGGAGAGCTTGATATTTAGAATCTGCATATTTCTTCCTCAAAGTGATGAGGCAATTTATTTTGGAGAGGTTTATACTGCATTGGAGGGCAAAGGGGCTGTAGACGATCTGTCTCATGCAAGTTTCAATTGAGCCATCGGTGTCAGGTGGCACAAGAAGAGTTAACTTCAAGTCCCACCAAGTGGCGGTACAGCTGCTGAAATGCATCTGTCAACAGAACTATTACTGTCATCAGATCAGCACAATGTCCTTGACCCTGGAGGTCAACGGCAAGGCATTAGCTGCTACACAGACAGAGCTGTCATGCTCCTGTGGGAACCAAAAGGTTACAAGACCAATTGGATCAGCCCCAGAAGCAAAACCATCCCTCCTCATCCAATAGTGCCTTAGAGGTGCAGGTGGAGCAGTGTGATAGAGTTCCACCAGTGCCTTTTCCCTTTGGAAACCTAGATTTAAACAGGCAAGGAGAGGGACTTTGCTTATTGCCCTTCATAGTCCCCATTTATGAACATCACTAAACCATGGTGTAGCTTGCTGGGTGCAAAGCCTGCACTAGACATTGAATGGCTGAAGGCTGGAAGGGGTTGAGAAGTAGATTTCCCTAGGGAGAATGCCAGGAGTGACAAGGCTTGGGGGAAATAAGTAGCATGGAATGGAGGTTTTAGGACTGCAAGAGTGAAGAGCTGCAGGACAGGACTAAGATGTCTGTGCTTTCAACCATAAGGAGATGAACACAGGGGTTAAAAACTCCTTTTTAAAGTAACTGGTGGCATTCATATTGACTTCAACTTTTCTTTTATTATTTTGTTTACAGTAAAATCTATTGTAGGCTACTGTAAATCTACTGTAAAATTTTACTGAGTGAAATCTCAGTAAAAGTTCTCAGCTGTCATAGAGGCAGAGGGCTCTTAATGTCACATTTCTCTGAAGGGATGTGAAGTCTTAAAGCTAAGATTTCATTAGTGAACAATTTCATTAAATCTCCTCTGCTGATATATATAGAGACATAATCCAGTGCTGTTCAATTTTCAAGCCTGGCAATTTCAACTCAGCTTAACTGAAATATTATCTATATTGCATTTTTAAATAGGTGATTGGCAGTGAAATGGCAGCATTTCCCTCAATAGTAGAATACTAGCATATAAGGGAGATGAGAGAAGGCAATGGCAGCAAGGAACAAAGACAGAAAAGGTCAAAGGGAAAGGGAAAACCAGCTTTTTTTTTTTTTTTGGGTAAGGTGATTGTAAACTTAGTCTCACAGCACATTTTTCAGCTTGTGGAGGTGCCTCCCCTCATGTTTTTCCAGTTTACCTCCCCAAAAGTGTTTTTTTTGTTTTGTTTTGAGACAACCCACATTGGGCAAGACATGTTTGTGTCATTTAAACCAGGCACAGTCTCCCACTATGTGCCAAGGAAGGAGAGGACTCTACCCTTTTGTTCATCTCCAGGTTCTGCAAACCCTGCAGCACTCGTGAAGTCGGCTCAGCCCTCACAGCAGGTGGAAGCGTCCAGCTCCACAGCAGCTGTGCACAGACTTGATCTTCAGGTTTTCACACACAGTCTTCAACCTTCCCTGCCCAAGCCTTCTTTCCCTGACTTTTTTTTTTTTTTTTTNTTTTTTTTTTTTTTTTTTTTTTAATGCAGAAAGCAGTAACCCTTTGGCCCAGCTAGCCCCCTGCTATCAGATTCCAACAGAGGAATTCTGGGCACAAAGCTTCACAGAGCAAACAGGTCCCCTGCCTTCTCTGAATGTCTCCCCCTCCCTCTCTCCCTCCCTCTCTGTTGCTGGGAATCCACCCTTATCCAGTGCAGCAGGGATGATATTTTTGAATTGTGTTTATTTGTTGGCACCCTGGTGTGAAAGCGTTTCCCATCAACTGCATATTAATCTTGTCAGCAGTTTGTGAACATTTTCCTCTCTGCCCTAAGTAGTCCATGACTTTTGGGTCTCTTGCTCTCTTCTATCTCCACTTCTCATTGTAATTAAAGAGAAACTAATCTTCCTGGTCTTTGTTAAAGTGACTTAAACCATGTCAAAATAGTAAGATAGGGATTGCTTTAGCTTTAGGAAGAGTGAAGTTTGGAAAGTTGTAAACTGGCTTTTAGAAAAATATAGATGGGGATATAGCTACCTAGTCATTACATGTTCAGATGATCTTTAAAAGTCCTCAGTCATTTGTCCCTGTACTCATTGGAACCTATGCTAGGTTTTCCTTATCTTGAAACCCCCAAGGACATTGCAAACACACAGAACTGTATAACCTGAATTTTTTGAGTCCATTATTCACTATAACCATCAATACATTCATACTTCTGTTACTTTATTACCCAAACATGCCTGGGGATTTTTTGCAATCCCAGATTCACGATCCCTATTTCTTGGGTACATAGTGATTTTTATTTCAGGGTTGTTTTGGAGAACTGAATTGAGTGTATTTGCACTGAACAGTATTCCTCAGAAAAAGGCACTAGTAAAATCTCTCTGGCTGATGATATCATGTTGGAAATGCATGGGGACATTGCATAGTGAGAATCACAAAAGAGGCAACTGATAGCACCCATCACACAGGGACAGCACATATCCATCTCCCCCACACCCACCAGAGAGGAAGGTGCTCTCCCCACCCCATTGGAAGAGTGGAAGTAGCAGAAACCCTGTACCTTTTTCTGCTAGTGAAGATTCAGATGTCCAGCTGGGTCCTGGACCAGAACACCCAGCTATATGCAGGATGGATAGTACCAGCTTGAAATAAGCTCTGGCTGATTAAAAGTGGAACTGCTTGCTTATACAGCACCCCAGCCTGTATTTACCATCTTATTTTCCCAGGACCCTTGCTAAATAGCCCAACCAAATGCAGGGCTTCAGGCAATACCTTCTGGTTCCTCTATGGTAAGAGACCCGGGTATTTGGCAAACTCAGCACATGCGGTCTCATCCTTCCAGACCTAAAACACAGATGGGTATAATTCAGAGAAGCCTCTGAACTATGCCCATCTGTGAGCTAACTAAATGTCTTCTGTAGCTGTTTGGCATTCATATGATGGTACTAACTCTCAGCTTTTCCACCTGCATTAGGGTGTGACTTTTGCAGGGACTTAGCCACTGTGCCATTACAATTCATGCTTTCATTACTTCACAAGCAGATCACTGTTTTGTACCAGAGAGGGGCTGATACTACAAGTAAATTCCATAAAGATGGGAGTGGGAAGTATTACTTGCCTTCGAAAGGAGCATCTTCCTGAGGCAACGTGTCCCCACAACCCTGGGATTTGTACCACATGCCTATTAGCCTTCAACTTTCTCCTTTTGACCCAAAATAGCCAGAACCAATATGCATAAAACACCTCCTTTTCTCAGGATCCTGCCCCCACTGAAGCTAGGGATGACTGACAAGTCCAGACACAGAATCTTCATATCATCATATCATCATATCATATCATATCATATCATATCATATCATCATATCCTATCATAATCTTTTTTTCTTTGTGGTGTCCAAAATTCCCCAGATCTGTCAGCATTTTTGGCACACTGTATAAATTGTTTATGTGATCAGTGTTTCAGGAAAAGGATCAGCTACAGAATACAAGATAAAGGATGAGCTTTTGTCTGCGTGAAGGAAAGTGAACAGTGGTTTGAATTTATAGTGTTGGGCTATCTGAGTAAGAATACTTTGTGATGCTGGCTGAGAGACATTTTGTCAGAATTTGATATTGCTAAGTGCCTTATCAGTTCTGTATTTACATTTCTCTTGCTGTTACAAAGCATTTCACAGTAGGCAAACAGATTGTCATCCCAAACAGAGAGGCCAATGACTTGGCTGAAAAATTAGCAACCTGCTTCATGTGGACTGAAAGTTAACCTTGACTTTTCTCTTTGACAGCCAGGTTTTCCTACCACAATGTGGAGCTGTCTGCTTCAAGGCAGATTCTGCCTCCCTTCAAATATCAAGAGAAAGATTGTGCTAAGCACTGAAAAGTGTGGCAAGGTGAGTAATCTTGTACTGGTTGAAGACTAGAAATGCAACAAGCAGAGGGCATGTGACCCTCTAGATGCTTTAAATTCAACTAATTCCATAACTCAGCCATTTCCTGCAAGATTCCATTTACAAGGAAGATTTAATTTGCTTCCTGTCTGAATACTCATCTCCTCGTTCTGCTAACAGAGCTACATCTTTCCATTCTGAGTTCTGATAGTGCCTCTGCTACCAAATTGACATCAGATGCAAGTGTGCCACTTTGTTATTTATGTCAGCATCACCCTGGCTGGGGCTAACGAGGCTTTGTGTGCCACAGGGCTGAAGCTTTTTCTTTTATTTATGTTAATGAGTCCTGCATAAAAGGTTTTGCCAAAGTCTAAAAACGTGCAAAACTGATGACATAATTGCGGGAGAGTCTACAGGAATATGAAGCAGGATTAGGATACTATCAACAAATCAGAATTTAAGTATTGTTCCACTGGGCAAGGAGTGTTTTCAATTAATTTGTAATTAAATAAGGGAAGCAATTTAGTGAACTCAGAGAGATATTCCAGCAAACGGTTTATCTCATCAGTCTGAACCACACATTCCTCCAGAACAGGATCATTGTTTAGATCTTGGGCATGTTATATGATCTGACCTATAGGAGTAATTCAATAAAACATCAATATTTTCCTTCTATTAACCCTCAGTGTCATGCTGAATGGAGAGAGCTGCCTCTGCCTCCCTTCACAGTCCCATTAGATCTGTACCCTCTCTAACTGGCTGGACAGGTGTTATCACTAAGCAGCCTGGGGCTTTCAAACATAGTCAAACCAGACACATTCTCCAGCCAATTTGCAGCACAGCACTGATGTACAGAGGAATGGAGATGAAGCAATGGAGGGACAAACAGAGGACAGAGAACAATGAAGGGGAAATACACACTCCTTTCCCAGTGGAAAACATAGTGTCAGTTGAAGAGATTTCCAACTGACAGAATTTGTTAATTTTTTTTAAAAAATATTCTTTATAAAATCCTTTTTCAATCAGACCCAGAAGTATAAGGGAGTTTAAGAGGACCTGAGAAAAGACGAGCAATTCCAGATGGAGTTCTATGCATTAATATATTCAGGGCAGGCAGAGCAGGGATTTGTTGATTGTTTAAAGGGCTTAGTGCAACAGCTGGGCACATTTTGTGTATGACCAAAAGTAAGAGCACAAATGAATTCTGATGTCCAGACATCTGGCCTATAGCTATTGTTCTTGGCTTTTTCTCTTTTTTTTCATAGCCAGAATTATTCCATGAAGCAGACAGGGGGGGGGGAAAGAAAATTATGACATGAGAGAGGAGCCAAGAGAAGAGATTTAGGAGATAATTAAGAGGTAGAGTAAGAAAGAAAAACAAAATGAGGTGCAAAGTGAGTATAAGGAGATACAGCAGGAGATGAAACAGGTACAGAACTGAAGAATAAAAATGTTGGAGACAGGGAAAGAATTGAATGAAGAAGGAGGAAGTAAGACAGGAGGAGTAAGAGGAGTAAAAAGAGTTCCATAATAACCATATGCTAAAAACTTACTGCAACTGCTGCTAAAGAAAGGAAAACATAGACACCTTTGGCATAGATTTCTTCCTTTTCAGGTCTCCACTCACTTTTCCTTCTCCTCTCCATCTCTGCTCCTAGCCTTCCCTGGTCATGGTCATATCCATGATAAGACAATTGTTTGGAAAAACCAACTTAAAAAAATAATAATTAATTTATGTACCTTTCTGAGGATTTTTTTAAAGCTGTAGTAGTACTAATGTTCAAAGGAAAATGTGGTCCTATCAGAAAGAATGGCTTTTGAGTCAGGACTGTTCCTCATTTTCTCATTGTGAAAACTATCAAAGCTTGGCCAAGTTCAAAGGTCACATTTTGATATGCGCAGGTCAGAGCTGTGCATGTGAAGTCACTGAGGATTTTGTGCATTCCCTGCGTGCATAAGTCAAGTAGGTTGCTTCTTATAGTTACTGCTCCTGTAGTTAATAGTGGTACGACTGACTCCCCTCAGGATTATGATGATCTGCTACTGGCCATCAGAGAAAATGGTGGAGAAGACCTACTGAATGGAAGCAGATGTGGAGGGGAGAGGGAATAAGGAAGGAATAAAAAACGATTGATGCAGAGCAGGGAATTGACATAGGAATGCTCAGGACAGGAACCCAAGTGAAAGGGAAGGCTACATTCAGAAGAGAAGAGGAGGAGGCATCTGAAAAAGAAAGACAACTCGGGGAGAAGGATGGAGTCACAAGCTATTTGGAAACCTGTCAGATGAAGAGGTGTGGCAGGAGAGAGAGATCAATTCTAGTAAGAGTGGTGTGCAAGGTACACATAGAGCCTGAGGCTGGAGAGGGAGCAGAGCATACAGAAGACAGAAAATAGGGTGAATGCCAAGGGTGATTGAAGATTCTGAGAAGCTGGAGTGGGACAGAGCAACACATAATAGTGAGAAACACAGGTAGGCAGAAATTACAGTAAACTCAGAGTGGCACAGAAACACTGATCAGTGAACTAGTCAGTGCTAGTGACACAAATCAGAGAAGGGGGTCACAGACAAGCTGAGCCAAGAAACTGGGGCAGGCATGCGGGAGAATGGATTGAACTACAACATGTATCCATGAACAGGAAAAAGGAAGAACTGCAGCAAGGTCCAGGGAACAGAGATGGGACACAAGGGTCACAGCTTGTCTGGAGCTGGCAGAGGGGGTCCACTGTGATCACAGTCCCCATTAGAACAGTCTGCATCTCACCACTGCTCTCCTGCCACACATTCTCTTCAAAATCCAATAGTATGGGGTAGTACAAATTGTATGACCTCACCTCTTTTTCATGCTCCTTCACCATCAAACAGCAAACCTCTGCTGTTACCAGTTGTTTCAGTTAGCTCAAGTGACAGGGGCTTCTGAAAGTGACCTTAAGTTATCAGTTGTTAAAGGATGTCAGTGTGATCCTACATAACTGGTTTATTTTTCCTCCAGCTCACCTTTTCTCTTTGAGGCCTAGAAACATAATTCAGAAAAATATTTTTAGACAATACAATTGAGCTGTTAAGGTCAAAGTTGTTTAAAATAAGGACAGCATTGTGAGGTATTCATCAGGTCAAAAGTATGAGGTTATGTTACTGTGTGAATGTAAAACCCTGTTTTACATACAGTTTCACCTGTGATGCTGTATTAATTTCTGTTTTGTATCTAACAGTGAACTCAATGTCCAGCTTGATTTTCAGTACCCTGAGACACAGTGTCCAAATTATCTGGAAATGGTTCCAACAAAAAAATAATTGTCTGCATCCTTCTTCAGCTACAAATCCTGCAAAGAAAATGACTATGACAGGGAACATATGACTTTCAGAGATCCTCTCCTTCCTTAGAAAGTCCTCCTTTCCCACTCCACCAGCTGTGGGTCACCCTGCCCCCCTCAAGCTCCTAGAGGTAGATCCCTCTAAGCTAGGGAGTGGCCTGGATAATTTAAAATTAAATACTGCTTGAAAAATCAGACTGTATTTTCCCATTTCCATTTAGCAATGGGTCCGTATCTGAGTGTGACTCAAGTTTCTCTGCTCATTCCTGAAACAACCATGTGCTGTTGTGTCTTATTTAGCTCAGAAACCTGAAAAGGGATTGCTTTCCTTCTGGAGACACCAGGCAGGACTGGGTTACAGAGCAACGCAAAACTTTGGGCACACAAGAACTGCCTGGTTCTGGTGCTGTGGTTTTGTATTTATAGTCTGCCCAACTACAGCCATGGAACACAGCCACAGACTTGGCTTGTTCATCTTTGTTTTGGTTGCACCAACACCTATAAATTAAACAAAAAACCCAGAAAAGGGTTTCTGATCTTAACCACTGCTGAGCCTTTGCCCAGCTGTACAACCTCTGGCTTTCCCTCATATAATTATGGAAGGACCAGAAGCTTGATCCTCAGTCATGTATGAAACTTCCCCTCTGCAGAAGGGAAAAAAGTAGTTCTTATGAGGAGCCAAATACAGATGATAAGGCCAGAAGAAGACATCATGATCATCTGCTCCAGTCTCCTGCATAACACAAGGCAAAAGGCTTTCTTAAATTATCTTATCTTTGAGGTACAGTGTCTATTACAGGATAATAAAAAATTCAATTTTGCCTGTTCCACATTAAATACCTGCTGCTTTGTTTCCAGTCTGAACCAGTCTGTCTTGAGTTTTACTCACTGCAGAGTATCAGGAGTTTGTTAGCTGCAGTGAAGAGGTCTGCAGTGAAGATATCTGGTCCTCAGTTTGCCTTACCTGTCACACTTGAATGACAGGTAACTCCACTGAATGGTGTCATCTCAGCAGTGCACCTCCAAGAAAAAACATGGACTTGAATACCAGTCATGAATGATCCCCTGGCTCCTTACTGAGCATTACAGAGCATTGCTGAGAGAGACCATTTCTTTCAAAGCCCATGGGGATTCATAGCAGGAAAGACACGGTGACTTTCAAAACACTGAAAATTGTTTATAATTGAAGTGGTCACTTATAAATAGCTCCCACTTGATATCATGTGGCCAGCTTAATTAAGTAGTGCAGAGCGTGTGCGGTCATTCACCTCAGATAGAAAAATCTGTATTGGGCCTTCACCCTAATGTGAATTTCCTGACCTGACAGATGGGGATTGAGTGTGTGTTTATGCCAAGAGGAGTTTGCTAACATTATTCCTCTAATTACTAATTATACCAGTGAAAGGGGCTTTACGGCCAGAGCCTGGATACGTGAAACTCGATCATCAGAGATTTGCAGGAAAGATGGAAGATTGATGGGTGACATCAAACAGCTGACAAGGAGGCCAAGGCAGCCAGACGGACAGCAGCTGCTCCAAGGGGCTCTGGGGGGTGGGAGGGGGAAGCTGCTAAGAGGGGACAGGGGTCTGTGGGGGAGCAGCACTAAGGAGAACAAGCCATTTTAAAATTTCGCACCCCCCTGTCATTTCAGATATGAATGGGTCTAATCTCCCTGGGCTTGAGGCTGCCTGGGAGAGCATGTCCACCAACAGGTGGTAAGGCAAAGGCAGAGCAGCAGGGCTGAAGGCAGTTGCTGCTACAGAGGGGCACCAGCTTCAGCTGCAGCAGAGGGCTCCACAGGATGCTGTGAACAGTGGATCAATGAAGGGTAGGTGGAGGATGTAAAACAGCTCCTCTGAGCCTCAGGTTTTTCTGATCCAAGCCTGAATCTCCGTGTGTCCATTCCCTGAGGCCCCAGGAAACTTGTCCCAGTCAGCTACAGCGTGAGGCCAAGGACACTGTGAAAAGCTCCCTTGCAGGGCAGTTTCCTTCTCTGAAAGAGACAGGGATTAACATTGTCAAGCTGCATCAGCACCTGTTTAGGGGACCAGACCTAAATCATCCTGGTGGTCTGTGACTCAATGGTGGCATCAGCATGTTGCCTGATTCTCTGAAAGATATTTGGGCCAGGCTGGTTTGTGTTTCCCCTGCCCTGCCAGCATCTGGTGGGCTGGTGACTGGTACTGCGCCGCAGGGCTTGTACGAGTTCAGTCTCCAGTGATCCTGCCACAGTGTACTTTATGTGGTCTGCAAACCACTGGTTTTCTTAGCATTCTTGGCAATCACAGGGATTGGCTGCCAGAGTTTCCCCTACATGCTGTGTTGTCTAAACTTCACATGTCCCAAATTGCAGCCAATTCTCCACTGCCTGTGGAGACACAGAGACTCCCACACCAACGGAGCCTTCTTCTGCTGGAGGAGTTAAACCACCATCTTGAATGACATTCCCTGGGTGGACGCAAAAGTCCTGGTGCTCGCACAGCTACTCCTGTCCCCACCATGAATAGGATTAATTATCATGCGCCCACATCACTACACTAGCAAACTGAAGCCTGCCCAAACCCTCTCCTGTACAAAGCAAGCAGAGAGACCACTGGAAACACATAAAGTGGGAGTCTACCGGGAAGCTGATAGAAAACAGCTTTCACTGCCCTGGAGCAGTAGGCATCTGGCTGATTTGTATAATGTTAATTAGAAGTCTATTCTTGAGAAGGTACAAGTGAAGGGTGCTTGGCTTTGCATTCCATGAATATCAAGGAAGCATGGAGACAAACAGTGAACTGTCCTATTGGATGTAGCAGAACACAGCAACATTAGCATAGGGATGAGTAGATCTGTGATATTAGAAACTTTTCCACTAGTACAATAAGCTGAATTTCAAAGTGGTATGATACACAGTGTGCATGTGTATCAAAACATAAATAAACTCTACTGCCATCTAGCCAATAATAGAGGTCTCTACCATAAGCTTCATCTCAGGCAACAAGTCTACCTTTCACCAGATTTGTCAGAATATTGTCATAATTTGGAGTGTTTTCCAGAGCTCTGAGTCATTAATGTAAGTTTAAAACAACCAAATGATAAGACAGGAAATACTATAGTTTCACAGTTCAGCATGTCCACACAACCCACTGTTTCTGCTGCAGGTGAAACGGAGCCGGAGAGATTGCACTGAGGTTAACTCCGTACCATGTATATCTGTTCCTGAAGGATGGATTCCCTGCTGATGTTTGCTTTCCTAGGCTTGTACTTTTCTTCTCATAGATACAAAGTACTGAGCATTTGTTAGCTTAGGAACAGTCTTGCTCTCCCACTGCTATCAAGAATCTTGCCTGAGTTTTGCAGCTCCAGCTTTACAAATGCATACTGAACCACGCTGAAAATATGGATATTTAACATTACAACTACTTTTGCTTTGTCTTGTTCTTTCTTTCTTAGATTCATGTTTTATACCTACTACTGTACAGAAGTGTCTCAAGCATTTAGAAAAAAACACTCAAAAAACACCACATCAGATTATCATACATAACCCAGAAGGCATCTGGGCAAAACATCCCCAGCTTGATCTTTATCAAACTGATAATCTGTTCTTTTAAAAAGTCTAATGCAAGTAAGTTCCAGGGTTTCCCGTCTAGGTCAGGAGCCTTTCAAAACTCAATTAACATATTCTATTTCCTCACTGACTTGAGAAAAACAAATGGATGAAAGTGTGCGCATAATGTTTCTTCCTTTCAACACTTCTTTAAATTCTAAATATATAAGTGGAGGTCTAGATATCAGCATGGGAAGATGGGCAAATGAATGGGTTAAGGCAGGTCAAGATATCTCAGTTCAAAAAGACACTGAACACATAGCATAGGCCCAAATGGTAATATTACCATGCCCCACTTGTAGCATATTTGTACTAAGAGAATTGAAATTATTTTCTTCCAGCTTCAAATGCCTGCCTTTAGTGCATTCTCACCCTTCACCACACTTGCAGCTGTACAGACTGCTTTGTTCGTGTGCTGGAGCAGTGATGCAGTGGCTCCCAGGGCTCTGAGCTCTGTCACTCCTTTGTTTTCTCCATGCCTTCACATTACTTCTATAGATAACATCAGGATCAGGATCAGAAGATCACTCTGTTCCTGACTAGTTGGGGAAATATCACTGATGGAATAAATGAAGCCTTGAGAAATGCCTCCCAATGGCCAAGCTGCATCATCAATAGTCTTTTCTCATGAACACTTGGGGAAAAAAAAATCACTTTATGGCACTGTGAAACCTTCCATCATTTTGCCATGCTCTGAAAAGCAAAAAAGTATAGCACTTGCTGCAGGGAACTCCACTGTTCTTGGCATGAAAGATCTCCAAGTCTCTGATTCAAACAGCACCCTAGCACATGTAGTGAATCAACTGACTAACATTTCCTTAAAATCTTTTAGAACCACTGGATGAGAAGTGCTGCCAATCATATCTACTGCATGTTGCTAATCCACTCATTTTGGGCAGAAAAGAAAGGCAATCCAACAACAGAGATATATTTGCTCCAGCTTGGAATCTCAAGTACTGAGCTATAAAAAGGAACATGCTGATTGAACCTTTTGTGCAAAAGCTGTTATGATATTCAAAATATAATTCCATCACCTCTGAAATGAAAACCACTCTAGGAGTGATTCAGTTTCAGAGTAGCCTTTTATTCTGTCCAAACTTTCACATTTTTTGGTGGCATAGTTCTGTCTTTCTAGTGTTATCTAAACAACATTACACTAGAAGACTTTCAATTTCAGTGAATTAACCTTCTGTCCTGAAAAACAACATTTGGTGTTACTAAATTAAATTAAAAAAGAAAATTCAGTTAAATCTTGCAATGTTAGCTATTTGTCCAAGTGAAAACCAGACAAGTTGCAGTTCATTGATCCATGCTGGTAATAATGGTTCTCAAGGCTTACTGCTGAGAGTTTGCAGTAAAAATAACTGATTTGTCAGTGTTTTCTTTAAATCATTATTGTTTAGTCATCAGAGGATTTTGTGGGATGACAAAGAAAAGCAAAGATAATTCAAGGCAAATTTTCACCAAAAAAAGCTTTCTGTTGGCATTTAAGTTATATTTTAAAGAACACTAAGAAATCTGCTTTCTTTCATTTTGCTCACAGGCCTAATTTGACATACCCGATGATTGTCACAATGACTTTACAACATTTACATCCTCCAGGTCTAAGTGTCCAGTTGAGAATTAAAGTTTAGACACCATAGATGGTACATTGGGCCAAACTGCTGAGCTCAACTCTTTATCTCAAATCTCTCCACATTATTTTCAAATGCTGACTACTACCTCTCTTAAAAATCACTGGATACAAAGTGAGTACTAAGGATGCATGATCTGAAAGCATTGGCACAAGCAAGTCAATGCATCTGGAGCATGGCCAGATTTTAGTTATGTACTGTACCTTTTCCATTAATGGCCCTCCACATCTTGCAGCTCTGCCATGGTAAATGTTTTGCTTTGTCTGAAGTAATGAGATGGAGAGAGATGGAAAAAGGCCTGCCTTTTCTTTTTGACTGCTCTTAATGTGAGCTAAGGAATTTGACTGATGGGAATTAGTGCTAACACAGTTTGTTAACTAAGAAAAGTTCTAATTAGAAATGCTTTTGAACTCAATCTCTCCACTGATATAATATAAAAACTTGCCACATTTTATTTGCTTAAAGCTTACTGAATCCATGTGAATAGCTGGTCATGGCAGAAGCTATACAATGTTGATGATAAAGAGTTAACAAATCTTCTTTGTAACTTTTATTTATTATACAACATCTGTCAGTAATGAGTGGAGGTTTTACATTAAAGCAGGTGTTAGCATCTGATAGGGATGAAAATATTGTTTATCTTTCCTAAAATTATTTAATTTGATCTTTAAATAAATAGTTTTCTGAGAATTAAATCACTCTGACAGAGTGGTTTTGCTTTCATTTGCAGAAAAAAGAACAGCACAAATTGTTTCAGCTTTCTGTATTGCTAAGACTTGCTAAAATCTTGCACAAAGGATATATGTGTGGACTTCGGTGAGGCAGAAAACTGTCTTATTTTGTGGTTATTTCACATAACTGCACAGTGTCCTTCCAAAGAAGCCAAAGAATGCTACTCCCTTACAGATAACTCCACAAAGGTAAACCCCATTTCATAATACTTTCCAACTCTCACTGTCTTGGTAGGAGAGTGCAAGATGAGGCCCTGGCAGGCAGAGACTGATAGTAGCCTGCTCATCCCCATCACCTGGTTCTCACCACTCTTTTCCTGGTAACAGGGGCTACAACAGTTGCAGGGGACACTATACAGGTTCAGGGCTAGATCCCAATGCCCTCAGGAATAGGTAAACTCTGAAATTATCTGGAGTTTCCATAGGAGGGCTCACAAATTTTAGGCTTTGAACTCAACAGCTGTGGCCGAAGCCAGCCTTCCCATATTCTTTTATTTCATATAAGTGCCTGGGAAAAGGTGGTAGTGGGGTGCCCAAAAAGGAGCAAGAGAGGAGGCATTCCAGCACAGCTGATGAGGAAGAGGACCACACCTGCATAAATATGTTCATTGGAGCACTGTGCTCGGAGTTCACAGGATGGGGTTCTTGGCAGGTGTAGCTCAGATCACACAGGCCAGCTGTGTCTAGAAACAAGGACTGGCAGGAGAGAGGTGCTGCTGAAAGATGAGTTCCTGCTGGGCAATGCTGGATTTGATTCTTTATGATGCCACAGTGTGGGGTCCACTTTGAATTCTGGAGATGAAGGATAAGAAAAACTTGTGAAGTAGGAATGACACAGATAGGGAAAAGAGAAGCACAGGATGCTTTTCTAGTCTGAGGTAAGGAGATAGTAGTTGCACTTCAGGTTTATTAAAGAGCGAAGGACTTAGTAGGTGACACCATAAGGCATGATAATGTTTTGTGATATATTCCCAGGACTGGGAAGTTTAATCATGGCTGTTCCATAAAGCAGGTTTCAGGCACTGGTATGACTGAGAGCCAAAGCAGAGCAGGAAATAGTCATTACTCCACATACTTCTTTCCAAAATGTGCTCACTGAACCAGATCTATTGGGGAATGTATATGCCCAGGAAAATGGTTTAGGAAGAAATGAGGGGGAAATAAAGTTGAAGGAACAGTTTCAGAATAGTATATAATGTGGCAATTTAGTTATTCTGCCATTAGACATCACCTTCAGAAAATTCAGTGAAAAACTATCCAAATAAAAGTTCACTGAATGAGACTACCAAAGCCAAAGAAGTATGCCATTTAGTTACTCCAATGCCCTTGCCATTTAGTTACTCCAATGCTAGCACAGCTTACACTTATTTTAAAAAATAATCTCTTGTTTTTAAAAAAAATAAACACACCACATCTTTCTACCTCTTTTCATCAATATTTTCATTGCAAACTCTGGCATATAGCTCAAGTCTGTTTACCCTCCATGGTGTTAATGTTTGTTTTTAATGGATTAGAAACTTTTTTTTTTGTACCAGTAATGGCATAATGTTTCAAATCCTACTTATTTAGACTTTGCTTTGTTTGGCTGTTGAGAAATGTTCGCAGTTAGTGCTCAGCACTACTGTGCAAGTCACCCTTTCTAGGTGGTGGTAGGAGTGAGGACTGCTACAGAAGCAGATCTCCATGAAAGACTTTATAACCTTAGGGAAACTACTCCTTTTGTGCCAGAAGAAAGCATGCAATGATGCAGGATTTGAAAATGCTGGAGAATGGAGTGGAGAAGAGGAGTTTGGCTTTCTGGAAGAGTGGGAGAACACTTTCTTTGGATCTCTTCCTTTAGGGAGAAGAATAAAAACTTGTGATCCGTTTTGGAAAGGGGAAGCGATAAAGACTGAGATACCTGAATTTGGATTTTTTTGCTGGCTGACAGCACTGAACTATTTCCAAAATTCAGTTACCTAGAGACAGTAGAACTACAATACCAAATGCAGGAGTCTTTCTTTAAAGAGACTGTTGCACAGCATCCAGCTGGAATTTGGAAGTCATTTTACTGACAGATGATAATGGACTTCATTTTGAGCTTTGCCAGGAATCCTTATACCTTTTGCTACAGAGAGGAAAAAACATTCTCCTTGCACATGCATGCATGTGGGAGAGTGGACTAAGAATGCATCTTTTCCAAAATAAAATACAGGGCCCTGCAAGTTTTTAGTTTTTTTCCTGGTAAAACAAAGTTGGTGGAGACTCTTAAAGGTAATCATATTTGTATAAAGAAAGTTTGATCTGTTCTGTATGTTCTACTTGTGATAAACAACAGAGGCTACAAACACTTATAACTCAGCTTGACTGGAAATATTTGAGTGAAGAGAAAAAAACACTGACTGGCTATTATGGTTTGAAAAGCAAATTAGTGAGACGCTCAAAGTCAGAACTACAATTTAATAGCAAAATTAAAATACACGCAATTGGTACAAAAAACGCTGATAGAGTCAACAGATACAGATACAACCTGACACCCTGTTGGTCAGGGTGTTGGTAGCAGTCCAGAGATAGATGTGGCCCTGTTGAAGCAGTTTTCTGAAGGTCCGGTGAAGAAGCTGCTGCTCTCGGTGAAGAAGCTGCTCCTCTCTCCTGTTTCAGGGTCTACTATATTCAGAATGGGGATGCTTGGTTCCTCCCCCTGGGTGGGGCATCTGACAATGGGAATGGTGCAATTCATCAGTGGAGCTTAATGGCCCATTAACAGAGAGAACTTCGTGAGACCCTCCCTGCTAATGGCCCACCAGCTGGCCCATTGGAAATCCCGCCCTAGGGCCATCAAGGATGGCTGAGGAACACTGCCCCACCCAGCCCCGAACAGCCCATGGGGGATGGTGATAGAATACACACTATTGTAACCTAAGACACTGGCCAGGCACCCACTAAATGCAAGAGCTGGAGTAAGAAGGGAATATCTACAACTTGCTTTGCTTTTTGCCATGTTTTCAAATAGGTTAGCCACAGAGTGTGCATAGAGTGGCCCAGCATTGGAGGGTAGGCCCTGCCTTGTGGTGGATAGACTTGTCTGAATTGCATTGTCTTTACAGTCCAGCTGTTCCCTTTCCCTCTAACCATCCCTTCAAGTTGTCACACTTCAGCAAGCATCTAGCAACCCATATTTTATCAGGAACACCTATTACAGTCTGAGAGGTTTTTTTATTGTCTCATGGTCAGAATTCAGTCTAATGAAGAAGTTACTGACCTTTGACACTAGAAAAATAAGAGCACCATGTCATATTCAGAAGCGGAATGTATTAATATATTTACACTTGGCTTAACCTTTATCCCTTTCGGGGCACATGCACTTACAATTTACTGATGTAGAAATAAGCTTTCTAGATCCTAAAGCCAAAACAGATATTTGGTCCACATCCACAGGGCCAACGCAGCCCACGTGGGAAGCTTTATGCAAATTCTATAAACAAATTTAGAGACTAAGAAATAAATTATAAAGAATCATTTGGTGGCCAGAGCAGCAACTGTAGGCAAAGACCTCCTACATCCAAGCTGGTATGTGAGAGTTCAGGGAGGCTGTGGTAACACATGCTATAGCTGTCAAATCTGTGTAACTTGTGAGACGCTTGTGTCCTGGGGGGTTGCAAACTTCAAGCAAAAGCTGTTCCCAGCCCAGATGCTGCAGCGCTATGAAACTGGAAAGGAAAGCAAAATGAGTTTTATGTTCCTCCCCTTCTTCCTTTCTGGGGGGAAAAAGGACTGAACAATGTTCTCCTGGAGGGGTTGGAGGGGGTGGAGGGGGAGGAAGTGTGCTTTTTTCTTTTTCTTAATACCTTTCTTCTTCTTTTAGAAAAGGATGAAAGGCTGTTTCCTTAGCAGTGCTGAAGGCCATGTTAGCTGTTCTAGACAACTTTTCTGGCCAGTTTTCTAAAACAGAAACAGCTTTCTGAAGCTATAATTCAGGAAGCCTCTCTGTTTCAGAAACATTTAAATCTTATGAAAGCAGTATAAAGCAATTAAGAGTGTTCTTAAGGACTTAAGCAAAGAGACTCTGCTTACTTCCCAACTAAAGCTGAGAAGTTGATGGTTCCTACTGAAATGATCATTTTTTCCAAATAATTTTCAAGCATTTAAAACAAGCACATTTTTAAAAAAAGGAAGCATGATTAAAATTAATTTCCCTCTCAGTTAATCAGGCTTTAATTAATAAGAACCAAAACCTTCACTGGTTCTTTAGGCAACTGTAGTCTTTCAGAAAATATCAAGTAGAGACGAAATTACATGTACAACTATTAATGCCTTTCCAGTCCCCACACTTTACTGAAGAACAAGTAAGTGCAGATGTTCTTTAAGTTGCCCTAAAAGAAAAGGCAACCAGTGTTCCTTCTTCCAGAAGGAGGTAAAGAGCATATCTCATTTTTAAACCCTCCTCCTGTACTACTATTAAAAATGTGAGCGTGCGGACATGTTATTGTGTCTAGCTACTCCAGAGTATCAACCATGCATGTTTTCTTACCCTGCTGTATAAACTCATAATACACAGGCTTGTTAACCTGTCTCCCAGGAAAAGGTAAACTGTGCTTTATTTATACAGAATATTATCCAGAATTCCAAGTGTACTGTAAATTCGTGTCTTAGGTTACCCCACACATGTATCCACAAGCGGTGTTTTTTAATAAGCCAAAAAATTAAAGGCTGATTCTGTTGTTTTCACGTTGCCACTCTCCCTGAAAATCTCGCCATAAATATTTCTGTCACACAAAAAGTCATCACAGATAGTCCCATTAACTCTTGCACTAGACCAAATTTCACTTCTTGGAAATGTCAAGCTTACATCTGCACATTCCTGTTTTGTGCCGAAGGTACCCCAAACTGCATATTGTCTCTCTGAATCTGAAATTTGCCTACTCCTCTAATCAGAGGCTTACCAGTATAGCTGAATTACATTGTTGTGCTAATACAAGTTTTGAGATTGCAGCAACTTCATCTTTTACTTATCAGAAGGAAGCTGAGGGTTTTCAGAAGGCTCAGCTGCAAAACATGCAGCTGGGTTTTGTGCAGTCCAGACCATTTGGAGGAAACAAAGGCTTTAGTTTCCCAGTATTTCTGATTTGTCTGTCTGTTTCAGGTTTCAACCAAGGGGGTTTCAGTGATCTGGTTCACAGCTTGGCCTACAAGCATCTTTGGCAGCACAAGTGAATGGCCAGGGACAAGCAGCCAAACAGGAGATGTCTTCAGCTGACTTCACTGATGGATAACCCATTTTAGGACTATACACTACAACCCTTTGGGATAGAGCATAAATACAATTCCTTCCTCTCCTTTGTTTGTGAGAGTGGTGGAGGTAATTTTAAATGAACTGGTTTAAACTCCCAGTGATCAGCTGTCCTACTTTAGTTTGGCTTGCTATCTGCTACAGCATCCAACAATAAACAAATTATCCAGATGCATTTACTAAGGTGGGAAGCAACAGCACAAAACAATTTCCTTCAAATAGTCCTTATGCATCACACAAACTCACAGGAGATATTAACAGGCCAGTTCATGGTTCTGACAGCTACTGTTTGTGTTCTCAGAGCTGTTGGTTGGCTCTCTGGTTTTTAACCTTGATCTGAGCATACAGATCTAGGTATGAGCATCATTAAACAGTTATCATCTCCCACCAAGGTCGTGGTAATGCACATTCCAGCCACACCATCAAGATCTGGGTGTACAACCCTCTCCTGTAGCTCCTCCCGAAATTTATATTTATTCCTGAAAACTGAGCCATGAAAAATCTGAAGGGTGGTTCATAATTAGGATATTTGGTACCATTATCTGTGCATTCGACCTCAAACCTCTCTATTATTCTGTTACATCAGCTGGTGATCCTGCCCCATTTCTCCTTTCCATACTCTGTCAGTGCACCTCAGCAGGCACAGGCTGTGCATCCAAGACTTTAGTGAAGAACAAGGGTATGGTGGGAATGTCATGCTGCCTGTTTCTGTGAAGAAGTGAAGCCTGAATTACATTTTTTCTGGACAATAAAAGAAAAACTCAAAAAGAGAAAAATAGACACCAGCCAAGAGATGGGCTGGGGGAATGCCGGCAAATCTACAGTGCAGCTTTCCCATGTTACCAACTGCATCACTACCTACAAAGGCCAGGAATATACCCTTCTGCAAACTAAAATGGTAAGAGACTTGCCTGTTACATCCTCTATGAAGCTAAATTCCTACTTCTACACTAAACCCGTGTAAGAAAAAGTGTTTTATACAGCACACACACTAGGTCAGTATCATCCCAGAATAAAATCCTGGTTAAGGCAGTAACACACTGCACAGCAGGGTTTTAAGCTCTGACGAAAATAAAATAAAGATTCGGAGGCTCTGAGCAACGCTGGTCTGTACAAGGGGATGGGGGAAGGGCAGCATGTGGTTTGGGGTATTTTCACCAAATGTTAAATCACACAGAATATTTCACTCGTCTCCAGTGTGAGATCACGACATGACTCCTCTGTAATGAATTCTTTATCTTGGCAGCTCTCCTGTTTTCTCCCAACAGTGCCTCCCTCTCCCCTTCTGGTCCCAGTGCCGTAACATATGGTAGTATTTGGAGAGCCACTTGGGCCTGGGAGCGGGCCTGGCTGCCCACACCTGTGGGCCCCCTGCCTTGCTGCTCAGGTCATGCTCCAGCACCAGGGCTGGAGCTCACTCCTTTGCCCTCCTCCCCGGGCACGCTGAGAGCTGATACGGGTGCTGCCATGCGGCCCTGGGGATGAGATGTGTCACTTGGTGCTCCGGGGATGAGATGTGTCACTTGGTGTCCATGTGTGTGTCGCTCCAACGCTCCCAACGCAGCCTCGGCGAGGCTTCTCCTTCAGGCAGCTGTGATGGGTGTGGCTCATTGTCTCAAAAATGATGATGGAAAGCACCCAAAAGCCCCACAAGAATGCCACAGAATCCATCAGGTTGGAAGGGACCACAGTNTGAGGGTCGCGGCTGCCAGGGACGCCAGGGTCCCCAGGGTGGCCCCAGGGAGGGCCATTAATTGTCCCCTGCCCCTTTGCCCCCGCCACCGAGCGTCGCCCTGCGGGTTTCTTTGCTCCTCCTCTCCTCGGCACTTTGCTTTCTGGGCTCTGGGTGCNCTAGAACCACATGGCACAGAGCTGCATCCAAACGGCTCCTGCCTGTCTCCAGTGAGTGAGACTCCATAACCTCTCCGGGCAACCTGTTCCAGTGCGTGGTCACCCACACAGCAAAGTTCTCACTCGTATTCAGGTGCAACTTCCTGAACGTCAGTTTCTGCCCGGTGCCTCTAGTCCTATGCCTGGCTCCATGCTCTGACACCCCCTTTAGATACAGACACCGATGATGTCCCTTCCCGAGGCTGACCAGGCCCAGCTCCCGCAGCNAGTGTGAGGATCTAAAGGCATATTTACGTTTCCAGGTTCTGTGTAAGCAATGTAATTCTCATAAATCTTGACTTGCAAGAGAGAATTTGGTTTCAAAATAGGGTGGTAGTTTAGCAAACAATAATATTTATCTCACATGTGTTTATCTAGCACGGCTTCTGCAAGTGAGACAAATTGCTTCCGTGGCTTCCTTGTTTTCGGGATTCCTGTTGTGCCCTATTAAAAAAAAAAAAAAGNCTTTTCCCCGTTGGAGCGGGGCTACAGGCGGCCGGGCCCAGCGCTGCCCGTCCCGGCAGGCTCCGCCCGCGGCCGCGGTCTCCGGGGCGACGCGTGGGGCCGCCGGGGCTGCCGGGGCTGCAGCCGCACCGCCATGGGCCCCAAGGCACCCAAGTCCGGCCGGGAGTCGTCGCTGCTCGGGCAGCCGACCTGGGAGCCCGCGCTGGTGTCCGCCCCCCTCGAGGAGGTGAAGGCAGCCGAGGGGCAGAGCCGGCGGCGCGGGGGGAGGGGGGGGCGGGCTGGAAGCNTGGAAGCGGCTCTGGCCGCTCCCCGCCCTGAGGGTCGCGGCTGCCAGGGACGCCAGGGTCCCCAGGGTGGCCCCAGGGAGGGCCATTAATTGTCCCCTGCCCCTTTGCCCCCGCCACCGAGCGTCGCCCTGCGGGTTTCTTTGCTCCTCCTCTCCTCGGCACTTTGCTTTCTGGGCTCTGGGTGCCAAGTTTCGGCTCGGAGTGAACTTTTTATAAACTGCTGAACAACGAGGTTTGATGGAGGTGCTGACACAGCATTAACTGTAGCGTTGAAAATGTGAGGCTGTAATTTTCCTGCCTGAGTGTGTGCAGCTAAAAGGCACTTCTTTTCTTCTTNCGTTTTTTGTTTTAGCTGCTGTGGATTTGTGTTTATGGGTTTTCTTCTTTAATATGGCAGCAGCACTGATTAAATATGAGGAACTTTTAATTCAGGAGGAGGCTTTTAAACTGGCTAATTGCTTTTCTCAAAAATGCCACAGATGTTCAAAACTTCCTTAAATATTTACTTGGTTTTACTTTTATTTGGTAGTAACCATATAGTACACGTTTAGCCAAACAAGACCACGTTTTGAATGGCTTGGTCTGTTGTTTCCCAGTTTTCCTTAGACATAGATTTTCAGTCGGGTTTTAAGGTGCTTGAGCCTTTTCTTACTCACGGATCTTGTCCCTACCCTCGGGAAACCTCCCTGAAGCATAAGAATGGGGTGAAGGTTCAATCTCCATCATCAGTCTGTTCCTGGACTTTCTCCCATGCTTACTCGCAAGGTGCCAATTAGTGATCATGTTTTTTTATGGTGATGTTTATTGTGGTTGTGGATATTGTGCAGTGGATTCACTGAACAAAGTGCTTTGTATGCTCTGCTGCCTCTACACGTAATTTATTACATTTCTTAAATGCAAACCATTATATTGAAGTATTTTTAAAGGTAGGAAATAAAATGCTCAAAATTTAGGAAATGTCAAAGTTGGTACTATTCAGGACCACACATTGAGGCAGATGGAAAAAAAATGTTTAATGTTCACTGAATGGGGCAAGAATTTTGTAGGAAAAAGTATGTGATCACCTAATTAAAGATTATCGTAATGCCTATACCCGTGGGGGCTGACTTGAGATTCCTTGTTTCTGTAATTCTGGTATCGTCTGACTGCTTTCTGTTCCAGTTAAGCTAATTCCGCTTTCTCTGCCATGCTGTTCACAGACAGAGCCTTGGGAACTTGGGGAAAACTGTCTCCTTGCTGCGGCCAGCTTGAACTCAGGCTTCTGAGATGCTGGGCAGCCGCTGAAATTTCTTACTGCAGGAGTGTTCTTATTCATCTCTGATAGTCATGGGCAAGAGCACACTCGGTGCAAAACTGTCAAATGCCAGCAAATCTCTTCTGAGCATGTGTGAATCAAGATGCATCAAGTGTGGCCAAATGTGGGTGTACTTAATGTAAATAAATATGCTCTGTAAAAGCACATCTTTGACACAAGTACAGCTCTGCTGCCAAATTTAATCCCTTCCTCTTGAACACGGAGGGCATTGAATATCTTTACTACTTAATCACATAGGGGTTTTTATTAAAGGACAAACATGATTTTTTAAAAACAAATCTCATTCTGCAAATAGTCTAACCTCACTGTCCCTCCCCCCACCCACCCTACCCTAGGAATCATGCAACATATAAAGTTTAAACTCAAATATATAAAGCTCAGGAACTGAAAGCAGTCTGTACAAGAGAGTGTTGAACAACTTGAACAGCAGATCTCACCAGACACAGTGCACTTATTTCTTACTCATCCTCAGTATTGTATATGAAATACTGTATGAATCTGAAATTATTTGGGAGATGACAGGAACTCCTATCAAGTAAATAAATGTCTCTCCTCATAATTCATATGTAAAGAACTTTAAAATCTTTTACTTGTATCAATTTGGAAAATATTCTTTCCCCTTAGTGGAGGCAAAGGGAATTTACTTTTACTGGTTTTAAATTGTAGCAGCTAGACCGAGTGGTGAAATTGCACATTTTAATGTGTTTATGACTTACACTATTTTATTAGTTCAATCTATGAAAAGCATTTTACCAGTGCTGTTAAGATTTTTATGGACAGGTATACTAGCTAAAATATGATTTAAATGGTATTTACTAACCAAATAATTACTTTTACTAAATGCACTGTGAAAACTGGCAAACACACAACTTGAAAACACATACAGAGGAAATATGGATTTTCCAGAGCCTCACATTATAGTTTATATATATCTTTCTTGTTTGTAATGTATTATGCAGAAGAACATGGAATTGCAAACTGTGTTTGCCTTCCGATATTTATCATCTATTTTGATTGGGTTCACTACAGAATTAAATTGCAAAATATAAATTAAGATTCTTAGGTAGTTTTAAACTTTGCATGTGTTAAGTAGCTGAAGGGCGATATTTGCTAAGTGAACGGTGAATTCTGGGCAAATACAGCCCTTAATTGAAATAACTGTCATTTATTTTTTGTTCTTATTAACTAGTATAACTAAGCATAGCAACTGGAAGCCATGTTCTGTTCTGACTTTCCATCTGTATGATTTCTCTCATTTTATTGGCATTTTAGGATCTGAAAATTGAAATGAACTTAAACCTTGTGAAACCTCTAAAAATGTTCTAAATAAGATGGTTCCACTTTTGATTGCCATTCATACTATTTCCTCTTCAGAGAAAAATTAATATTCTGTTGAGCTTAGATGTTTTCTCACTTCCCATGTTGTACAGCAGAAGCTCAGGCTCTTAAAAACCATTAGTAAATGTGGGTGTGTCAATCAGCAGGTAATGAAAGTGGCTCTGCAGATTTCTAAGCAGTGATGGTGTACCTGAAGGCCACAAAACTCCTGATAAACAACCTTTCCCAGTAATACCAGCTGTATTTACTGGTTTACGAGCTCCCTCATTGCTGAAAGTAGAGAGTGCTAGAATTGTTACTACTCTAATTGTTCACAGATCACTAATATGTTTGATACTCAGATGTTTTGAGTTTTCAAATGTTACTTCTCAGCTCCTACAGGTAAATTTGAAATTCTGCTGTGATGAAATGAACTTGCTGGTTGTTTTCCTAAGGGAAAAAACCAAACAATCAAATAAAACAAATACACAACCTGCAAAAAACCCCAAACAAACCGAAAAAGCAACCAAACTAAAAACAGTAAACCCCACAACATTAAGTACCACAAAAATAAAATGACAGATACCCAGATTGTCTGGAAATGGGAGGAGGGTAAGATGGCTGCTTGATGCCTTTCTTGGCCAAAGATATCTAGAAACTGGTACTGCAAAAATGAACAATATACCTGACTTGTTCAACTGTCTTCCCTAGAACAGCTACTCTTTTGTGCCTAGGAAATGAAGCAGAGAAAGATATGTTTAAAAAGGAAGAAAAAAATTGCATGCTACATCTGCTTTTTTCTTCAGTGTGAATTAAAGTTAGATATTTTCTTAACCTACCTATGCTATTCCGATACTGCTGTGATGAAGAAGATATACAGGCTATGTGTACTGGTTTTTAATGGTTGGAAAAAACTGCATTGCAGAGGAACATAACAGAGGCTTGAGAGCAAAATCATGAGAAGATGTGGCACCTTCTGTGTTTTGTGAAAGCAGGGATTTTAGACAACCAAAAGAAGTTTGCTGCTTACATGGAGCTTTCAGAATTAGGTTGATCTTACAGATTTGGAGCCCCTCCAGCTGAGGGTCGTAGAAGTTTCCCACACAGATGGTTATTTCTAACATCAAGAGACTTTGGTGCATTTCAACTGTTGACATGGCCAAGAGTTTTAAAACACAGGCACAGTGTCATTTGTAGCAATGGTTGTTTTCCAGTGAGAACAATCTGGCCTGCCCTTAATGGGAGTTTGTTTCAGATTGTTTAAACAGTATTCAGTTGCCAATGCCACATTTCCAGCTTCATTTTCTTTTTTAAATTCACATTTGAACCAGCATTGTTGATTCTTTGAGATATCTGCTCCCTGCATTTTGGTCTTCTTTGTGCAGTTTGTAAGTGCTCGCATTATATTCTCAATGACAGCCTCCCTAGATTGCTTCCATGATTTTCTAGTAGTTAATTTTATGGTTTTTTCTATCCTGTTCATTAAGCTGGGAACGTCATTTGAGGTAGCCTTAGGGTCACTTATCTATCCTCTTTCAGATTCTTTCTCAAACCTTGATACTACAATAACATTTGAAAGAATAAAACTAAGTAGAGGAGCAGTTGTATATTGAGGGAGAAAATATTTTTAAAGTAACTATATACATTTTACTACTTTTCCTTCACATTTTTATGTTGTGATTTTAGGTGGTGAGCTGTAGAAGCAGGGTCTGTTTCTTCTCTGTGCTTTCAGTGCCTTGAACATTAGGGATACTGTTACAGGATCGATAATATAAAGGCAGTATTGCAAAAATACTTGATTTTTAACATCAGAAAAGAGTCTAATCAATTAAAGACCTTAAATTGTGTATTAATGCTGCACATTGACTTCAGTTCATGTTTTCAGTGTGCAGCTTTTCTGAAAAATTATCTTTAAGGGCTTCAAAATTGGTCAGTCTAGAAATAGATGACATGCTTTCAATGACTCCTGGAAGTCTAGATCATTATTCCCTGTGAAGGTGTGTGTAGCTACTTTGGATATTTAACTAGCTACTTCTACCTCCTATTCTCAGGTGTTGCACATTTTTTTAGAAAAGCAGTTTCTTTTCTTCATTTAGCACTAGGGAGGTACAGGCTGTGTCTAATAATATTTAAATTTTTGTGCAGAAGATCGTGTATCGAGCTGCATATACTTCTGTAGAATTAATTAAGGTTATAATTTTCACTACCAGTTCAGTTCTCTTGAAGAGGCTCATTCCATGTATCATATTTTTAATGTTTTAGCCAATGGTTTGCCTATACTATAAATATTCTCATAGCAATTCTGTGGAGAAGCTTTATCACCTTGTTTCTTTGAAGCAGAGCATGAGCTCTTCATCTTCTCAGTGGGGAGAAGGTGTGGTCCACTGATGATAATTTCTGCTTGGATAAAAAGATCTGGGGTTGGATAATTTTGTTTGCCTAAAACCTAATTTTTTTTAGAACACTCATTTTGCACAAGCAGGACGTACCCCAATGTTTTGCTTTTGTGCTGTGTTACAGGCTGCTGTGAAGATGGGCACCACAGTTGAAAAACAGGAAAATTCTCTTTTCTTAGGCTTCTAGTACTTTTGTGAAGGAGAGTTTCACTGCTCAACCACAACTCTGAAAATGCTGGGGAATTATTATAGTGGCTAGAGGATAAGGATTTGGAGAAGGAATCTGAGGATGGAGAAAACCTGAAGTGGGATCAGATAATGAAACTGGAGATGAGCTGAACAAGGAGACAGAGGACAAGAGCTAGGGAGCAAGTCACAGATGGGGGAAATGTTAAGATAAGTGGTGTAACTCAGATGAGGAACAAAGAACAGAAAAGGAAGGAGAAATTAACTAGGGACAGTTGTGACCAAGGGGTGGAAAAATCAAGGAGAGAGGACAATAAGGAAGACAGGTTCCACAACATCATTGTTGCAGTGCTATTAATCAGTGCTGAGAAGGTTTAATTTGTGGGCAGCAAGCTATCAGCATGTTTTAAGGAGAAACTAAAGAAGGCATAAGGCACAGTTTCAGAGCTTTCTGATGGATGTTCTTTTATATATCTGAGAACTGCAGGAAGTTTTGGGAGCAAGTTCTGTATTGCTGCTGGACCATGTTTACCATAGGATGCTGAGTAGAACCTGACATTCCTGATTCTTGCTACTCTTGAGCTGTCAGCATCTCTGTGGGAGACTTTCTGGACCTTGTTTTGCTCTCTTGGTGGCCCTCACTGAAGTGGGCAGTGTACTGACAACAGTTGCTCCATTAGCTCATGCCACAGGTAGATGGTTGTTCTAGAGACTCCATGTCTGCTGGTGAGCACTGGGAGCACTAGGACACTGCCACATTTCAATCTCATTTCTGAGAGCCTAGAAAATGATGCATTTCCTCACAAGCATGGGCATCTAAATACTTCCTGTTCAAAGAAGTTTCACTGTCCAGCTCTTGGCAGGTATACAATTATAGCTGTAATCCAGATTAGCTGCAACTCCTGTGCATGTTGAGAATATTGGAATACCTAGAGCTCTTTCACAGTGCTGTACACCAGTTGCTATCTTGCAGCTTTAGGCAGAAAGACTTAAAAGAGGAAAATGAAATTCAGTGTACTTGGTGCAGTCCCCAGTACTGCTGCCACTTCTCCAGTGAGCAGTGTCTGCTGTCGCAGGGCAGCTTGGACACTCATAAATCCCACCATGTTTGCATACTGCTAGAGCACCAGTGATATGCATGCACTCTCTAGCACTTTGTAATTTTAAAAGCTTGAGGTTAATTTTGTGCTGCAATAAACCATCAAGGACGTTCATGGTGTGTGGAGCTGTAGACACCCTTTTGGATTAGTTATCTGATCTGTAGCTACTTGCAGTTTCACTTAATGACCCAGGTGATCTTTACATCCTTTTTGTTTTTCTGAATATTCAGTGGTTAGAAAACTGTGGCATACTCGTGTGATGTTATCGCTTGTTACCTTAAGTGTTTGACAGACTGCTTCCTGCCATGCAAGCATGTACTGTTTTGAAACTTCAGTCATCTGTGTCTTTTTCCCATCCCAAGACACCAGTTACTCAAATTGGAGACATCTAGGTGGGCTTTTTATCAGCTAAGAAAATTAACAAATGAGGAAGGGTACTGTAAAACTGGACGAAGATGTTTCTCTTACCATTTGAGTCTTTTTTCTTAAAATGGTCCTTTTCCTCACTTTACCATAAGTTCACCTCAGGTTTTGTTCCTATTCCACAAGGATTTTGTATGTAATATAAATATATTAAAATATTCAATATCCTAAAGTTACCACCCTATCTTAAATCACTTAAAATCTTTCCTTGCTATGATGCAAACTGGACTGTGACTCTGCTTAGCCTGGTCCTAATTAATGTAACTGTCCTGGGATTGCCTTGATATGACAATCCCTTTCCATGTTTACCTTTGTGCAGCTGTATTGGTAACCTTGCAGTTTACACATGCAGATATGCATTGAAAAAAAAAATTTGGTGATTCCTGTAGAACACAAGCATTACAAATGCTCATAGTTCAGCCACCACTAATGCTGGTAAGGAATACTCTAGAGTAAGATGTAGATGTGCTGGAGATAGCTACTCACTCTGTGAAGGGGATTCCAGTAGGAATGTGAAAGAGACTAACCAGTAAAAGTTGCTTAAATTACGTAATTTTTAAGCTTTTATGGATGGACATCGCTAAATAAAGTGTTCCAATCTTCTCTTGTTCTGCAGTTTTTTAGTGCTGAAAACATTTTTTTTTACATTAAAATAATGTGTATGCTACTGCAAATGTTTGAAAACTGCTAGTGTTTTTAATTTATCAATATTGTAGTGAAATATAACTTGCCATTGGTAAGTAATTTTTCTTGATTCTGAATATTTAGTGCAACCATGCAAGATCCATCCTATGCATAAATATACCTTCATAAATCATCATATAATAGTGCTACAATGTTCAGAAAATAGTATCTGGGCATTATCTAATTCACAGGATGAGGGAGCTGAAACTTCTCTCTTTTTTTCTACATCGAATAATCGCAATAATACATGTATTCAAAATTCACTTCTTGTTTTCTACGTGAACTGTCAAATCTGCAAATACTGTTTAAAAGTTAGCACGTCTTTGTGAGATGCTAATGTGGCATTTGCCTGCGAAAAGGTTTAAGCTTGTTAGTAGGCATTTGTGTTTTCCATAGCTTAATGCTGCCACCTGATGGCAAAAAGAATTTGGACAGAGTAGTAGGGGCTTTTTCAGGTTGCATGCAATTTCCGTGTGATTAATAGTGATGTTTAATATGTCTTAAGGTGACATAAAAGCCATCTCTACGAGATCACTCTTTGAAACTGCAGAGAAGAACTTTTGTTGGCATGAGTTTTAATACCTTAAATATTTTATTTTGGAATGTAGGATGATTGGAAGCCTAGCACTGCTTTCGTTGTTGGGGCCAAGACTGAGGATGAAATGCTCACCCAGGCCCTGGCTCTTGCTGTGCGGGTGCCACTGCGAAAGCTCTTCAGTGTGGTAACGCGTGAAGACATTTTCAGACAGGTATTCCAAGAAAGTAACTTCTAATAATGTACCAAACTGTAGATGTCACTTCTAGATCCTGCCTTCTTTGGTCTCTGTGATAATGATAAACTACTTGGTGGAAGTTTCAAAAATTACATTAATTCATAGAATCATTAAGGTTGGAAACGACTTTTAAGATCATCGAGTCCTACCTTTGAACACCACGTTATCAACTAAGCCGCAGCACTAATCCAGTCATTTCTTGAACACTTCCAGAGATGGTGACTCTACCACCTCCCTGGGCAGCCCATTCTAATGCTTGACAACCCTTTCTGTGAAAAAATTCATCCTGATGTCCAACCTGAATCTGTCCTGGCACAGCTTGAGGCCTTTTCCTCTCGTCCTGTCACTTGTTGCCTGGGAGATGAAGCCGATCCCCACCTTGCCACAACCTCCCTTCAGGGAGTTGTAGAAGAGTGATGAGGGCTCCCCTGAGAAATTGATAGCCCCAGATGCCTCAAATGCACGTCATAGGACTTACTCTCTATACTTTTTACCAGCTTCATTGCTCTAACTCATAGGAATTAAAAATGGAGAAAGAAAAGCTTACTGTATAAGATGCTCTGCTGCCTGTAAATGAAGTTTTGTTACAGATTTTTCTTCAAGGTGCTGATCACAAAAACTCCCTCCCTAAAGTACAGGGTTCCCATGAGATGATTCCTCACTGTTTTGGTGTATGAGTGTAGTGTTTGCAAAAGGGAATAGTGATAAAATAATTTGGGTAAACATAAAATCTTCTCACAGCAGAATGCTTTATTTACCTGCAGATCACAGAGTCTGGGCGTCCAAAGGGAAAAAAGGTTAAGGATGTGCCTAAGTTCTTCGAGGTAGGTTAAAACATGTATTGCAGAGTCAGTGCTCTTTTATACTGAAGTATATAGAGCTGTGTGGTTTTGTTATACACTCTTGAGTAACTGCAAATTTATTGGGTCTAGCTGGTAAAAACATTCAATCATCGAGATACTTAAACTGCTTTGGGTTTGTGGTACCAGCAGTATTCTGTTGCACTGCTGATTAAGTGATGATCAAAACGTCTTTTCAGGGATATGGGTTTTATTATTGAAGGATATGTTACAGGGTCATATTTTGATGGTGATGTCTCAAATTACAGAAAACCTGTCAGACTCTTCTCTCTCAGATGCTCCCAATAATTTAAAAACATATACATTCATTTACATAGGGAAATTCTGTCCCCTGTATGAAACATTATTCTGTGTGCTAGTACCCATTATAATCTCAGTTTAATGTAACCTGATTCATCTAGTGGGCTATGTCAGCAGGGCTTGGAATCATGCTTAGTACAAAGAGTACTTCCTCCTACCCTGTTAATGTTTTACTTACAGCTTGTGAGAGGTGATAAAATCCTGCGATTAATTAGAAGATTGTTTAAAATTTTCTCAGGTAGAGTTTTACAGTCCTGCAGATCTGGAGCATAAAGAATTTTGGATCCCTCTAAAAAGACTTTCTTTGCGTTTTATTTCTGCAATGACTAATAAACTTTTTATGTGTCTCAGGTTTTGGTGGGCTTTATAGCAGTTCTTTTTAGATGCAGTCTGTTTTTCAGTAATGCCAGGCTACTATGTGAACAAGTCCCTCTGGAATTATTTACCACTGACAGGACTGTGAATTTTATGCAATTAACTCTCTTCATTTAGGACTAGCCTCCCAGGCAAACTCACCCTTATATTACCTGGTATGTAAAACTTCTTCAGTCGTACTTGACAGAAGGATTTTGAAGTTTAGCTCTAAGCAGAAGCTTTGTATGATAGCTGTATTTAATTACTAAGAGCAATTTTCCTTGTGAAGTGGACACTTATTAAATTCCAGCTGTCAGTGCTGTGTCTCATTAGCTACTTACTTTACTCCTCAAAGACATTTTTTTTCTCCCCTCCTTTAACACAGAAAATAAAATGCCTGTTCTGACCTTTTGCTTGGACTCAGTTTCCGTTCAGGCTGTAGCAAATTAAAAGATCGATCATGTTGCCACAGCATTAAGATCCCACCTCTCTGGGCAGAGTTTGCTCCTGAACATTCACATACATTCCATGTGCAGTTTGAGCATTTAAAGCTTTCACTGCTTCCACTAGCAAAGATAAACAAATACCACGTTGGCACAGAACACAGGGTTGTGGACAGTTCTTCTGAGAGGAGCCTTTCTGTCATTGCCACATACTGTTCTCTGTGGCAGGATTCAACATGCTGCCATTTCCACAAGTTTCCATATTCATTTTTAGAGGTACTGTGAGATTCCTGACATTTAATGTTCTCTGAACATATGACATGTAATGTGTGTGAATTTGGGACTTATGATGTGTATGGTAATGTGTTTATTATTGGTTTAGTAGTAATATTGTTACCCATGCCATTGATCTTGCACTTTGCATCCCCTGAAATGCAGGGGTTTGAATACATTTCAGTGCAGCAGTCTGCAGTACCTCATGGTAAAGAACCTTTAACAAATGGTTCATGATATATTGCAAGCTATTATATATCATATTAAAATAATTCCTGCTGTCTGTTCTAAGTTTTTCCCCTTCAGGCTTTCTATCATTTTACTGTTTTGTATTTCATATTACTCTTATTGTACAAAGAGGCTCAGGGCAAGGTTTATAAATGTGTAGCTAAAAGATTTCCAAATCCAGAAGAATTAGATGTCTAATACCTCTTTTGACTCCTACATGACTTGATGGGGTTAGAAGTCCTGCTTGGTAATTTTGTGCTAATTCCAGCACTTAATTGTATGATGATAGGCTGGTTCTCCATAAAGATGCTGAGGAGTCAATTTTTTCCCTTATATATGAAAGGGAAAATGTTATGCTTCCTGTAGTATATCAACAATTTTCATAATTTATCATGTACAGTTTTTCTTACAAGACCTACAACCAAAAATACATGCATTTTATCAGCAAGGTATGTATCTTTTATTGTTTACGCACCTGTTTGTTGGGTCACTTTTCTATTAAGGTTAATAACATCGTGTAATTAAAATATTTTGCCACTACTAAATATGATAGTGTTGTTAAGATCTGATTATTGAGAGATGCCTCTGCCCAAATTAAGGTGCAAACAAAACCATATACTGAAGTCAATAGTACAGATTTTAATTAACAGTGAATTAGAAATAGAAAAGAGAGGGGGAAGAGAGAGAGAGAATTCAAGTAGAAAATAATCACCTCATGTGGATCCAGCAGCATCCTGTTAGCCCTTCTTCACTCTGGTCTTTTTTGTGGTGGGTGTCCTGAGGTCATTCAAAATTTTTCATTATCTCTACATTTTAGCAAACAAAGGAATAAATGCTTGTTGGCTGCACAGTTCTGTTATGCTATTGGTTAAATGATTACCTCGCCTCTAATGCTGGTTAGTCTGCATGCTCAGTCTTTCTCTTCTTTTGAGTCAGTGGATTTCTGGGATCAGAGTTCACAACCTTCCCATGCCAGAATTACCTTTTATCCAGCTGGAGCTGATTTCAGCACAGTTGCTGAGTTGGCTTTCCTCGTGGCCCATAGATTCTCCATTTTGTCCATTATCAATGATACATTCTTTTCCCTAGGCTTTGTTAACCTCCCCCTAGATCTGAGGTAACACCTGGACAATAGTACCACATTTATCTTATGTTATCTATGGCCCAAGTTTCAGGTATCCAGAGGAATATTTGGGTGGGGCTTTGTGGTTGTTGGTGACTGCAGATGCTGTCTCCCAAACCTTGGGGTGATCTTTGTTTGACTGGTGATATGCCTGTGAGCAGTTGCTTCTTTACACAGTTTTCCACTGTGGGAATTTTTGTCCAGATGTGTTGCCCAGGTTGTGCTGGCCAGATCTTGCCTCCACCAGGCCTGGAGTTAGCAACATCCTGTTGCTCCCTCCTGTGCTAATCTCATGACAAAATCCTTCTGTGGCCTTAATAGTGTTTGAGACAGGCAACTGTGCTCTTTGAGTCCTTACAAGTGTTTTAGTTTCCAAACTTTGAATTTTGAAAATCTATTCAAGCCTAAATTTTCCACATTAGATTTGTTCATGAGGCTGATTTTTTCCCCCACTTCCCTCTTGAAACTTCTGGTGAGATTGAGTTTTGCAAGGGCTGTGTGGAAGGATCTTTTTTTTTTCTTGTAAGAGTTATTTTCCAGTTTTGTTTGACTCGCTGGGACAGAGTGCAGAAAGTTGCCTTCTTGTTACCTGGGAAATTCTGAGAAGGAATCGTGTTCCATGCTAATAAGAGAACAAGCTGGAGCTGCAGGGTAGTACCATGGTGATTATGAAAGCAGATGGAGCCTCATGTGGCCCCTTCACCTGAGATGGCTGGAAGTAGATGGATAGTGTTGCTGGAAATGGACAACTGAATAAGGATCACGGCCATGACAGGGAGGGATCAAAGGGAGAGAGATGTGGAAGAGTTTTTTGGTTCTGTCAGATAAGCTGAGATGCTTGGGAAAAAGCTTCATGGAAAGATGAAGAAGGCACAGGACTTTTAGAGGACTAAAAGGTTGTTGGTTAAAAATAGAATCTTACTGTTTTAAAATTATTTAAGTGGTACATGTTTTGGTTTTTTTCTTTAGGTTTGTTGTTATTGTTGCTGTTGTTTTTCCCCCCTAGGATTGTGCTGCCATAATCCTTGGGGAATTGTATAATGTTCACTGTATTTCTTACCTTAATAGGCCGTAGACTGTAGCAGATACAGAAGAATCCTTGAGTTTTCTGGGTGTATATGAAACAGATTCCTCTTCTGTCACTTCCAACACAAAATATATAACCAAGATATTACAAACTTCTGTAGGATAGTAAAACATAACAATTAACAAGCCCAAGTCAAAAAAAGTGAAATAAATATAGCCAGGAAGCAGCAGATGTAAAGCAGTTTTCAAGATTTCCTGTGAATTTATGCTTTGTTGGAAACGTGTAGAGCATAGACTTATGAAGTAAGGGTTGCTACTGGTAAGATTATTTGAAGTGCTGATCATATCATGATGCAGAGAGAAGGTCCACTTTAGATTGGAACTGTGTGTTTCCTGGGATAGGTGCTCCTACTGTATTATGAAATTTTATATATATTTGTATATTGTATTATATATAATTATTTTATTATATGTAATTATAGTTAGGTAATAGATATATTTAAAATATATGTTTTTAAATGTGTTCGCATGTGTATAATTATTCAAAACTACCTTCTATTGCTCACCCCAGTGGCATGAATTTCATTTTTAAAAGGTTAAGAATTGATGGTCTCTTTCTAAATACCTTTCATGTCTTCTCTTCAGTAGATATTAAATACCTTATAGCTTTCTATTACCTTATATTGTTCTATTGCCTATGTCCCTTTTTTAGACTCTCTCATCATCGTGTCTAACATTATTCTCAGAAAAATAAAAAAAAGGAGGGTAGTACTTGGGACATGGAGTATGCATTTATTTGTATTCATTATAGTAAATTCCTAGGGTTGAAAAATCAAAATTGTTTGGTTTAGCTTGATGTGAAAGAGAACTTCTAATGTCAGAGACGTAACACTTACAGGAAGGAATGTTTTCACCCAAGTACAAGCTCAGAAGAGTTGTCTGGCACTGGGAGAAGAGCAAATTCAATAGCAGTCAGGCTATGGGGCGCTCAAGGAGAAGTTTTCAAACATAATGTTAGTCAACGTTTTTAAGAAAACCTTTTGATTTCTTGTGGAAACATATAATTAAAGCTATCATATTTTTGTGGAAGTGTATAGATTTTGACATAACACCATCACAAAGGTTGTGGTCAGTATTAGGCTTTCCAAAAGTAAAGATAGCCCTATCAAAACTGAAACTTCTCACTTTGTATATGCATGTCAATAGAATTCTATTATTAATACAAGTTAGAAAGATTTTATTTTCATTCCAATAAAACGAAATTAATTTTAAAAGTTGTTGTTAAATGGAGCAGCTGGGGAGCCAAAATTTATCTGGTGTCATTGTTTCCATGAGAGAGTTTGACACTAGAAACAACTTTGGCAGCCATGCTGAACCGTTAGAAAGATAGATTTAGTTTTATTTTTCATTCCAGTACAAAATAAATTTAATACTGCACTCTTAAATGTCATAATAACATGGAGCAGTTATCCAGTCAGCCTTTGTCAAGTGGTATTGTGTGGATGCAAGTGAAGAGTATGTTATTGCAGAAGGACTTGGCCCTTACACTGTGTGGATACACAGGGGTTTAATGTATACACTTGGGAATTGTTGTTAAATTAATATACCTTTTAGGGAGGTATTGGCTTCAGGGAAGGTTAAGGGTCTTTAAATCCTACTGTGGGCATTATCTATACATTTGTTTTCAGGTCTTTTCTATCTGTTACCAAGCTCCTACCAATTTATAGTACAGAATATAGTAAGTTTTATAAAGGATCCAGTAAATGTGGTGATATATTTACCTGAGATATTTAATGTCTTATCTTCTGAGGAGGGTTTAATTACTCTGCCTGCCTGGTTCCCAGTATTTAGGTCAATCTACTTAAAAGGATGTTAGGGAAAGAATTTGTTAATTTGGGTTTTGCATGTGTTTGCATCAGCCTTTGCCGTTGTCAGAGCATCTGATGCCACTGCATGATAAAGTGCCCTGTGAAGTCCTTTAAGTTATCAAATTGTATGCCTTCCATTTGGATTTATTTATTCCATGAGAGGAAACCATGGTTGCAATGAACCAGTCAGTTCTATAAATTGTAGCTGTTCGCAGTCAATTTCTTAAGAATCTCCAGTCCCTTTCCAGGAACAATGGTCATGTTAAGTAGTACCAGCATTTCTAAATGTTAAAACTGGGGGGAAAAGTCTTGAGCTCGAGCTGCAAAACAATCTGTGTTTTCTAATTTTGTTTCCTAAAATCTGAGAGGTCAAGTTCTATTATTTACATGAGGTAATTGATGTGCATATCTTTTATTTTCATTTCAGAATAGTGACTCTTCATAGCCCTAAAGCTAGGATTTTAGAAACATGCATTATTATTTTATTACTGTCAGTTGTAATTATTTGACCTGAAGCCATTCATAATCCTCAAATTGTTGATGATTTATTTACTAGGAAAGAGAATTGATAACTTTTGAAATTCATCTACCTATTTAAAACCACTGGTGAGATTTTGGGGTTGCTTCACAGATTACAAGATTTCCTGCATACATGCAAATTGGTATAAAATTTCTGCTTTTTCTGTGCAGATTTTGTTGAAATGTCTGTATAACTAGAGGAAACAGCAGTTTTGTCTGGAAGAATGTCATCCTTGAAGCGGTAGAGGGATTCTCTGAAGTAGCCAAAGGCAATGGTGTGTTCTGGTTTTTTGTCTTCAAAGTTTTCAGGGGACTGTAATAGGTTCATTAAGGACAATAAAGTGTATGACATCTTTCTCTAGTACAGCAACTAATCCTTTGTCACCAAATTGAAAAAAAAGGCTCAGGGCCCTGTTGCAAAGCTGGACCAACCAAGGTGGAAAGATCCTGCCCAGTTTTGTGGTGCCAAGTCTACAAGGCCGTTGGAACTACCTGGCCCAAATGTTCTGATGTGGCTTAGAAAATGCTGTCAAGATGTAGCTGGATGTGTTCTGCCAGCACAAGGTTTGATGAGGAAATTTTGTCTCTTAATCTTTTTGTTCCACCTCTGATTGGGTTCTCTTCCTAGCCAGATGCAATGTTAGAGAAGTGTGACTAAATATTTTAGCTTTGTTGTGTTCATTGTGGGTTCAGTTGGCTGAAATTGCTGGAGACAATTTACTTCTCAGAAGCTTAAAATATTCTGTGCTATAATGGAAAAATTTGCTGGGCAGATTCATCCCACTGAAATGTAAACGTTTCAGTATTTGATCATAGCAATATATCTCTTCATCTGAGCACAAATCCCAACTGACTGGTCTATCCTCTTTCTAAAAGGGTCTGGGTTCTGTAGGAGTTCTTCAGAACTGTTTAAATGCTGTTTCAACTATTGCCCCCCCAGTCAGGGTTGAAAGAAAACAGATATATGAAGGGTGACATGAGAAAACCTTCCCTGTGCATAGAATTCCTTCCTGAGATAGCAGTGCTAATGCCTGATCTTTCCAGTCACTGGATAGTTTTATCCCTTAAAGCAGTTTGATCTTTGTAGCAGCTGGTGGTCAGGGAGCCATAGGAGGTGCCCATCCCAGATGGTGAGCTCCTTTATGAGCTCTCTAATAAAGCCCTTCTTATTTTTATGTAATGTATTTTCTCATTTTTACTGAAATTAGGTTACTCACCATTTCTATTTTTCTTAAAACATTAAGTACTTGACATAATGTTGTATATGTGTGTTAGAAAATTCTCATAGAGCATTGCTGAGATTAAGCCAGTTAAAATATCCCCTCAGGTTGCAGATTTTCAGTAGAGAGAGGTTTAGAGAACAGACTTTCTTACAATGGATAATTCTAATAGGTTTCTGTTTACCAGATCAAGCTGTCTTGTGTTTTGGCAAAAAACAGACTCACTCAGATAACTGACAAGTCATTTTTCTAGAGTACAGGCAGCCATTTGCTTCTGCTTTGAGAAATGTTCTCAGAATAAAAAGGAAGATATTTTTTAGCACATGAACAGCATTCATATTTGCTCAGTATTGCTTCATTTTAGTAGGTTTAGTTGAAAAAGACTCTGTGGGGTAGAAGGAGTCATCAAATCCACTTTAATTATTTTCATTCTCTGGAATATATCTTCGCTGATTAATAAGGATGATTCATTTGGCTTATCTTAGGTTTTACAGTCTACCTTGTGGATACATAAGCGTTAAATGGAGCTCTGCTCAGATTTGCAATTGATTTATTGATTTATATGAGCCCTTAAGCTCTCTTTGAACTGGGAGTCATTAATTCACTAGTGAAAGATAACAACAAAATGAAGTTAGGTGAATGGTCTAATATGAGAAACTGAATTGTCTTTCAACACACTGGAGGTGCCATCTGAAAAAAAAGGTTGTTTCAGTTAGCTCAGATCCTACCTGTTATTCTTTCAGAATGATTGCTTGTAGTATGCTTTAGTCAATGAAATGACATTGGTAGAGTCAGAAATATTCAATAGTATGTGTAAAGAAGTCTTCTTTGGAAAAAGCAATTATCAGTATGACATATGCAGCTTTTGTCCCCTAGTCTGTCTTGAAAGTGCTTGTGAAGGACTCATAAGACTGACAGCAGACTGTAATAAGTCAAGATCACTTTTTTTCTCCTGCTTTTATTACTTTGCTCAGGAAAACACATCTGAATAGCAATTACCAACTTGATTGTGTAATCTGTGTAGCCTCTTGACTGATGACTATCCTGCTTCAAACTAACTTGAGCTGTGTCAGCAACTAAGGGATTTTACTTATTTGGTTCTTCTAGGAACTATTATGTTTCTTTTAGGAAGTGTGATGTTAGTCTGAGGCAAATGTGATAGTCTGGATTTCTTACAATTTCAAGAACAAGAGGGAAGATGGGGCTTTAGAAAGCTCACTCTGGATATTGGAGAACTATACTATGAAGTGGGCTGACCACTGTTCATAGCAAGCAATGTTACTGCTTCCAGGTGGTAACAAAGCTGTGAAAGTTTATAATCTAATGTATCTTTTCAAAAGATTTTCTGATTATGATTTAGCAGCCACAATGGTTCTGTATCTCGAAAAAGAAGCATGTCAAAGGAAGAAGCACAAGGACTCTGGCTTTAAATCTTTCCCTAACTTTTAAGACTGATCTCCTATCTCAGTGGCGCTGACATCTGTCAATAGTATAGGGTCACTTACAAGCACTCATGCAGTGTTTGAATGGCTTGAAATCCATGCCCTTTGCACCAGACAGCTAAATCTCTGCGTGGTTCATGCTGCCACCATATGAGATCAAATACTGCATCACCAAAGCCTTTCTGCACTTCACCAGTGTGACCCCTGCTGTGTGAGGAATGCTAAGTTTCCTCTTGCTTTAAAGGAAAAGAGGCCCTACCTAACTAAGTTTGTCCATCCAAGTTTCCATGGTTTCTCATATAAGAAAAAGATCATCACTGGTGGGATGAAGTACAGCCAGTCTGTAACAAACCCACTTCATAGTATCCAAAAAACTTCCTTCTGTATTCCTACCATGTTTTTATCTTGAGGTTTTTGTTTGGTATTATTTTTTTTTTACTTGAGGCTCTGTAGATTTTTTACTGTTTATACCACGTGCTTGCATAATTCACAAGACCCCAGATGAAGCAAATATGGATGTGCGATAAATTTAATTTTTTATCTACTGTTCATGGATTGATCTATGTTCTGTCTTTAGGATTGGTTTTAATTTCCTCCTGTAGAAAGCATATTTTACGTTTCTGCATGAAAAGCTATTTGCTTTCTTTATTTTGCCAAATGTAGTGCACTCATTCTGTCTTTGTTTTATTTGTGTGACCTCTTTTCCCAGTCATGGAATGTATTCCTGTTAAATAGTTTTGGTTGTACTTCTCATGGCTCACATAAGAAAATCCGTCCTTCCTACCCACTCTACTTCATCAAGTCTCTTCACTCCTGTATTCTCTGTCTACAAAATAGGAATAATCATTATGCATTGCTTTTGACTGGTAAAATGCTTTAAAATTCTCAGGAAGAATGGGGTTTAAGAATCTAAGCACTCTTTTCTTCTTCCATGAACAATAAATCAGCAACTGCCATCGAGCTGGGTTACTATTTATACACTTTTCACGAATTCTTCCAGAATCCCTCCATTTCCCCTCCATTGTGTTTCAAGAAATATGCAACTCATCTACATTAGGCCAGTGAGAAGCATCACTTTCCATAGGCTGTTAACATCAATTTTGAAAAAAGAACTGTATGAGAATTTTTCTGTCTGAGGCAAATTACTGTGATGTTTCTACCTAAGTCTCTTTCTTTCAGAGCACAGGTTTGTGTGCCTAGCTCTGTGTGGCTATTTTTTGTTGGAATAATTAGTAGTTTTAGTGTGCCCACAGTTTGTGGGAATTATTAAGTCCTATTCTTAACATATCCTTGATTTTCTCCTGTGGCTCTGATGTTAGTGGGTCTTTCCCATAGAAAGCCTTCTATGACTGGCTTTTTGAGCTGGTGACCAGTCTTTGGATACGAAACATGCAAAGCAAAGCTCATCTTAACCGTGGTGTATTTTCATTTGTCTGTGTTAAGATCATTCAACTTATTTGTGTTGGAGGAGCAGGATTGTTTTGGAAGAGTTTTTAAATGAATATGTTTTGGTTTGTCTCCCTGTTACGCGTCTTGGAAGAAATCTGAATTTTAAGACATTTCTTTTTCTATTCCTTGCTTTCGTTTGTATGAAACAATAATTTGGCATATAATAGTCTGGATTCCCATTTGGCTTTTTTTCATTCAGAGATGCACTTTTAGTGGCTGTATTTGGGTGAGAAGTGAAAATTTCTGAACTAGGCAAGGGTCTATGAAAGCTCAAAGCTAATGGTGGTGTTTGCATTAGACAAGACACAGTTCAGTGAGATGCAGTGTGCACCTTCATTGTCTGAGTGTTAGCAAGCAAAATTGACACCATATGTGCCCAACTGTAATTGCTCCATGAGGAGAAAAGAGAAACATGTCAGAACATTTGAGTAACACCTAATTCAGCCCATGGTTATAAATAAAGCTGATGGTTGCTTAAAAACAAAAGTAAGAAAATATTATGGTTATAATATTCCTCAGCAGCGCTTCCTACATAGGTGAACTTTATTACAGAGACAACACAAGTGAAAAGAAACATATAACAACTTTTTTACGGTATTTTTATGTTATTTTATTTTTTTCGCAGTAAATAAAGTGGTTATGAGGCTCCAAGGAAAACGGCCCAGATGTTAGTGAGTTGTATGAAATTTAGTGGAAACAAGCTGTAAAAAACATAGTCATAAAACAGCCTGTCAATGCCACACATCTGGACAATGCAGCTGTATGTTCCTGCTGCTGTCATCACCCTAGGAAAACTCAATAGCCTTATTTCACCCCAATTAGGCTGCATACCAACAGAATCAGAATTACACAGGGAGGGGGTGTGTTTTCACCAAGACAGACCCTCTCAAATTCCCTTAAAAAAGTTTTTTATCTTTCATTTAGGGCTAGTCCTTCAGACACTGGTCACTGCAGTAAACAGTACTGCAAACTATTCCCTTTGATTTGTTATCTGTTATGTGCTTTTTAATTTATTACTTTATAGTATGTTGTTGCTTCATGTTGCTTCTTTGTTTAAAACCTAAAGAAAAATACATTTTCCTGTGAGAACTCTATGTCTGTTGAGTTTCTCATAAATCATATAAGTTTTTTACCATTCTAGTTTTGTCTCATACTGTAACTGATATAATTTCATTTGAGGTCTTTGGAACCAAAGAATAACTGTGTGTCTTACTGATATGTTTTTTTCTGGAAATGTGGCCACTTTGACCCATACATTGTATGATGTGAGATAGCACTTCCTCATTTCAGCATGCAAATAAGTATGAGTTGAGTGCAGTATTAAAACTATGCAAGTAATAGTTTTGTTGGGATTTTTTTTTCCTTTGCAGGTGGTAGAATTAGCCAAAGCCTTTCTGGACCAGGGCGAAGAAATTCCTGTAACACTAACTGGAAAGCTGCTGAAATTTCAATTGCTTTGTCTCAAACAGAAGGACCTTCAGAGAAGAGAAGATGAAAAGAAGGTACTATATATTATGCCCTAGGAACATTACATTTTTGAAGACATTTCTATTCTAGTGTTGTTTTCATAAATGGAGCTTTCTTTGCATGTTTGTCTTTCTAGAACTGTAATTAAAGAGAAACATAATTAAAAATACCTTTTGAAGTTGATTAGATTTTGTGGATGAAGTTCTCAATTACTCAAATGCCAGTGAGAACATGGGGGGAAAAAAGAAAACAGAAATACTATGGAAGAACTCTTTGCTAGAATGAGAGCTAGTAATGGCTTAGCTGAGTCTTAGGACCCATAGAAAGCAGAGCTAGGAACTGGCTTCGGCTGAATGTATCCCTGCTGAAGTAAAAGTAGGAAAGGTTGTTGCTTGAGAGGTATCAAGGATAGACACAAAGCAGACTATGACGGAGTTATTATAAAACTCTTCTCTGGAGGGAATTTGGAGAAGATATCTCTCCCATCCTCCAGCACTAAGGCAGGATAAGATTTACATAAACTATTCCTGGCAGATGTTTGTCGAACCTTTTCTTAAAACTTTCCAGTGCTGTGTCTTTGCTTTTCCATGGCAATCAGTATTATTTCTGAACCATCTCTGCAATGCACCCATTTGAAAAATGTTTCTGATCCTACCAACCCTACTCTCATTTACACCTGTTACAGTTTCACTTCTCCCTGTGTGTGGGGACAACGTTACACTCCATTCTATAGAAATCTATTACGTATTTAACTATAGAAACCCTAATACATGTCATGGTTGTTAGTTTTTGATTATGCATGTTTCTCTCCTATGAACTCTCTCAAAACTGTACGTATTTTGAAGTTTGCTTCTCAGAACCGGGCACCACATTTTCCAGTGTTCCCAAAACTTGCTTCCGTTTGTTCTCCAAGGCCGTCACTCCAAGATTGCCTCAGACAGATTGCTTATGTGTTCTAGGAAGAATTTCACCAAGCTTGCACAGAATCACAGATCAGACCTCAAATTTATTTCTACTGTCTTTTTGGACTGTCATTGGTACATTTCAACAACTTACTGAACAGTTAGGTTTGCTATAGTTCTTTTCCAACAAATGTTCATGAAACTGAAGACTGTTATCAGAAAGTCATATAATTGCTGCAGTAAGTTTACACTGTTAATTGATCCAAAACTATAATGTGAAGTGTGATGACATGGAGACCTTAGAAGTCTGTGCATTTAAAAGATGCAAGTAGAAAATGGTTTCATGGATTTTGTATAGCTAAAAAGTCTGTAAATTTCTTTATCAACAATTTTATTTGTGGGAGTAGTTGGTGGATGAAGCGTAGCACACAACCACAAGTACATTAAATGCTAGGTGATTCCATTAAAATTGTTTCCTCTACCCCCAGAAGTCAATTTATTAAGAAATGATAATGTAAGCCACAGAAATATATGAGAAAATATGAGAAAAATAATGTGTTTTCAAACTGAAAAGAATTCGAGAAACTGAAGCTACAGAACAGATTGTTAATAGTGAATTGGGAAAAAATAGTTTTTCTCTTAGATGGAAATCAATTCTTATAAGTAAATTGTCAAACAAAAATTTGAAGTTTAATGGTACTTCAATATAAAAGTGGAGTCTTTAGCTTTGATTTAGCAAAATTAATCTTGTAACTGTAATTTTATTTCCCTGGTTAATTTGAGGACAGTCAATGTTGAAGGTTGAAGAGTCTCTGGAATTTACAGTTACTTCTCTGTTTTAGCCAAACTGTCTACAAAAATTGTCACCTCCTTTGGATTGTGTCTATATCAATGTGTGACAGGCAAGCACAAAAGCAGCATTGAAGGACAGAGTCAATAATTGGAGGGCTCTTGGCTATGAGGATGCTCTCCAGTACAGAGTGGGTAGAAATTGACTTCTAATTTAGAGCTCTCTCTCTAAATTGGCTGCCATAGAATTTTTAATCCTTTCCAACAAGCTAGTACAGTACAAGTTCGGTTGCCAACAATCTGGGTGTTGAAAACAGGATTTTACTCACAAATCAGTTCTCAGAAAGCAAACATATCTGTCCATGTTGTGTTTTTTGGTTTTTTTTAATAGATACAAGTTAATAGAATAGATCAACAGAACTAATACAACATGTAAATAACCAAAAACAAGGCATTGGGAAATTTCTGTATTTTATTAGGAGCAGAAGCTTGTCATAAATTGACAAGGTGTGTGTATTTAAAATAATATGCAGAAGAGAAGAACTGTCTCTGAATTAGAAAACTGTTTGAGGTAGTAAAATTCTGTCATGTGAAGCTTAAAATAACAAAACTGCCGAAGTTAATGGAATATGAGAAACTCCACAAAAAGCTGCACCTTGTAGGGAAGGAGAAATATGGCAGTGAAAGAAAAAGGAAAGAGTCCTAGAAAGGAAAGGCTTTTACTTTCCAAAGTATTAAGGTCAAGTACTGTTCTTTATTAGAATCTTGGCAAATCCAGAAATGTCTCTGCTTATTTAAGAACTACTTAAAATGATGCAGATGCAATAGATGAAGTTGATTGTGAACTTTGTGGCATGATGATTGTGTCGTCTGTTTCTTGTGTTCATCAGTTTAGAATTCAAAGAAGTACTATCAAAATTTCTAATTTGAAATGTCAAAGGTGGAACAAATTTGAAAGAAAATAATGAAGGCCTCCCAATCCTTCATTACACAGTGGAAATAGTTTCAAGAATCTGTCGAAGACATTTCTAAATTTTACAGAAAGGAAATTCAAGAAGGAAGGAAAAAACAGGAAAATATTTTCTGTTTTGATTTTGAATTTGAACGAGATACAACTTCCACAGCTGGAAAGTCTGCTTTTCAGCTGGATCTAGGGAAAGCAACTATACAGAGTTGCCCTCTCTCATTTGCATGAAGGGCTTTCCTAATTGCTTTAATAGCCTTTAAAGTGACATCAGCAGGATTGCAACTGTAAGTTAAGTTAATATTTTTATTTTGTTTTATTTAGCTTTATAATCCTGAAATTTAATTTTTGCGTAGTTTGAATGTAGTACTTCTGCTAGGCAAAAATAAGGTGGAGGCTTTCTTGCTCTACAGAACCTACTTTACCTTAATAATTTTTTTATTGTTTTGATTCTAGACTGACTTTTGATTTTTTGGATTTATAGGGTGAGGCATTGGGATACTTACAAAATCTTTTTTCATCCTGTACTCTTAAGTTACTGGGAAGAGCTTTTTGTAGGTGTTTTTGTTTGAAAATAATGAGAATGGCTGAGCAATATCCTGCGTGAAATGGCCACAAGACTCTTGGTTCCAGTTTACATTAGACAGATATTTACATCAAAGAAAAATAGTGCTGGTACCATTTTACACCATAGTCAAGAGTGTTAACAGAGATATTAAAGATATTAACAGATATTGAATTTTTGCCATATTTCCCCTCAGTCCAAGGAAGGTTTCTGGCTGATGCAAGTGTTGTAGTGGAAGTCACTAAAGCACAGGGAAGTTTTACTCATCTTTCTACCCATATGCATTTTGTTAGTTTGGTAGGAGTAATGTCTACCTACCTCTCACAGTTCCTTTTTAATATGAAGTCTTAGCATTATGACTGAATAAGAACATATAAATAACTGAATGGTGTGTTTGAGTAGGAAAAAGCAGAGTGTTCAAGGCAGCTCCACCACATGAACATTATAGCAGCTGAGGGGAAAAGTGTTAAAGTAAAAAAATTGAACACCTGAAGTTTTACAACAGTCTGACCTGTTTTTCTGCATGAAGGCTATAATGAGAACTTCATTTATTCATCTTGTTAGGCGGAACTGCAACAAAAAGAAAGAGAAAAAGCTAAATCTCGTAAGTCATCTGGAAAAGATAGTAAAGGAAAGAAGACAGCACCACCACTCCCTGTTAAAAAGGACATCAAATTGAAACAACGGGGAGAAGTGGAAGTGAAAGACAAATGCATTGGTATGTAAAATATGATGATATATTCCTGATAAACCTTTGGAGTACTTGGTTCTGTTCCATGTTGAAAAGCCAAGAGCTATTTGGCAATATCAAAGCTTTACCACTTCGCATTAGAGGAGGGCACCATGTTCTGCTCAGTGTTAGGATGGATTGTGCACTCCAAGAAATAAAATACAGCTAAGTTATATGTGATATGTCAACATCAAAAATGTTTGGGCTCATGTAAGACTGTAAGAAAGTAACTGAACAAATCCTACAGAAAACTTATCCTACAGAAAGATTTCAGAATAACTAAATATGTCAGTATCCAAAGGTGGCTTTCTCCTTATACTATAATTTAAATTAGAGCTGACAGAGTTTTCAACTCTGTCAGGGAAGAAATTTTTCCTAACATCCAATCTAAGCTTCCCCTCTTTATATTTGTTTTAATATAGCTGTATAAAGAAAGAAGAAAAAAAAGGACCATGCCTTAAATTCAAAGGCAGTCTATATCTGTTTGTGGTAGCTAGCAGTCATTTTACCATTCATCCCTCATACATTATCACCGTTCTGAAATTAAACATTTCTGCTTTTAAGTAATCTTGAGACTACTTGCATTGATGTCTTTCCTCTTTTGCATATGGACTAGTCACTGATAATTAGAACTGACTATTATCCACTTGTCATGAATATTAGCATAATCATAGTTAAACTTTTCAAATGGGAGGCAGTCTTCAGCATGTATGCATTGGAATTTTTGGATCTCTCTAAGTGACTATGAAGACACCTGTCTTTTTTGTTAAAAATTATTAATGTTCAGTAATTGAATGTGCTCATACCTTTTCTTCCTGCAGTAACTGAGACATAAATTTATGTACTTCAATTTCAGTACTAGAAGTGATATAATAAGCTAATTTTCTCCGGGTTTTGATTTTTGCTTTATGCAATATACGTGCTGCACTGTGGTGGCTGCTTCCTCAGTCAGTCTCTCTCTAAATTTCTATGTAATTGTATGTTTAGCTGATACAAGCAATAGAGAGCCTGCTGTTCCAGGTGGTAGCAGCATTTGCACAGCCCTGGCCATATATCTGAGCACAGGCAGATGTCAGTGCCAGACTGCCTTTTTTCCTTCCTTGGATAAATGAGTCCCACAAGCTGAGGAGTCAGTAAAGCACTTAGACATGTGATGTGTTAAGAAAGGATCTTAATGCTAAGTAGAGTATAAAGCTGTGATTTGATTTTAGTGCAGGATTGTCTGCACTAACTCTATGTCTTTCAGCATTGATGGAGAGATACAGGACCTTCAGCAGGCAGTTCCTGTTAACTTAGGATAAATAACTGTACTAGATTGATTAAATCACCTGATACCAGTCTTACTACCTGTATTTCTCCATAAGCCATAAAGGGAAACTGCACAGCTCTAGAGCTTCTAGAGAGTTCATTTTTATATCATGCTTAACCTTCTGCCTTGGTACTGAAATGTTGCTATGCATATTTCTAGATGCTATGCACATTTCTCCATCCCAAATGGAACAGGCGCTCCATGAAATTTCTCATCTACACTTTAAGATGAATTTGGATATGCCCCTGCCAACTGAAAGGTCTAGTGTGAGCTGGTATTACATGCTGATGAGGATTTTGACAAGAAATACATCTAGTGAACATGAACCTGCTGGGTAGGGAGCAGTCAGCAGTGAGTCAGCTGATATGTACAGCTAATCCTTTGAAATTATTATGACTCCTGTAATCTTTCATGTAAAACATAGTAACGTACTCTGTGTATGCTCCATGGGTAGCTTTATGCAGGATGAAATAGGATAGCTTAAACTACCATTAGAGCACGTGGATATGTCCAGACACTGTACTGCTTAGAGAGAAGCAATTACAGAAATCCTGCTACAGCATTCTGATTATAATCAGCCTCTGCAGTTTTTCTCCTGGTTCTTCTCCAAGCAATTATTACTTCTGACTTACATTCTTCCTGCTGTGTTCTACGTGGTTTGATGCAGAAGATTTGAGTCTTATGCACATAATATTTTTGAATATATATGTAATTTTCCCAATGAGATTAAAAAAGAACTATTTCTCTGACCTTAATTTGCATTACCCCATGTAGTCAAGTGAAAAATTAATTTTGTTTAGCTGTTAAATGTCCTTGCTTTGATCTGTTCTTGTTGTGTTTTAAACAGATGATGAACCAGATGATGGTGCTCATTATTACTTTATCATTCTGGGTTTCCCCAATCTTCAGTTGTTGCCTGTGTTGACTGAGCTTGGGATTAACATTGCAAGTGTAATTAAAATTTCTTCTGAGAATTACAAGCCATTGCAGATATACTTGGAAGCAGCTAAACTTGAAGAACAGTCTTCAATTTCACTTGAAGGTAATCTGGTCATTAAAAAAGTATGTGTAGAAAGGAGGTAATTTTATATTCAGGGAATGACTGTTCTGTGTTTTTCTCCCTCTCCATTGCTTGCTACCTATGAGCAGCTGTGTTTGCCAGTGCCAAAGTAGTATTGCCATTGGTTGGCCACCAAACCAAATGGCTTATCAGTGCAAAAACTGGACAGCGGAAAGAGGGACTGACTAAGCAGGCAGTGTTTGCAGCCACAGTAGCCACCAAAGAACAACATTTTATCAATTGCATACTTCTGTGAATTGTTAGGAAGTGCACTGGTAAGAAAATTTGGCTCTTTTGGTAATTTCAAGGAGAGTGGACAGTTGGCTACTGTGGGACTGTGGCCCCAGCCACAGGAGAATATGCCACAGAATAACTCTCTGTAATTGTTCTCAGCTGTCCCCGGGCTGTAATGCCTCTCTTGAGCTGGGATCCTGGTGAGCAGCAAGCTAAAAATGTGTCATCAGTGATGGCTGACTATCCTGGGCTGTAGTGACATTGCCAGTAGGTCAAAGGAGGTGGTTATTCCCTGTTACTTGGCTGTCATGAGAGTAGAGTTTTGGGCTCTACAGTACAAGAAAGATACCAATGAACTCTGTTCAGTCCAGCAAACAGCCTCCCTGTAAGGACTGGCTAAAGGACATTTGAAGATGAAAAAGTGGTTGTGGTCAAGAATGGTCTTTGGAATTTTCAGGCCTCAGAGACAGGGGGAAAGTGTGGAGCAAGTCTCTTGGTTGAAGAGGATCAGGTTAGGGATTACTTAAACAAACTGGACATACATAAGTCCATGAGACCTGATGGGATGCACTCAGGCATACTGAGGGGCTACCCATGATGTCACTGCAAGGCCACTGTCAATTACTTTTGAAAAAACATGGCAATTGGAAAATGTGCCTGAAGACTGGTGGAAAGCATCACTCCTATTTCAGAAATGGCAGGAATGACTTGGGAATCTAAAGGCCACTCAGACTCTTCTCAGTCTCTGGAAAGATGATAGAACAGCTAATCCTGGAAGCATTTCCAGGCACATGAAGTACAAGGAGTTGGTCATTTGGCATGTATTTGCCAATGAAAGTCATTCTTATCAACCTGATAACCATCTATGACAAAATTACTGTCTTGGTAGATGAAGAGGGAACAGTGAATATTGTCTGCCCTGACTCAGTAAGACCTTTGACACTGTCTTCTCATAAAGTAGCTTGATAAGCAAACACTGAGTTGTATTGAAAACCGGCTGAATGTCCTGGCCCAGAGGGTATCAGAGGGGATTGGGGGTAGGAGTCCTGTTCAACATCTTCATTAGTGATCAGGATAGTTCCCTCAGCAAGTACTCTTACGATACAAAAGTGAGAGGAATGGCTGAAACACCACAAAATTGTGCTGTTTTTCAGAGGAACTCAACAGGATGGGGTGGCAGAGACCTCATAAAATTCAGCAAGGGCGAAGTCCTGCACCAGTTCATGGTGGGGGCTGGCTGGCTGGAAAGCAGCTTTGCACAGGACTTAGGGGTGGTGGCACTAAGCTCAACGTCAGCCAGCACTGTGCCTTTGTAGCAAACAAGGCTAATGGTATCCAGGGCTGCATCAGGTCAAGGGCTTTGAACCTGCTTTTTACTCAGCACTGGTGAGGCCACACCTGGAGTTCTGTGTCCAGTTCTGGATTACTCAGTACTGGAGAGATACAGAGCTACCAGAGAGAGTCCATCAAACAAACCCATGTTCAAGGGACTGGAGCATCCCTCATATGGGGAGAGGCTGAAAGAGCTGCGAATGTTTACCATTGGGAAGAAAGAGCCTGGAGGGAACTCATGAGTGTGTACAAATGCCTGAAGAGAGTGTGCATAGAAAAGGAAGCCAGGCTCTTTTCAGTGATGTTCAGTGACAGACAAGAGGCAATGGCAAAACTGAAACACAGGGTATTACCTGAAGACAAAGAAACACTTGTTTACTGTGAGGGTGACTGAACACTGTCGCAACTGCCCAGATGGGTTGTGGAGTCTTCATTCTTGGAGGTACTCAAAAGCCATCTGGACATGGTCCTGGGCAGTCTGCTCTTGGTTACCCTGCCTGAGCAGAGGAGTTTTACCAGATGACCCCCACAGGTCCCTTTCAGCATCAATGGCACTGTACTTGGAATAGAAGATGCTGGTAAGATTTAAGTGGGGGTATTTTTTAATCCCAAGGTTGGGTGTCAGATCTTTGCTGAGACTCTGAGGATGGAAATATTTTAACGATACTTAGAGAAGACTGATACATGATTTGTGCTTTATGTAAAAGGGAGACATTTTACCATGATTTGTCAAATACTTATATATTTTAGATGTAGAAGCAGAGAAAAGAAAGGAAGATGAAGCTAACAAAGACCTGGAAACATTTTGGGAATTCCTGGAGCCAGTTCTGAACAGTGGAAAGCAGGGATCAAGTCTCTTTGATGTTGCCAGGCTTCATTACCAAGTTAAGGAAAGTGACTTTCCTCCTGATTGGTCAGACAGCGAAATGCTGGTCAGTACATTCTATTTTTACAGTGCATGGCATGTTTTAGGGTTTGTAATTTTTAACAACACTTTAGGAATTTAATCTCAAGTCTTCTCTGAAACAGAACCACAGTAGTTAGTATATTTGGAATCTTAAACAAAAATTATTTCCTATGTATCCAGCAACTTTATTCAGCATTTGTTCACAAGGACTCCTTTGAATAAAAATGCATGATTTGGAGTTTCTTAATATTGCAGGCCACAGCAGAAGAGTTGCAAAATAGTTTGAGGTTTTAAATTTATTCAGCATCTTCATAGACCCAGTTTGCATCTCGTTAGAGAGTCACTTGTGTGTATGAAATAACACAGAAGTTGTATTTTTGTCCTCATAACACCAGGCCTACATACTGCACCCTAGAACAGTCACATGAGAAAAAATTAAGATGAATGCAGAAATACTTTTTGATATCTGATGCTTTATCATACTCAGTACTTCTTTTTGTCCAAAACATGACTCTAACTTACTACTCATCATTGCCTGCTGAGTCAGGACTATTACCAGACACTGAAGGAGAAAGTGAATCATTAGGATTTTTTTCCATCCTAGATTCTCACATACAGTGAGGTTAAAAAGTCCAGTATTTTTCAATCTACAGTGTCAGCAGTAAAAAATACAAACTGCCAAAGCAAAATAAGGCAACATGCTATAATTTAACCTACTGTATTTGTAGTCTATATTATTAGGCTTAAAGGACATTCTAGGGTTAAACTACATTCTTCTAACCCTCATTTATAGTACAGTGGATTCTATATACAAACAACACATAGTGGTTTCCAAAGCATTCACTAAAAATGCCTTAATTGTGGAAACATGTAGGCTTGCTATTTATAATACTAATTATCATTATACTCTTTATATAATCTTACAGTGCAAACTCTCTTTTGGAAAAACTGTCTTTATCTTCCCTATAATCACATCTTACAGGGGGCTGTTTCTACTTTTGAATATCCTGCAAGCACCTATATTATAACTGAAATAAAGGGAAAATCATCTGTCACTGAAACGGATTTCAACAGATGGTAGTTATAATTTCATGAGCCCTAGAGAAGTAAGAAAGTTTATAAGTTTTTAAAGAAACAGGTGTGGAGCATTTAAGTTCTGAAGTCATAGGTGGATAGAGTAAGTCTGTTCTTGTGGAGTTGCTGGAGAATCTCTGAGTCCAAGCTCAGAAGTGGAAGATACACAGAGGGGAAGTTCTTGGGACAAAATGTTAGACATTAATATAAAAATGTCAGAGCATTGCAAGTAGTCTCTGCTCACAGATTTGAGATCTTTAGAAAAGAAAATACTTTACAAAATATTTTCTTTGTTGATGAGTCTAACTAATGGTTAGACTTGAAAAACTTGATAAGCATCTATATCCTGAGCAGAGACCAGGCAAACTGAATTACAAAACTTTAATTGTACTAAATTTTGCTTGGATCCTATTGAGTAGCACCAGGTTTTGTTACTTATGACTTTGTAAAAAATCTTGGTTTTTTTAAAAGAATGTGCATTGAAAACACTCCAATATTTTATAGAAAACCTTTATGTGCTCTAGTGATATCCTCTAGGTAATACATGGATGATACCCATTCTTCAGAAGAATATTGAATTGGGAAAACAGAGGTCCAAGAATATTAATGAACATTCTATTTTCACAAATAGAATTTCTTTCCCAAGTGTCTCTTCTAGTCTTTAAATGTTATGAAAACGAAGACAAGTATTCCATAACTCATCAGTGATTTGGGATTGCCGGTTTTCCAGTGTCATAAAGAAGCGCTGACTTGAGGAGAGCAAGTGCTTAATACTTCTTAAGGGTTGGTTATTGTACTTAATGCTCAATGTCAGTTGTGCTTCTTCACTGTGTTTTATTTTAGGAAGCTTAAAATTGAGACATTCAATGTTGTTAGCCACCTCTTAGAGGCAAACTTCTTCGTACAAGAGACTTGCCCTACTTTCACAAAAGTGAAAGGATCACTCAGAAAAGGGATTTTTACAGAAATTGTCTAAAAATTATAATAATTCTATCCTTTCAACAAAGTCCAGGATGTACAGGGGAAGAATACATCCATTAAAGCTGCTGAAACTTGAGTGTTTCATGTGGTCTCCAACAGGGTTTTGGTATTTGTACAAAAATACTTAATATTTAAAATAGCAGTTGCTATTATTCTTTTTATTCCTCCCAAGCTTTGGTGAAAACCACAGTACATGACCTCAAGAACCATGACTCTTTCCTTGTCAGACTTTTGCAGATACAGCACTCTCCCTTTGGACATTTGGGCAGTATGCTGACATTCCTTCACTCACAACTGTGGATTTCAGAATGCCATTCTTAAGGCTTTCTTTGTTTTCAAAGGGTAACAGAAAGAAAAAAAATAGTATGAGACTATATTAATTACCTGGTTGGGGTTTTATTTTTTATCTTTCTAGGGCAGGGAAATGATTGACCTTGCAAATAAGTTGCAGGTTGTTCACTAGTAAAAACATATACACATTACAAAATACTTTAACTTTCCTCTCCCATTCCTTGCCATCCAAAAAAACCCATAAGTTCCATCTGCAAGATAGCAGACCTTGAATAGTTACTGTTAAGACAAGTTAGACTTCATAACAACTAAAGCATTTAGGCAATATACAGTCCATACTGTGCTGTGGCAGTGTTAAGGCAAAAAAAAATGAAGGAGGTTTTAGAATAACTCTATAAAACATATTGAGTTGATGGAGGAAAAAATCCTCTGGAAAATCTATAAACAGATGTAGACCTGCTGGTTAAAGAGCTAATGACTCCTGTCAGTTATGTGACGCTTTTATACACAAACTTCATCCTTTATCTCTGGTTTTCTCTCATAGCTTGCATTTGGTACTGTGCTGTTTGAACACATTGCTTGTTTGATGTATGACTGCCTGGACTGGAGAAGACAGCATTGCAACTACTTGGAAAACACCAAGTTTATTAATGTGCCTTTGTTTCCAGAGGGCAAGACAACACAACCATCTTCAATTGAGGCAAGGATCCTTCTCTTCTTGTTGAGATTAACTACTTATAGGGTCAAATTGCCTGCCTTTAATTTTGACTCAAAACTTCACCTTGGACCATCTCTCTATGAGTAATTTTCAGTGAATGAAATTTGTAATTTTGTTTTCTGCCTTTAAAACCCCCAAAAATGTGAAAAACAATAGCTGGGCATTGGGGAAACAGAAAAAGGAAAATTAGAAGGATCCTACAGTCATAAAGTATCAGGTGTAGAAATTTCTTAAATAGTGTCTGATGATACATTCTTGTGTCTGAAAAATCAATATGCCTGCATAGAGCTACTCTGCAATGTTGCAGATCTGTGAACTGTCAAAAAAAAAAAGATTATGACTCCTATGCAAGAACTATTTCTTTATTTTATTCGTAGTAGGCAAAAGCTTAAGTGGGCAGAAGAAAGTAGTTTATTAGAACATGCACTACATTCTTACTATCTTGTTCCATTTAAAAGTTTAGCATCTAGTCTAGGATGAGTAACCAAAGCTAAATGAAATTAAGTTCTCCCACCTATTTGTGCAATACTCATTTGTTTTATGGTTTCTCATTTTTTATGTTATTTTTTGTTCATTTAGGAACAACCAGCACCAACACCTACAAAGAAAAAAGGGAAACCTTCTTCTCGTTCTTCTACCGTGCCAACAGTAACTTTCTCAGAGGGTATGTTTAAAGGATTAAAGCAGTCATTTGTAGTTGTTCACTTTGTGAACTCTGACAGCACAAATCCTCAAAATGATTTGTGCAGTTAGCTGAAGATGTTGTGTATTCTGATGAATACATTGTAGAAGTGTCTGAAAATTGCAGTGGTGATAACCAAGTTCTTTAGAAAATCACTTTTTCTATCTGTTCCTAGTCACAGTCAGATTTAAAAGATCTCAGTAATTTTGTTAGATTCTTAACTTTCTTAGACTCTTTTTAATAAATATTGTCTGAAGGTTCACAGAATCACAGAATATTCTGAGCTGGAAGGGACTCACAAGGATCACTGAATCCATCTTAACCTTGCATAGGACATGACACCATGTGCCTGAAGGCATTTTCCAAATGCTTCTTGAGCTGTCAGGTGTGGTACTGTGACAGCTTTCCTGGGGAGCCTGTTCCAGTGCCCAGCTACCCTCTGGGTGAAAATTTCTCTAATATCCAACCTAAACCTCCCCTAACTCGAGGTGAGGCTGCACCAGTGCAGAGCAGAGCAGGACAATCCCCTCTCTTGCCCAGCTGGCCATGCTGTTCCTGATGCCCCCCAGGACACGGTTGGCCCTCCTGGCTGCCAGGGCACTGCTGGCTCATATTCAATTTTCCATCAAACAGGACCCCTGGGTCCTGTCCTGTCCTGTGGTGCTGCTCTCCAGAATCTCCTTCCCCAGTCTGTCTGTGTGGTTGCCCCATCCCAGGCAGAGAATCCATCACTTACCCTTTTTAGGCTACATAAGGTTGATAATTGCCCAGCCCTCTAATTTGCCAATGTCTCTTTGCAGGGCCTCCCTGCCTTTGAGAGAGTCAGCAGCTCCTCCCAGTTTTGTGTAATCTGTCAACTCGCAGAAGTGACTTGGAATATAAATTGGCCTTTCTGAACAAACATATCTTCATGTTTTCTCTCTTAATACAGCAGGTGCAGAAACTCCTCTTCTGCCTCCTTCTGTGGACATGAGGTATTACAATGACTTGCTGAGTCAGGTTCCTGATGAGTACTTTTCTGTACCCTTAATGCTGGCCTGCATGTTGGAACAGGTGGGAATGCGCTCTTTTTAATTTCTGTGGCTATTTCAGCCTAGTCCTAATAAAATGAATTGGTCAAATATCAATAAGTCCATCTGTTTAAACCTAAAATATGAGGCTGTGCACTGAGGCACTGAGCAAGGAGGTTCAAAACAAAGGAGTCAAAACTTGAAACTTTGATTTTCTTTCATATTGTGCACTTACACTGTATATATATATATATTGTGTTATTCCATAATTAATTTTTGAAGACTACAAATATAATCAAATGAGGAGAAAGGTGCAATTTCTTATCTAAGTCAATAACAAGTTTTCATGTCCTTCGATATGGAACTTTTGCTGGCTTACTCAGTTCAGAAGTCTTTGGTCAAGCCTAACATAAGAGCATCAATGCTAGTGCTAGACAGATATGACTTCTGTTGAGTTCAGGCACAATCTGTGATTTAGAAGAGACACACAACATGATTTGGAAAGCCTCCTTCTTTTAGGAGTAAAATTTCACCATAGTTTTGGGGCTTTTTACTTTTTGTAACTGAATAGATTCAGATAGTCTGAATAGATTCAGGTAAGAATACTCAACATGTAATAGACAGTCATTTTAATTACCTGTGTTCCTTAATTCTTAACATTTCAAGTTGGAAATATTTTTCTTCTCATCCTTTCAAAAGCAACTAAGAAGAAAAACATTTAAATCTGTTTTCTGTAATCCTTGCTTTGTGTAGGAACTAACTTGGAAAGTTGTATTTTGCTACTTGTAGAAAAAAAATAGGTTTTTCTTCCCTGACAGAATTTCTGGATGTGTGCTTAGCTTATAGCAGGATTTGCTTGGTAGTTCTGATAACGTTAAGCAACAGTCACACTGTAATGGAAGCTAACATATATTATATTTGCCAGGTTATTGCAACTGAAGAAGACCTTACACCACCAAGTCTGGTGGCACCAGAGTATCAGGCAGATGGGCTACATCGTGCCATTGCAGATCACATAATCTCTATCCTTCCTTCTCTTTCACTTCCTAGGAGTGAAAAAAAGGTTTGTGTTGTCTTTTGTTCATTTCCTGAAATGACAAATCTCTTTATTGGGGTTTAACACCTCTTTCTTTTCTTTTTAAACAGAATCTATATGACTACTTTTCTCCTAAATATGGTGAGCAAGAGACTGTCACCCCCCAGTACCCTCTCTTATTTAACTACCATGATGCCCTGGCTCAGCGATTGCACCTGCTAAAGGTACAATGCAGCCTATTATATATAAATATTTCCAAAGTTCACAGGCAATGAATGCTCAATACACTAGAAGGGGAGGAGTGGTGTTTTTACGAAACAGGACAGCATTATCTTAGATTATTTTTCTACTGAGGTGGACACACCAACACGTGCTTAGTTTACTTAAGAAGCAATGAGTTACTGACAGAGGACACCTCACAAACACAGAGCACAAATACTGATTTCAGTGATCTATTCGCATTATTAATGAGAATGTTTAGCCTTTGGCATAGATGAGAGATGTTACAGAACTGTTGATTTGCTGTTAAATGCTAATGATACTATGGAAAATGAGTTGTTTATTTGTTAACGGTGATTTAGCATGGAGACTAGCCTGAATATTAAAATGTAGAGAAGTTTAAGAAAAACATAGAGGTTGTTAATGAACACAATAAGTGTATTCAGCTTGGCTAAACAGTTGGAACATAGTGTGTAACCAAGATACTGCCAAATTCTAAAAAAGGCAGAAAGGTTCAGAGGCTGCATAGTTTGGGATTATTGCAAAGTAACAGTTCCCAGACTTTCTGAACCAAAAAACACTGTGAATGTCTAAAAATTTTCCAAAGTCAAGGTGCATTTTAACCATTAAACTTTACAAATTCACTGAAGATAATACAAGTGATAATACAGTTCTAGATTTCACAGCTAAGGTATGTCTGCCTGGATCTGTGAATTACAAATTATCTGGGGAATGCTTTGACAACCACTGATTAAAACTATTCAGAAACAACTCAAGTTCGACACATTGGATGTATTCAAGCAGAAGGAAGGACTGAGTTATCAACATGAGAGATGCTCTTCGCAGACATATGCTTGGTGTATTTTATATACTTGCTGAAGATAGAGCACAATGTTTGAGGAAAGAGTAGAGGAAAAACATTTGAAATATGCAGTTGAAGAAGAAGGTACTGTAAGTGTGTAATACTAAAAAGAGTGAAGCTGAAAGATACCACTAAGTCTGAAAAAATAAATCCTTGAATATATAGGGAGGCCTCTCATCACAGACCGATCAATAATTTTATGGATTTCATTACTATGAAAAGTAGCACAGACCAGCTGAAAGATACGTGGAAGGTACCTGCTGCCAGTCTGAATAGATCAGTACATATTTCTGTGTTTTTAAGTCTGGCTGGCACAGGCAAATAACTTCAAGCAAATGTCTGTTATTATGCTGTCAGTCATTCTCTTATGTGTCTAATATTTTTCTGCCTACAGTATCTGACACCATGATTCAAAACCACACTGTGAGCACATGTTCAAATTTACGTTTATGTCCAACTGACTTAAGCACATGCTAATGTCTTCTGCTGTAGAAAGACTTCTTTATTCAAACATAATTTTTGGAAAGTCTGTAGTGTGAAAGTTGACTTTAACTCTGGTACTTTGATTTTTGTTCCAGGTCCAGGAGAACTTCAATCCAGAAAAGATTGAGCGTGAAATGATGGATAAACTGCCTCTTACAGAACTTACCCATTTCACCCCTCCTTCAGCTGAAAACAACACTAAGCGCTTGGCCAGAATTCACGAGCTCATGCATTATTTTACTAGTGGTAAAATGATTTTCATTTATATAATTCCCATTCTTTTTATTTCTGGTTAATGATCCTCTTAAATAGCAGGAATTTTGGGACAAGATTTTTAAGCTGCCAAAAAGGCCTTTGCAGGATTTCCCATTTTCACGTTCTTGCTTATATGTAATGATAGCCTACTATACAAGTTAACCCTAACTTCAGACCTCAGTTTCAGTGATAATGTAATATTGCATAACTAAGAGCTGGAAATATCTTAGAACTACTTTATTTATTTTTATTTTCAAACATACAAATACTTACTAATTCTGAGGAAAAAAATAGCCATAAAAGTTGCAATTTTGATCCTAGAATGTAAAATGCATTTTGAGAGATACTGATATAAACTGTGTTTATTTATCAACTCCCTTTTGGAGGTATCTCAGGTAGACAATTTTTATACACGGCTTTCAGAATGTATTCTGTGTAAGCTGCTGGTCTTAATAATGAAACTACTTTTTAACAGTCCCTTTATCAAACCAAGAATACATTCACTTCTCCAACCATAATCAGTTCTGCAGTTAACTTTTCTTGGAGTGTGCTTGCCGCCATGACATACACTGGGAAACAATCCCAAAGACTATGTAAATACCCTTAGGTAGTATCAAAAGTCTGCTCTAGGTTATTAAGAAATATAAACATCCAAATCCCTTTGGCAACATTTATGTCATCTTATAAGGCACAGGATTTGAAGGTACTTTCCCAGCTCTTTCATCCTGAAGTCCCTTGTGTTGGATTAATTTACACTTCGCTGTGTTGTTTCTAGTTGTTGGTATGTTCATTTTGGACAGTAAGCTATTAAAGTATTCATTATTGCTATAGTCTTCCAGCTGATGGGTGTTGAATTTGATGGTCTTCACTGGACCATACTGTACTGCCAGACTCTCCCAATTGGTAGCTTAGGTAGCAAAGCCTTTGCTTTTATCAAAGGAGATTATTAATTTGAACAGAAGATAAGAGATCCAACATTCTCAAGATATACAACATGCTTAGGTGCTTAACCACCCTAAAGAGAAAACATTTCAAACTGAAGATATTTTTTATAAGATTTGGGCATTGAACTACCTGTCTAAAACCTCAGTCCTTTGTGTGATTGTCATTGTTATATGGACCCCACTGAATACAAGCATAAATAGGATTTACTATTGCCTTTGCACCTTGCATACTTCAGTTTAAATTATGTGTAAAATTGTGTCTGAAAAGAGAAAAAAATTATAGTTGATTGAGAAGTTACAGATAATGGAAACATTGCATGAACTGAAAATAACTAGTTGCTAACTGGTCTGATAAAGTCTACTCAGTATTTTAAAATCAACATCATTTATATATAGTTAGAGCCAGAAGGTATTCAGATGTGGGAACCACTTCATTTAAGATGGATTAATACTTAGGCATATCATTTTGCAATTTGGAAGCATTCAACTTCGAATGCAGTGTAAAATGTAGCCCACATAAGTTGATCCAGTACCATTAAGGAAATTGCTGTTGGCTTTTGCAGAATTGCCAAGAACAATACACTTAAATAGTCTTGTATTTATTTTCTGCTGAGCTGTAAGGACATTTACAGTTAATGACTGTAATTCTTTCTTAGAACTTCAGAGTTGGGCTGAAGTAGAAAGAGCCTTCAGAGTATTTACTTTTGAAAGCCTGGAGCTGACTGGGCTGAGTGACTCTGGTTTCCTGGAGAGCTCTGGATCTAGGATTGGAGGTGGTTCTGAAGTGTCTTATATCCCTTGGGATAATCCAGACATGTATGCAAGACACCTGAGACAACTCTTCCTTATGGAAAAGAAGCTGTATGAGAAATCTCCAAGAGGCTGTGGTAAAAAGCTTTCTGTTCACATTACTCCTAAAGAATTTGAATCCACTGTTTGTCTTACCATATCATTTGCTATTGCAGGGATGGGATTTTTCTTCCTTGGACAAGTCACCAAATTTTCAAGTATTGTATAGGCTGTACATTGAGTAACTCTGCAGGAATACTAGAATAAAGACTAAAACTATTTTGTACTGTGGCATTAACAATTGCAGACAATGCAGAGTGAATTTTCTGAAGTTCTACATTTTCTCCTGTTGTTGGTGTGGTTAAAGGAGATGTGTTGGCCAAATAGCAACATTAAAAGCAAGTGACTATTTTTTCGGGAGTCAAGAAAAGTAGAAATTGGGTCAGTTTAAGCAACTATACCTTTAGGTTCATGATCACAAAATCATAGAATCATTGCTTAGGTTGGCAGGGAGCTCTAAAGGTCATCTGTCCTGTCACCCCTGCAATAAGCTGGGACATTTTTAACTAGATCAGGTTTCTCAGAGTCCAGTCTGACCTCCAGGGCTTCCAGGGGTGGAACATCCACCACCTTTCTGGGAAACTTGTTCCAACGTTTCACCACCCTCATTATAAAAAATTCTTCCTTATATCCAGTCTGAATCTACCCTCCTGTCCTTTAAAACCATTACTTCTTATCCTATGACTACAGGTCCTACTAGAAAGAGAAGCAGAGCCTAAAGATGTATGTGTGGAAGCTGTGCTGGTTACAAGACACTTAGAAATACTTTGTGGTATATTTTCCACCAGAAAGAGTAATTTTCCTGTACATGTGAATTTTGATCAAATATTAGTGACCTCTGCCCTAACTTAGGGAATAAAGAATTCTATTAAAAGGAAATGATTTTTTAAAAATTAAGAGAATACAGCAGTTAAAGTCCTCATGTGATGCTGTTCATATCAGGTGCTCATTGTAACAAGGGAATGACTGATCAGATCCTCAGGAGGAGTAATATTCTGTCAGTAGCTGTCAGGATCTGTATAAACCAAATTAATTTAAACTTTAAAATTTGCATTTGTCAAAAATCTGTGAAAATATCAAAACAATTGATTTTGCCTTTTATTTTAATGTCATGTGCAAAGGACTGCTTTATAAAGTATGAAGAAAAATGGTTCTTTGTTTATGAATCTGGAGGATACTTCTGAGTGTATTTTTAGTGGGCCAGCATGGGTCAGATGGAAAGGATGATTTGAGTGGGTTTTATAAAGTGTTCTTTTTTCTTTTAGTTTATTTAATTATCTGATACTTGTCACTGGATTTTAAAGTGCTTTTTTAGTAAAGAAGTGTAACAGATCATGTATTTATAGGACAAGTGTGATAAAAGGAAGCTTCAGCTTGATGTCCATCTCATCAGGGAGACTAAGGAAATTGTGTTACTCCAACCTTAGTAGGGCTGAAATTTCTGGAACAATTCTTTAAATTCTGCTTTCAATGTCCAGGGTATACAGAAACAAGTGACGAAGATGAAGATGAAGGTGAAGATGAAGGTGAAGGAGATGGTTCGGTTGCTCCTCTTTTGAACGTAGAATTGGACCGTCTTTATTCTGATATGGCAAGTGTAGGAATGGAATCAACTGGGCTTTACATGAGGCAACAGAAGACATTGCTCAATGCCAGGACATGTTACTGGGGATTCCTTGGCAATGCTGCATGCAAATGTTAATTTTGTGATGTTTGGCAAATACTGACAGAACTTTTAAGAAAGTGAAATCACTTTCTTTGGATTCCAAGGTGACGGGTTTCAATGAAGCTGCTAATGATAATTCTGTGCTGGTTTTGCTGAATAGCAGGGGTCAAATACAAACATGAAAGTTTAAAAGAAATTGTCAAACTGTGTCACACTAGTAAACTGTGTAGTTTGGCATCTTCAGAATCACCTGTCTGCCATATATCCCATAATAAACACAGCAATTTTTAAATTACATCATAGGACATGTTTGAATACTCATAATTGCTTACAGAACTCAAAAACATATAAGCTAATAATAAAAGTATTTTGATTATTTTGTCATTAAAAGTCCAAAACCAAAACCCCTTGGGAGTAATTGTGTTTTTTATTAAACAGTGCCATATGGGTCTGCACATACCCATCCTTATGCAGTTAACTGTGATGCAACATGGGGTGCTGTCTATTAATCCAACAAGATTAAAATCAACTTAATACAACTGACACTGAAATATTGATATCCATTAATTTGGTTTGTTGTATTTTGAGGTGAGTCTGGAAAATTATGGAGCAAGTTTAGAAGAAATAAAAAAGACACAGAGGCGTTGCTTGGCAGACTGGAATTTGGAAGAGCATTTTCAACCAGATGTTCTTCTTCAGGTATCTGTGAACTAACAATCTTTTACATACAGTCACCCCTCAGAACGCTAGATAAGTAGTAGTGGTGGAGCTCAGGGTATTTTTCTACGCTATAATTGATTCAGTTTTCTCTTTAATTTTTACCAAAACTCATTGTCCTTTAGTTGCTTTGAGTTCTTCATGTGAAATTTCATTTGGAATGAGTGTTTATTTCCTGGTTTGGCCAAACTGGAGCAGTCCTATTTGGCAGCAAGTCTCTTAGCTGAAAGTGTGGTGGGGACAAAACCACCTTGCCCTGAGGGGTGATTTCTGTGGCAGTTTTGGTACTCAGTGCAGTGTATGTGGAGACAAACTTTGCAAATGCCTGTGCTTTGTGTAGAAAATTCAGTTGTTACGGTACTTCACCCTTTAAGGGCTAAAATCAGCTTTTATTGAAATCTTACGATTTCTATACGGTGTCTTGCAGAAAGACTGAAATGTGAATGATATGTTCAAGTGTAGTTGGTTTGAATTGGGAGGATCCTCTTGGAAGGAGGAGTTCCTGTGCTGCCTTGAGCTTCATAGGCTATAATTCTTATTTGACCCTGACACATGCTATACGTGGGTGAAGGAAGTGCTGCCTGGACTTTTACAGCACCACTTCAATGTGACAATTTCAAAGTCTGGTCATGTATTTCAATACATGGGGAACCCCTTTGTATGCAACATAAATAGCTAATACTACTTCAACTACCAATAATTAGTGAGTCCAGTAAAAAGATACTGATGGGAAATAAAATTAATAGAAAATAGCATTTCATTGCAGCTGAAAATAACCTTTTGTAAGAAAAGTTATGGCAGTCAGGTGACATCCCAGGTGTCTGGATAAAGGGAAACATTGTATACATCTTTAAAAAGGGTAGAAAGGAGGACCCTGGCATCTACTAACTTAATCAGCCTCACCTCTTTTCCTGGGAAGATCATGGAACAGATCCTTCTAGAAGCTTCAGTTGCAGTGTTCTGAAAAATAATAGTTTAAAAGAAGGTTTTCTTTTATCTGTTACTATAAAATAAGTTTCAACCTGTAAGCAATGCAAATCTTGAAAATGATGGGACAGTGCGGAGGAGAGTGGAATAATGTAGATCACAGTAAATCTCAGAGATGTGCAGGTCATCATATAGCAAATGGAGCAAGTAAACTCAACTGATATTAAGAAAAAAGTAAATTTGTTTTCTTTTTTTCTGGTATATGATAGTTTTGGGTTGATTTACTATTTACTTAAATATTTTATTATTTAAACTTGTTTTAGTATTTGTTTCATATTTTAATTTCTTTGGTTTTTATGTAGCTAAACTTTTTCATTCATGGTCATTCAGAAGGTGGAGCATAGTTGATATCTGTTCTCAACATAAATAGCAATGCAGTTTCAACTTCCACCTACCTGAACAATTCAGGTTGCTGGAATCCAAATGCTTTGAGTACATCTTGTAAGAGAGTGTTCCAGAGCACCTGTTGCTCAAAGCTGTGATGTGTAGCCTCTGTACACATGCTACTGTCTGCAGGGAGGATCTACCTGTATTTCTTTCCTTTTCAGGTTCTTTATACAGCATCCCAAGAATACAGATATATTGATTCTTTTTATCATACTCAAGATAACTCTTTGCTAATGGTTTTTCACAATCCTATGAATCAATATCGCCTGTGCCAAGAGACTTGGTATACTGCCCTGCACTCTAATGTTAGATTCAGGTAATTGATTTTATCTTCCCTGTCTCATTCACAGTCATTTTCAATTAAAGCCTCCATGGGTGTACTTAGTGCAAAACTTTGAAATTAAGATATGCTATGTGACATGTTTATGAGAAAGCAAGTCATGCAGGCCTAAAACAGCACTGTATCAAAAGAATTCTGTTGAACTTTTCTGAGTGAGAACAATGCAGAGTGTAGCTCCTTACCACCAAGTATAAAAATGTAAATAATGCACACATATATGAAAAATCATATGAGGAATGCCACATCAAGAAAATTGTACTGGGGACATCTCAGGTGAAGAATGTTAAAAAAATAATTCTGTCCAAGTATATACTTAACAGGTTTTTTAACTATATATACATAAATTGAGTGATTTGGTGAGAATTTTTGTTTGAGAAAAGTTCAAATCCCTTTGTTATTATTAGGTATTCTTCTCACATAATAACACATTCTTCTTAATTCCTTATCAGCATCTGCTCACCAGTTAGAGACATGCAGGTGGTTGATATGTCCACTAATACCTCTTTTGTTAGTGGACCTATTTATTCTGGAACGTATTTTTGAACTGAAGCAGTGATATAAATGAGGATGTAGATGCAACTACTATTCCAAATAATTGACTGAAAATAGAATAACTGGGCATGTACTGTTATGCAAAAATGTTAAAATGCCATGGAGAGACAGCTAAAGTATCTTTACCTATTTCACTCTGGTACCCTGTGGATTAATTAGATTTATCAAATAAAATTTCAAGCAAAATATCCAGTATAAAAACACCTCCCCCCCCCCATTTTTCTGCAGGTATCCCTTTCTAAGTGTTGTACCTCATTTATCAGATTATTGGAATTTTTTGTAGTAAACTTTTGTTCACACCTATATGTATTTGAACAGATTTGAATTCTAAATAGGGAAAATGTGCCTTCATGAAGCTGTATTTTGTATTGGATTTTGTATCTTTGCTCTCACTCAAGGAACTCTGTGTAGGTCCATCTCAGCTTTCCAGACATTTGGACCTAAATTATTTGCCATGAAAACAGGCTGTTGTGATTAGCAGTGACTAGGACCAGAGCCAGAAGAGATTTACCAGCAGAAATTCAAAATTCTTTGGAGAAAATGTTGGCTCTTTTGTGTTTTGTTGGGCAGCTCCACTAAATGTCTGGTCAGTAGTTTTGCATTTATATATCAACTAAAATCTTCCCCAAAAGATAAGTGAAAGATGGTGTGTTCAAATAAAGCTGGGTCTTGCATTCAGGCAGACCCAAGCAGAGGGTCAGTGGTCTCAAGGTCTGTTGGCACCCAGAGCTCTTTACTCTGCCAGCCATTCTTATACTTCTTTGTGACACTGGACTTTAAATGTTTATTCAAGTTTTCTAGATGTAAACAGTTGGTGCCAGTTTAGCTGCCTGGTGTATTCAAGTTGTCTGGGCAGGGTTGACACATATGGCATGAGACCCATGGGACACCCATACACTTTTGGAACAAACACCAGAAAGCAGGTCACACACCCCAGAGCATTCAACATGTCCCCTGGTGTCTGCACACACTGAGTAACACCTCATCCTAGCAGCACAGTGGTGCTGTAGAAGCAGAGGGAGGTACCAGACTTCCTCAGGAAGTATTTCTCCCTGAAGCAACCACTGTTATCTGTGGGGTTGTAGAACCACAGATTGGCTGGTCACCTTGAAAAGGCATTCATGACCGAGTGAGAAACGGGAAAGGCTCTTGATACCTGCAAAAGAAAAGCTGCTAATTTTGCATCCAAAGGAGAAATGATGCATTTTATCTGCATTATCATTTGGTTGAGGATGTAATAACTGTGCTTTCTCCTTCTTACTCTTCCACATTCCCTGAAGACAAGGCTTAGACATTAAAGATAGCCTCTGCTTGGGGCATGCCTTCTTTGTCCCGTGATATTTCATCAGGCTCTGTTTCAAAGCAGCAAGAAGTTCCTAAAGAAAATGGCACGAATGCTAGCAGGATGATTTGGCTTTGCTCTTCTTTCCTAAACATATTCAACATCACTGCTATATATGCTACTTAGAATTTTTGAAGAGATGTAGGTCCTCTTTTGATTCTGTTATGTGGCATTGATACCTGCCTATACTCTGCAAAATAATCAGCACATTTTCAGACCTTATTCAGCCATATTGCTAAAGATCATTTCAGAAATCCAGACAAAGTATCATGAATATTTGCTAGTGTATGTTTCCAAGCAACATAACACTTCTGTGGAAGACACTCTTTAAATACCTGGAGTGCTTCAAGCTGTTGCCTGCACTTAGCTTCCAGATCCTGCTGAGTCGCCAGAAATGGGCACTAACTCTGCTTATTAATTAAGGGGTAGTATTGCTTATTTTTACCTTTGTATGAAATAACTGACTCCTGATAAGTTTAGTAACAATTTATTGATTTTTATTTTATTGAAATTACTAGCATTCTAAATTTTGTTTTATCGTTAAGAATCACACTTTCATCACAGAAGTGTTATAAATGCACAACAGATGCGGTGCTTGACAGTCTCTCTGATAGGAGTTCTCTATCTGTATTCACTTGTTATTTCTTTATTGTGACATCTTACTGACCACAGACCATCTTTGTAGGGTTGTTTCATAGTTGCTGTCTGGAATATAAATCTGTTATCTGCTAATCAGTTGGTTACAGAATCACAGAGTAATTTCATTTTGATTACAGTGAGTACTGTTACAGAAAATTTTCATGCAAGGGGGAAATTAAATTTCTGACATTGCTGCAGCTTTTGCTCCTGGAGATCTCAGTTACCTTCCTTCTTCTTTATGGATATCAGGACCTGTAGTTCATGTAGAATATCCAATAATTCAGAAATTATACAGTTTAAAGGGCAGGCAGCAGGAGGCTGCGTGTGAAATCTAATGGATGCTACTGAGTAAGGGAATCCAAAGGCATGGACACAGGTACCTGCAGTGATGGGTGTGTATATAAAACATTTTAATTCTGGTTAGGATAAGTGGCCACTCTATCAGGAAGCCAAATGAATTCAAGCATTATCAAAACCATTCTTTTGCTCAAAGTTAATCTTAATGACATTTGTTTACAGTTTCATAGTAAACACATTACACAAGTTACTGGAAAAGAATAATCCTTTCTGAGAAATGCTTCTGAGTCAGACATTGGCAGTAGTGACATCAGAATACATATTAATAGAATGTGTATTTTAGACTTTGAATGACTTTTTCATTGGCCTAAAATATTTTCCACACGAATAATCTCTTTGTTATTTATAACATATATTCATCTTCAAATTATTCCAGTACTGGCAACTCTATGTTCCAGACTAGTTTTGCCTTTTGTTTTCAACACCATAGGTTTTTATAGCTTGTACACTTTTCTTCAGATACAAGCAGAGCAACCTTCTCCCTGCTGAGTATATATATGATCAACAATTTCTCCATGCAAGTTTCCCAAAGTAGACTCCAGCTACATTGCAGAAGCTGGGAAGAGACTTGTGTATCTTGAAGCTGTACATGAACTTCTTACTCCAGCCTATGTACATGGCCTACATATTCTCTTGGACATACTGCTGCAGTAAGAACTTTAAAACTGACATGAGGTCAAGAATCAATTGTATTGTTTACATGTTCATGCCCAAAAACCTCTACCCCATACAGAGTTTTTCAATACAATTGAATCCTCTTGAACTTGAAAATACAAAATTTCATGAAGACACAGCAACTGAATCTGATTCGTTCTTCAAAAACTCCTCTCAATTTTGCACACATGAAGAATTTTACTTTAAAGATTTGTGTTAACACTGCAAATGAGTGATTGAATGGCAGCTATATATAAGATTCCCAGGCTTCCTCCTGTCTTGAAAGCAGTTGTTTACAGTGTGCTACTTTAGCAGTTATTTCAGACACCTTTGGAAGATGAGACAATGCAACTTCAGATGCCAGCTGCAAACTCTGGAACACTTTGTCATTCAGTTCTCACTTCAACTTAATTGTTAATTGCGATTACTCTTAATTTACGACAGGTTATGGTAGACTGATTCTCTGATCTGGATTTGGATGACAGTTTCCAAACCCCTTTCTTGTCATGCCAATAAAGAAGAGCTTGTATTTCATACAGTAACACTTCAGTTTCTGAACAAACAAATGAAACCTATTCTAAAAATCAACATCTGTCAAGAGCAACTAAGAAAATAAGTTATTCAGTGGTAGAACAGTGTGGATGAGAATGAGTCTGAACCTTTCTGAAACTGAATGCCTTGAAGTTTTTTGATTTCCTGGATTTTTCTTTAGGAACAGATGTTCTTTGGCAGACAAGTTTCTTATATCTCTTTGCAGAAAGGATAAATGAAATTTCAAGAGTAACGTATACTAAGCAAATACCAGCTGGGCAAAAGCACTACTTCCTATGAAAACTGAGAGCAACTCTGCCTTGTCTCAAAGATTATAGAATAATACTTGTATAAGAAACGGAGAAGCCAAATGATTTTGTTTGACCTGAAATTGTATTAGTGAAAACTGTATTATGTTAAATAGAGGGATATTCTGCTTTTCAGGAGCTATCTTGAGTTGGTGGCCCACTCAATTGAAGACTGGGTGAAAGAGGAAGAAGATAAATACCAAAAAGAGAAGATGGGTAAGGAAATAGAGTCTTTTAAATTGGAAAAGAACCATGGCAGAGGGCCTTTTTGGACTGTCTGCCAGTGCTGTCAAAAAAACTGGCTTTACTAAGACAGCCAGAAGTGGGTATCTTTTTATTATATTCAACAAAATTAATTTTTTACTCCAAGTGCTGAGACACAGATTTGTTCAGAGCAGAATTGCATATGATTTTTGTAGGATGACTTTGTTTTGACATCTATATAGGCATAAATATGTTTTGGAATTAATTAAATGTATATATTTATATATTCTGAATCTTTCTCTGTTCTGAAAACAGAAGCCTTTAGTATCAATTTGCATTTTCAATAGCTGTGCTTATAATGAGATTAAGCATTACATACAAATATGAATCTGTTCAGATTACTGAATATATGAAGAGGTGAGCAGTAAAAGCTGGCAACACAGTTCAGGAAAATTCCTTTTTAAAGGACAGGATAAAAGCTGGAAGTCAGAAGCTGTGGGCTAGAAGCTAAAACTGGAAACTTGAATTGACAAGACTGCAGAGCGAACTTGAATTCCAAGCAATATTTTGGGTAGTGAAAATTGTAAGCAGTTCGTACAATAACTGTTCAGCAGGCAGAAGAATCTGAAAAACCCTATTGACAAAAAAGAACTTCAGTCAAAATTGTCTACTTGTTTATTTAAATGGTATTAACAATGATTTGTTTATTTTTAACCTTTGCTTTTTTACCTTTTTTGAGAATGCACTTTGAAACCTCCCAGGTCTAGCAGTTAGCATTTACAAAAATAGAAACGTTACTCCTCAACCCAGTTAACACCTCTGATTATAGTTTGGAAACTAAAAGTACAGTTATGACTACTAAATCATAATTTGTACTTATCTAGCTGTCACAGGAGCTAGAGTGTATCTTACCCATGTGGTGCTTCATGGCAGTAATGATTCATAGAGTAGTTCACTTGCTGAAAGGACATAATCACCTCTAGCTGGAACACACAGATAGGCAGCAGTGTCCTTAGGTGTTTCCAATTTCACTGACACTGCAATTTCTACTTTGTCAGACAAAGTAATTTAACTAGAAGTTTCTGATAGTGTACTTTATCTTTTCTAGAAGGTAAATATGGGGTATTCAAGCACAGTATAAAACTACACTTACAGAAGATATTCTTTTCATAAGTCATAGATGCTATAGAGCCATAATAGTAAAGGAGGGGTATGGTGAGTGTTTTTTTAGTGAAGGTTGGAACGTTCAGATAGCATTTATTTGGGTTTTTTTATCCTGGAAGGTTGCAATGGCTATGACTCTGGTATTGAGCTTGTTCTGGCTCCGTTTAAAATGAACAAACTTACTGCCAGAGCAAAGCCTTTAACAGCAAGAAGCAGAGAGCCTGTCTTTACACGTTGCTGATATATTGTTTAGTGTATTTAGTCCCCAGTTATGAGACTCAAGTTTCTTCTAACTTAAACAGACTTTCTATTTTACTTCTAAATATATTTAACATTTGCTTTATTGTACTGTTATGCTTTCATATACTGTTATGCTTTAAATACATGTTTTTATTTACTTGCACATCTTTTTTTACTCCATTTTAAAAAATTATTCAATTTTCCTATATTTATAACCTCACTTATTCTCCCTTTCATTTTTCAAAGGCACCACATCCGAACCTGAGAATGAAACAGAGTCTCAATCCAAGAATGAAGAAATTCTCATTATCAGAGAAAATTCTCAAAAGGTGAGGTAAAAATATATATGTTTCTGAAATGGTCTAGATAGCACTACTTTCTTAGAAAGGTAAGCCTTTGTTCTTACATAGGCTTGTCAGAGTCCTCTTAAGTTTTCTGCTCTTCGTTATTTTTTGTATATATTCTATTCTTTAATTTTTTCCTTATTGATTGTGAGTTATGTTATGTTGTTTTCTTCAGGGAAGACTATTTGGAGTTAGACTAGGCACTCCAAAGCAATTTATAGTCGCAATACTAGGAAATGAAAGTTATAGATAATATCCTACTATTTACTGAAGTTTTCTGGTTGTAAAGGTATGAAAAGATACTATCCAGATTCATGGAAGTACTTGTGTACCCAACTCTACTTCCACTGTCTACAGCTCTTTGAAATTAGGGAATGTAAATATGGTACTTCAGAGTTCCCTTATGTCAGAGAATCCCATTTTATAGATATGACCATTCACTACAGATTAATTGACTTGCCCAGGTTTACACAGTAAATTTAGTAAATTTCTGGTGAGGTACAGATTAAGCGCACAGTTGTTTAGGTTTTAGTATTGGCATTATCCATTAATCTGCACAAATCTAGATTTATTGATATTGTATTTCCCTGCTTTTTTTGACTCCTCACAGACATAATGTGTCTCATCTTTCTCACAGTGTCTAATGCTGTGCCTATTCAAGTCCTGATATGGAATTTAGATAGGAAATAGGGTTAGCTGTCACAGCTCAAGCAAGGCTAATGCCTGACTTTTGTAACTCTCACTGCTTGCCAGTTCTTCCCCAGAAATGCTTCTGCTTTGCTATATTTAGACTATAAAGTGCTACAAAATCCTAAATCCTCCAGAATACCTCAAATGTCTTCCTGATGCAAGCTGGTAATTTTGGCATTGATACCTCATTCCTCTTTCTGTAAAAAAAAATAAAATCATTTTATCTGACACTTGCACATGGGGGATAAACTAATACCAGTGATGCATTGTGGTTTGGTGGTAAACATTGTGGAAAAGTATCCAACAAAATCATTCTCCTATGACTGATTGTGTAAGATATGAATAATCACCTGATTCATCTCTTGTGGTCAACAATGGCTGCTGTTGTAGGTTGGATGAATTAGTAATTTTATCCAAAATTTGGTGCATAATATTGTAAGACTTTTAACACTTTTGGAGACATGTCTTAGCTTAGAACTTTGGTTCCTTTGGTTTTGTTTGCTTCTACTCTTTTCAGCCAGCACACATGAAATATCTTGTAATACAAAGATAAACACAGTCTGTTTAACTCCTAATGTTGAATGTAGGCTTGGAAGATAGAGCAGGACCAATTACGGGAGGAAGAAAAAAAACAAAATGAAGAAAAACAAGAAAGGGAAGAAAATTTGAAAAGTATAAAGAAAGGAGAGGGGATAAAAGAGAAAGATTATAAAGAATCCAACAAAAAACCTTCTGAAGAGAAGTCTCAAGATGAGTTAGCAAAAGCCCCTGAACTGGAGGAGGATCACAGCATTCAAGAACTATGTTCTGACAAAGTTTATAAGGTAAGGAGTTGTATTATTATACCACATTAGAAAACTGCTATTTATAGAGTCAAGATTACAGCAAAACTACTGTCTATTGTGAAATTTGAGTTCAGAGCAAATTAAGCCTAACTGGCTCTTGTTACCTCCATTGTTTTAGCAGCAGATCCTTTTCAAAAAGTTTTAAAAAGCAGTTCTGGATGTTCAAGATTATCCTACACCAGATTATTTCATTTTATTTTTTAGTGTAATATGACATGAACACAAACATAAGTTGATCATGTTGTGATTTTTGTGGGAGAGGATGGGAAAGGGGAACATAAGAACTTCCAAATTAAGGGACTGCTAGACCTAGTTGAATTTTTGACTGTCCACACGGGAAATCACAGTTTCTTGTATTTCCTCTTTCAAAATTCATGTTCTTGAAGTGCCCTAATCTGAAATATGTATTTTTCCTGTATTTCAGAAAGTAACTCCATTGGCATGTGCACAATGGGAAATGTAGAGCTCAACTCACTCTTGGAGATTAGGGCACATCAAATCTAAACTGTAATTGTGCTTCATGTCCCTAGCAATCCCAGGAACTTGTGTCTAGACAGCTCAATGGAGACAGCAGCTCCCCTTTTTCTGCCTGTTGCACTAACAGAGGGAGCTCTTCACTAGTTTTGTTCTAACAGTTTTTCAGCAGTTTGCACCGCCTTATATTTGCAGAGTCTGTCTTGAATCCAAAACTTGCATACATCATTATCTCTCAGTCTAAATTTGCTGTCTGAAGTACAGACTTCAGACTCAGAAATAGATGACATTTCAGTCTGAACTTACTTTAACACACTCATGTAATTTTTGCCATCTTGTGGCAATTTGGAAGGCATAGCAATCTAATTAGATTTACAGTATCTGAATTCCAAAATCTAGAGGGTAGAAAACTGAATCTTTACCGGCCCTTTATGTGATCCCATGTCATTGTACTTTGCATCTTTGTACTTGACCAGAACTTTTCTTTCTCTCACACTGTGTGTTAACCTACCAGTCTACTTCCTACTCTTCAGTTTTCATTATGCTTTTCACGTGTAATAAGTTACTTCAGTTAATAACTGGGAAATTATTTGGATATGACAATAACATGCTAGATATTTGCCCAATTTTTTTTTATATTAGTAAAATAGCTAAGCAAAAGATGTTGAGCAGTACAGTGTGATCCTGATGATCTGTCCTTCATTTACCTCTTTCATGTGTGCTGCCTTTCTCATAATTTAATTGTTTACAATTAAACACAATTTAATTGTTTTTTCCAGTTTCATGGCTACAATACAGGGGAGGATGTCATTCAAGTATCAGGAACCAATCAATATCTTTTCCCATCTGATGGAGGACAGATTCAAGTAGAGAAGATAGAGTTTGTAAAAAGTGATTCTTTATTTCTTTTTGCTTTGCTTTGACTCAGTAGTACCTGACTAAACTGATGAAATAATTTCTTAATCCACAAATGCATTTTCAGTCCCAGCAGTAAAAATTCGGTTAAAGAAATTCCAGCCTCTGTCACTACTAATCTTTACATTTACCTGTAATATGTTAACAGTTGATAGATAACCGAAGTACCAAAAAACTAGAAATACAGAAAAACCACTTATTATTTATTTCTCAATGGCAAATAACCCTGAGGTTAGCTCTGTTGGTTAGAGCATGGTGCTAACATTACTGAGGTTTGTGGGTTCAGTTCCTGTATGGTCCATTCACATAAGAGGTGGACCTGATGATCCTTGTGGGTCCTTTCCAACTAAGAATATTCTGTGCAACTGATGCATGATATTTCCAGAATGTTCAAGTTATTTTTCTAGTCAAATGCAATATATCTAAGCAACAGATTCTCCTGCAGACTCTCAGGTGTAATTATCAGGAAGTTTTAAAATACTTAGTCTAAACTCAGATAACCTTAATTTTGTCGCCTTGGTTTTCTACTACATGATTCAATCCAGTTATAAGCAGTTTTCTTTTTTCAAGTGCTTTAAAGTTGCAGGTGCACCATTTATTTGGGTGCATATAAGTTCTGAAGCCTGGTGGAAGCATTAATAGTATTCCATTCCTTTACAGAAACTTTGATAAAGGTGAAAGTAATAAAAGACAACCACAATTTCTTCATTCATATCACAGACCCCAAGAAAAACTTCAAAGAAGCTGAAGAGCAAGAAATTAATGAAGAGCAGCAAATTGGATCAGGTCAGTGGATTGATGTCACTGATATAAAGAATTGATAGTTTGACATATTTAATAATTGGGTGCAAAACTTATCAACTAACAGAAAATAAATTGTTACTAATGGCAGAGAGTAAGAAAAGTCAGTGTTCCATAAAACAAAGTGAAAATCCAGTTGGCTGACTTAAGCACTTAAGGAGAGACCTTAGCAAGACGTAGAAGCACAGTGAAGGTCAACATGTGCAAACCAGTCTCTTTTCCATGGCAAGGAAATCAATGAAGAGTCACCATTCCTTAAGAAAATAGTTTTCTTCTTTAGTGGAGGACTCATTCAGATCTTAAAGTGGCCTGAGAAAGCCTAAGAAGATGAAAACTGAATCCTGTTCATTGTGACCAAAGTAAATATCTGCCCTTGAAAGGGAAAATTTCGCCTTTTGACATGGACCTCCTTTTGTGGGTCAGATGACCATAGCATTATTGTCTCCTCAAGACCTTTGCTGTGAAAACAGATCTTTCTGCAGTCCAGCAACTTCTGCTCTTGGTTGACATATTGTTAACACTCAGAAAGCATTGAATCCAAAACCTTTCTGAACCCAGGTGAGAGCATTTCCAAGAAGAAAGCCAGTTTGTAATAATTTGTGTACATGTTTGCCAAAAGCAAAATTGCTGTCACCAAACTGAAGAGTATTGGAAAAGGGTAACTTTTGGCAGACATATTAGCTCTTTTCATCTTCATCAGTGTTAGAAAGCTTCCTGCTCTTGCTTCTCCCCTTGACTTCAGCTGCCACCAGCAATGTGCTTGTAGGTTGTCTTAATACAAAATTTGTATCCCTACCACAGACGAGATTTCTTTTGTCTGCACCTCTGACAGTTGACCTGTGTCATTCTGGGTTCTGCCATACAGTACTGGCAACCACCAGTGTGCAAGTATCTGAGACAAGTTGTATCCACTGGGCACAAGTCAGAGGCTTGCCTCCCATGTAAACAGGAGCACCTTATAGAAAGGCAGTAGGGAAGACAAGAATCAATCCCCTCTGATACTTGACAATGGCTGGATGGTACAATGGTAAATGTGTAAAGCAGTCAAAATTCCAAAACAGCATCCTGCAGGTGGTATTCAGCAATAAGCGTTGCAATGACAGACAAGAAACAGGAGCAGACAAGGTCTCAGGATATGTCCCATGTTGATGAGACTGAAAGATAGCTAGGCTTGCCTTAACCTTCTTTTGGAGTCTTCTCTGCTACTCCTCACAGTTTTAAGAAGCTCTTCCCCATGTGGGAAATCCCAAGGTTTCCACTTACCACTTCTTTAAGGCACTAGCAGCTGAAGCAGAGGCAAGGTAGGACCCAATGTCTGGGAGGTGTATCTTGCCTAGTTCACGTGGTTTTCACTATGACATACTCATCACATGACACCTTCAGATGCACCTTTTGTGAGTTTGACTCATGATCCATTTTTATGAATCCCAGGTGTGTCTTTAGATCTAATTTCTCGACTTTTCATCCTTTCTTTTACTTTCTCCTCAAAGTACACACATAGAATCATAGAATATTCTGAGTTGGAAGGGACCCTCAGGGATAATCAAAGTCCAGCTCCTGTCCCTGTGACAACATGTAAGGGACAGTGATTTTTATTCGTGCATAGAAATGGGCAGTTTAACATTCTTGTCAGCCAAGAATCAAGGATCCATAACTCCAGAGCTACGTTCTTTTGCTGCTTAAACTTAATAAGACTTTTCACTAGTTGTTGCTATTAAACCTGTTTTTGCACACCTAGCTAATTAGAATGCTATTTCTGGTTAAAAAAAACACAGGTATATTATACAAAACTGACTATTATATAGTACCCTATGAATGGAATGTTGGTTTTCCCTGCCCTGTTTCGTTTGTTTGGGTCAGTCATCCTCACTGAGGTTCCACTTCTCACACCAGCCATTGGTTTACAGGTCAGGTGTTTCTGGTATGTGTTGCTATCTTTAAAATTCATTTTCTTCTTTTATTTAATTTTTTTTTAAGGAGAATTGAAAAATCAAAAGAAATCTGTGAGCAAGTTTGGATCTTTTTCAGCCACCTTGGAAAATGGAATCCAGCTGTCCCTGAGCTATTATGGACCTACAGGGGAGGCAGCAGGTAAAGTAAGCAAATAGAAGAGGATATTTGAGAACCATAGGGGGATTTTTTTTCTCTTTTTTTTCCTTCATACACTCCTTAACCCAATAATTTGTTGCATGCAATTCTGCCTTTCTCAGCAGCTGTTACTACATGGTAGGGAATTTTCAGCAAGGCTCAAAATGAGATTACGTTGTCAAGAACATTCTATGATTCAATTTTCAAAATGGAGGGAGGTCTCCAAGCTTTTCTGCTTACTGTGAAAACAGAGCAGTGCAAGTATTGTTATTAAGTAGCCCAGCAAAATCAGCCAATTAATTGGAGCCAAAGAAAATGTGATTTGGTGAGGAGTCTTCTTGGTTTTCCAAGAAATAATATTTTTGTAAACTTATATAGGTGATTATGGAACTTTCATTTTACTTTAGGAGTTGGACTTTAGGTTACAGTTGTGCAGACATAATGAGGGATTTCTCTCAGCCTTTCAATAAACACATTCACCAACTGGAAGCAATTGCTTCAGAAAACCACAGTGAAAACAGCGTCTGCTTTTACCAAGAGCTTTTTGTTTCCATTACATTTGAAAGGCCACTGAAACCATCTTATGGATAAAAGTGAAATCCTTCTCTGATCAGAAAATAATTCCAGCATTTTTCAGCTCTCAAAATATGAAAACATTTAATTGAATGCATCTTTGTGTGGACTGTGGTAAACCATTCAACTCTACACTCGCTTTTAATTGTTCAAATATATTTTACAAATTAATTACTAAAAATAAAGACTTTTTCGACTTGGGCCAACAGAGAATTCACAGTAGTGGTCTGCAAAAACTTGGATTTTAGAATAAAAAAGAGACATGTCTGATTGAACACCTACATGTCAGTTGTCATGTTTAGGCTTTTTTACATTCGCTGTAATCATCCTATTCTAGATTATTAGAGTAATCCTTGCCATGTGGAGCTTTAGAGCACTGCTAACTGGCATTCTTTGATTGCTTGCAGTTTTTCCATGATCATTTTTGCTCATGCCAAATTCCCATGGGTCTTTGTATCGTAAGTGCTCAGAATGATTCTGACCAGAAATACTCTCTTAGATGATTCTCATATGCCATCCATCCCTAATGCAGAATGGTATTCCATGAAATCTGTAGTTTCTCTCCAGTGATCAGTTAAATTGTGTGCAAATTACCCTTTTTACCTGCAGTACTGAAATAGTTTTCTTACTGTTTTTTATACTTTATCTATTTCATCTTCCTTTTAGGGAAGCTAAGGTGACAAAAAGCCTCAAGTTGTTTTTTGGGTTTATGCCACTTTTTTTTATTTTGGGGGGAAATGTTAATATTTCTTCAAGTTTTGAATTGTTCTTTGTTTTCTCCAGCATTATCAAAGGTTAACTTCAGATCACCTTACATTTATGTTAGAAATAATCTCCTTGTCTCTTTATGAATCTGGAACTCCTTGAGCACCTGCAGGGCTTTTGATTCTGGATACTATAGGACCTCTACACTTGCTCTTTGTGTCTTGACAAAATTATGAGAGTACAATTCCAAGTCCTAGACATGTGACTGTGTGTATAAAAGGAGGGAAACCTTCCTTAACAGACAGTCCTCTGGAATTTTACATCTCTCTCTGGATTTCTAAAGACACTTTATCTCAGTTTTGACAGTCCACTCTTTTTCAGTGTTACCCTCAGACACCATGTTCTCATTTTTGGGGGCAGCCAAAGTAAAGGCACAGATGAAATTTCTATGAATGAGAAGTGTGTTGAAATAATTACAGAAAACCTAAGTTTTTATTTATTTTATTTTCAAGAAATTGTTTTCAAGGGCAACATGACTTCTTTCTGTTGACATGCCTAGCAGGCTGTCCTAATGCTTGGCTTGAAGAATTGCAAGTGTCTTACCAAGTCTAGATCATTAGAATATTTCTGAATAATTATAGAAAAATAGACCTATGTAGTACAAAATTACTAGAGTCAGTCTGTGCTGGATCAGCCCATGATAAAGCATAACACAGTGATCTTTTACTAGATGCTAGACTCAGAATGTCTCCACTTTTAAACATTCTAGAGGTAAAAGAGAATTTTTAATTTTTTCTTTTATTATTTTTGAGGCGACCACCAAGTGACAGCTTGTGGGAAGCAATAGTTTCAAGATGTTTTTTAGGCTAATAAGTTGTCAGTCTATGGAAAGATTTTCTAAATACTCTTACATATTCAATCCCTCTATCTGAAATAACAAACTTCGCCACTGAGGTTATTGTTCCTGAGGTAAAATTTAGTGTACAAAATATTTTTAAAAATGTGGCCATCTACATTTATTAAGCTTAATTACATTGAAAATATTGCTTTTCCCTTCCTTAGATGGTGAAACAGGTCCTGTCTTAGCAAAAATTCTGAACATCCCTTCTGTTCATCATCCGACTGTAATTCCAACAGCAGTTTCTCCTAGTACACTAGCTTCAGGAAAAAAAGAAAAGTCTGGCAGGAAAAAATCAGTAAAAGCTCTGCCTTCTGCCAAAGGAAATCGTAGCAAATTATTCTCTCCACCCACTGATGACCCAGTAAAGCAAGAAGAAGAAAAGGTGAGAGAAGAGACATTATCCAATCCAAAGAAATAAACAAAAATGCCGATGCATAGTCTTCTGTAAAAGAAACATACATTCTTCTCAGAGGGCTTTGAACTGTGCCTTTACAGATTTCTAACATTTTGTGGTGCTCTTAAGGATATGTTTTACTCTTTCAGTTGTTCTCAGATGTACATGTTGGCTGCTGTTAATGAACTTAGTCTTTATGACTTGGTGATGTAAAGCAGCGTGTCTGCCATGGCCCACATTCTTTTGTCGGTTCTGGCTTTACAGTTAGAACTGTTACACTGCAGGTGATCAGAGGGCTGCAACTCCTCCCCTGCAAAGACAAACTGAAACAGCTGAGGTTGTTAAGCCTGGAGAAGAGAATGCCCCGGAAAGACTTAGAGGACTTTCCAGTACATGAATGGGGCTACAAGAGAGCTGAAGGGGGGCTTTTACCACAGCTTGTAGTGACAGGACAAGGGGGAAAGGCTCTAAACTGAAAGATTTAGATTAGATATTAGGGAGAAATTCTTTACTGTGAAGGAGGTTGAGGCACTGGAACAGTTGCCCAGAGAAGCTGTAGATGCCCCATCCTTGGAAGTGTTCAAGGCCATGTTGGATTTAGGAACCCTGAACAGTGGAAACTGTTCGTGCCCATGGAAGGGCTTTGGAACTCAACAACCTTTAAGGTCCCTTCCAACCTTAACCATTCTATGACTGCTAATGTCTCAGTTACAAGAACTGCTAAATTTTTAGTTTAGCCAAATAGAATTTTTGTGCTTCCCAAAACTCATATTCCAAAGTCTAATCAACCAGCAAAGTAGTGAAGACAGTTCTGCAGAATCTTGCTCTGTAATTTGGTCATTCTAGCTGATCACAAGCCAGGGACCAACAATCTGAGGAAGTTACTTTTGCCTTTAACTAAAGTACTTCTATCACAGTACAGGCCTTTGGAAGGAATGAATAAGTCCTTGGAAAGCAGATTCTGAATTTCTGTTCTGAAATAGTTTTTAGTACCTCGTGGTTGAAGAAACACTGTGGCCATTGTTACAAAGCAGATTCTGTGCATATCCACAAAAAGGGCTCTTTATCTAATTTCAGCATGGAAAGTGGTGTAGGGAGCTGCCAAACAGCACTCAGCATGACATACAGCACTTGTGTGGCACAAACGGAGCCTATAGAAAAGTAGCCCTCTAATTAAAGATCTGTCAGGATGACTTCTAAATCAACAGGCTTTTAACTATTTGGTTTAGAATTACTTTGGATGGAGAGTATCCATATTAGTGCATGCAGCATCTGTCTATGTGAGTATGCAAGTATTTTGGAGAACAGGATTAGAATCCAAATCAGACTTGACAAATTCACATAGACATGGTCTGTAAAATAGGGTGCAATTAAGTAAGAAAAACTGGTAGGTTCTACAAATTACATATAAATAATCAGTATATATCTACAAAATGGATAACAATTGTGTCAGTGACAATTCTGTAGAGAAAGGTCTGAGAGTTGTCATGGATCACAAGCTATACATTATTCAACAATGCCATCTTCCTGTGGGAAGGGCAAAGACCACAGAGATATGAATACAGAGGAGTATAGCCTGCTAAATATGTGAGGTTATTTTTCTTTTAGGGCTGGTAGGGTCTCAATTGGAATATTGTATCCAGTTATGGATACTGCACTAAAAGAAAAATATGGGCCACACAAGGTTTTAAGGAAAGTATGAAGAAAGATTACAGGTCTAGAAAACTTAACTAGTGGGAAAGATTTAAAAGAATTGGTTTGTGTTTGTTTGATCTTGAGTTGAGAGACAGAACAACCTTCTGTGAAGACCTAAAAACACACCATCATCTCTCAGGTGAACACGTATCATCAGGAGAAATATTTAGAAGTAAACTAATTTTCTGCAGTAGTGATTCAGGTCAGTCAATGGGAAAATGTCAGTAAGGTTAATCAAGGTAAAGTATTGGAATAGTTTGCCTCCAGCCCTGGAAATTTTTAGAATAGGTTACATTAGATTTTTTTTGCTAACGATATAGTTCTACTTGATTATTCTTTTTATCATTAGACACGGAGCAGTAGATGACAACTGAGGATTACTTCTGCCTTATTCTGTGACTTCTACCTCATGATCCCGTGACTTCAATCTTAGGGTATTGAGAGTCGCCTTAATTACCAATAATATTATATTAATTAACTGTAAAATATACAGCATATTTTATGCTGAAAAACAGGTGGCAAAATATCTGCCATTTCCCCCCTATATTTCTATTCCTAAAAAGCAAGAATATGGGATAATACCAGGACAAGTTCTCTCTGTTACCTATGTCTGCAACCTAAAATTGTTTTCATCTCATGACTGTTGGCATAGTGTAGTCCATTGTTACATAGGGGGATGATTCTTCAACATGAATGAAAGAAGATAGCATAATCAAAGAAAATAACCTAATGTTTCCACTTTAGAATCCATGAACTCTCAAAATGTTAAACATGAGTGGCAGACCGCAGATTTTTTTTGAAAAAATGTATTGTTACAACAGAAATCTGGTCTAATTTTTTCTTTATTATTTTAAGATGTGGAATACAACTTAATTCATTTTTCATTCTGTAGACGGAAGTGGAAGAACCAGTTCCCCAAAAACAAGAGATGTCAGATGCTCCTGCTTTTATGAGTTTGAATGTCTGCTGTCCCAATGGACTCGTATTAACTTTCTTTGGTAAAAGGTCTGGAGGTTAGTTTTCTGAGACACTGCAGAGTAAGGAATTTAGGAGAAGTTAAAACTACAGAAGAAAATTATTTCTTTGTTGATGGGTTTAGGTGTAACTCTAATGTTTTTAACATGCCAGCATGCCAAGTCTGTCATAATGTCTATTTGATAGTATTTGCAACATGAATAATGTGGTTTTATTCAAACGAATATAAAATCTAGAATCACAAGTTGTTGGACATAAAAGCGTGGGGGCAGGGAAGTAGCAGGCCTAAAAAGCCCTTAGGAGTCATGTTGGATAATCATTTGAATATGCATGTAGATTGGAATACTAAAGAAAAAAGAGCAAATTCAATAAATAACTACATATATATTGACGAATCTTGAATGATAGCGGGCAGATGGTTACATTACCTGTATCTGCACTTTCTTTGAAAGCATATGTACTTAAGTTCCCTAGACAAAATGTTAATAATTTGAAAGATTAGGAGAAGAATGACAAGAATGATTAAAGCATTAGAAGATGCATCTTATAGTGAGCTCATTTCACCAGAGAACTTAATTACCAAAGAAAAGGTCAAAGAGGTGAGTGGTGCCAGCCCAGAAGTAAAAGGAAACAGAATTTTGGTGATAGCTTGTAAACACAATATACAAAGGTATTACAATTTTCAGGGGCTTGAAACTGAAAATAGGACTTTATACTAGATTTAAGTTATACTCACTTAATGGTAAGAATGATTAACAAAACTAATCAAGGCTGTGATGGAGTCTCTACTACTGGATGTCTTACAGTCAGGTTTTTTTGTTGCTTTCCTAAAAGATGCAATCAGTTTCAAACAGGATTTATTTCACAGAAGTCCTTTGGTTTATGCCATCCAATACATGCAGAGAAAAGACTCATAATAAACCTTTTTGCCCTTATCACTCAATTTCTTTTAGAAGACTAATGCAGTACATAAATACTTTAAAGCTTCTGTGCCTGACATACCCTTCTGCAATAATTCTTTTTTCCAGAGTTTTTGAAAATCAGCATGAGGTTCATCTTTGCACATTGTAAACTGTGGTAAATCTTCAGGTTTTTTAGTCATGCTACTAGGTTTTGAAGCAGACAAATGTGAATTTTGTTGTCATCTAGATAGTTTTAAAAGCAGCCATGTACAAATGTCATTTAATACCTATGTACAACAAATCTGCACAGCCCAGTAAATATGCTCTGATTAATCTGATGCGAAGAACAGAACATGCAGAGTGTTCTCAAACATACATAGTTTGGCAAGAAGCATAAGTTGAAATGCTGAGTAGTTGAGATAAACAGGGCAATTACAGACACATACATAGAGTCTCTCAATACAATTACCATAATTACACTCATTAGCATACTCAAAACACTGCCATCATTTAATCTGAAAAACTTACCTGCTCAAGCGGACAGAATGTGTAACTTGGGTTTCTATAAAAACTCAAACTTGGTGAAACTCAGTTGGGGGTTTTTTTCACCTTTATGGACTGTTAGGGAATTCCTCTCACTTGATGTTAGTCTTCCAAAAGTTCGGCACTCATAACAGATGCATCTTCAAATTTCCCTTGTTTTCATTTGGAAAGACAGCCACCTTCACACGAGAATGCAGAGTTTCTGAGTACATGACTGTTTTGAATTTTGCTCTGAAATCAGAGTCTGTCTTTTACTCTATGGATTACAGATGCAGCCAAGGAGGGTTAGCCTTACTCAGCTAAAGTTGCATATCTTCTGTCAACACCATGATACGGGGTGTGTAGCACTGTTTCAATGTGTGCTATGCAGTATTAAGTAATTCAAAGTTTGTGTTAAGATTTGAAAGGTGAAGCCACTACCACTGAAGAAAAGAAAGAGGTGGTAGAAGAAAGCGAGACCAAAGCAGATGAAAGAGAGGAGGAAGAGGTTGTGAAAAGTGGAGAGGAGGAAGAGGTTATGGAAGGTGGAGAGGAGGAACATCAGGTTACAGAAGGTGAAATAAAGCATGAAGACACCAAAAGCAAACAGGCTGAGCAGCGTACTCTGGAAATTCTGGTTAGACAGAGTTATCCCCAAAATGTAAAGAACGCTCGTCTTTATTCACCTCCGGCGAGGCAAACAGAAGAAGAAGTGTCAAGAGTCATCACCAGTCAAGGAACTGTCATAAAGTACCTGGTGGATGGATCTACCCAGGTATATTTAGTAGAATTCACTGCAAGCAGTACAATTTAGTACAATTCATTGTAATGGAAGGTGATTACCCTTAAACTTGTTTTTGTCAGCTGAGATACAGAAGAGTCCAGCGTGTAGATGAAGGAGTTAAGTAATACTGAATTATGAAGCTATGTCAAGACTAAAACGCTCTTGGCTTTGTTCAGAGTCAGGGAGATTTAAGTATGAAAATTTCAGACATGTGAAAATTTTGGGCAACTTTGTGATTAGGAAATAGCTGAATACAGTTCGGAGAACTACCTTCCTAGACTTAAGCATCTGAAGTGTGAATTAGTTCATCTTTGGATAGTTTTGGTAATATGGAACAATCCATATATTTTTTCAGTCTAAAAAATCATATGGGTTCCAGAAAGACGTGAGCTGCTCTTCAGTGCTGCAGACACTTTTATGTATCCTAAATTTTCAGGAAAAAGTCTATATATTCCTATGTACCTGCTTTGTTTACACATATTTAGGTTGTCTAGAATTTTGCTACAGTTTAGGTGGGACAGAGTAATGCCAGGCACAAGTATAAACTGAGAGAGGATTGTCTGGAGAGCACCCTGCAGGGAGGGCCCTGGGGGTGCTGGTGGCAGCAGCTCAGTGAGAGTCAGCAGGGTGTGCCTGGGCAGCCCAGAGGGCAAAATCCGTGTGCTGGGGGGCATCAAACACGGCAGCACAGCCGGGCAGAAGAGGGGATCATTCACTGTGCTCAGCGTTGGTGCGGCCTCACCCGGAGTGCTGGGAGCAGTTCTTAGCCCTACAATACAAGAGGGATGGAAAGGTCCTGCAGCGAGTCCAGAGGAGAACAAAAAAGCTGGTGGCAGGGCTGGCAGGGGTGTCCTGAGAGGAGGGGTTGAGCACTCTGTGCTTGTCTGCTTTGGAGAGACAGAAGCTGAGGGTCAACTTCCTTGCTCTCTGCAGCTCCAGGACAGGGGAAGTGCAGAAGGAGGTCCTGATCCGTTCTCCTTGGGATCCACTGACAGGAGACATTGGAATGGCTCAAAGGGGCACCAAGGGAGGTTCAGAGTGGACATTAGGAAACATTTCTTTACCAAGACAATGGTCAGACACTGCAACAGGCTTGCTAGAAAGGTGTTTGATGCCCCATGGCTGTGTTTAAAAGACATTTGGTCAGTGCCATTGACAAGATGCTTTAACTTGGTCAGCCCTGAAGTGATTCAGGCAGTTGGACCAGGTGATCATTGTAGATCCCTTCTAACTGAAATAATGTTCTATTAATATTCTTTAAGATAGTTTATTTCTTGTATTCACTCTGAGAGATTTTACTTCTTTCGTCTCCATCACCCACAGTATTCTAGTGACTATCCCATTCGTGACACATTCTTTTAAGACTTTCTAGTGGTTTTTGAATTGATTTTAACCTCTAGTATGTCCTTGATTCCTGTAGATTCTGTTTGCTGATGGCACAGTGAGTAGGAGCCCTGATTCTGGTCCTGTTCTACCACCACCTACAATTCCAGATGACATACAACCCTTACCTGAGACCAAAACTAAGAAAGGTAACATTTCTTGTGTTTTGGACAGATATAAAGTTAGTTGGGCTGATGATACTTAATAAAGAGCATATTCCTTTAGTATGAAAATTCTGACCGTGTGAAAATGCAGTTTTATCTGTACTCAGCTGCTGCACAATGCTATGTTACCTTCATAGCAAATAATTTCTCTCCAGTTCTAAATTTCTTTTTCTTCTTACATGGTAGGACTCTAACAACTAAAAAGTTGTGTAAGAACTTAATTGGTATCAGAGTGATTGAACACAAAGTCTTTTTAAAGAAATCCTTGTAACTGAAGTAGTGTTAAATCCTTCCTTTGGTCTTACAAAGTTTTTAGTCTTTATATTAAGAAATGCTTCTCTCACAGAGGATGCATTTTTCTTTCTCACTCTGTGTATTCCAAGGCACCTACTATTGGTCATTATCAGTTGGTTCTATGGACTTGTGGTTGCTGGTAATGTAGCCATTCTTACTGTATTTTGTTTGACTGAGAAAGAACCAGATAATGTTTACTTCATACCTCAGAGTGTAGTCTGAGATCACTGTCAGTATTAGTACACAGTGTAGTTCTGACCTGTCATATTAACATACAATTTATTTGAAAGAGGTGAATAAAAATTGCTGCCAAAGAGAAAGGTATCTCAAAAAGAGACTTTTTGAGTCAAGTCCAGTCCTTTTCTTAGGATATTCCTTTAGATAACTCCAAAGATGTTTGAGAACAACTCTGACAAACTATTTTCTAATATGAATTCTCAGTATCAGTGTCCAGTGTATGTCCTTTATTTTTTGTCCTTTATTTATGGCCACTTTTTCACCTTTCCCACCTTTTCTCTCCTCTGTTTATTCTTGATAAATTTCTAGTAAAGAGTTTCATCTCTTTTTGGTTTTGTTTTTGCTAGATATTTGCTGTAAGTCTTTTAGCCTGCTCTCTGGACTATGCTCTCGTCTTTTGCATAGACACTTAGTCTAAATTATTTTTCCTGAATATGGAAGACAAGAGTTCTTTATAACATTCTTAATAAGATCTCTCCAATTCCCTTTCATAATGAGATCTTCATCCTTTTTTTCTCATGCACCATAGGATTGATGGCATTATCATGCTATTTACTTTTTCTGGAAGGAAGCACATTAGATAAGGTTAGTTCAGGAGCATGCCTTTGAGTAGCAGGAGTTGTAGCTTTCTTCTAGCCTGTTAAATAGTTCTTGCAATTCTGTCAGAAGCAATGTTCACAAACTCTGCGCTTTACTGATTTTGTCTTTTGCCTTAGAGAATATCAAGTCTGATAAAAAAGTTTTTGTTTCTGCAGGAAAAGGCAGTGACAGGAGCATTCGATCACACTCATCCAAGGATGATGAGTCTGAAAAGGCCAATTCTAAGCAACCTAAGGCAGGAACCTGGATAACAACAACTCCATTGGGCATTCAAGTGGGCACAGAGGGTGCAACAAGAATGGATCTGAAGCCAGTCTTAATGTACCAGGCCACGAACCCAGCTGATGGAACGGTATTACTGCTTTTGTGTTACTATAGCACTGTCTATAAGCTAAGAGACATCACATAAGTTGTAGGATTTGTTCTTTGAAAACATCTTACAGGTCACTGTGTTATTGCACTGTTAGCAATGCAGTAGCTTTAGATTTTGAAGAAAATATGATTCTTCTGTCTCTGAAGTAGATAAAGATGTGGTAGTCAAGCTTCTTTGGAGCTTCAGTCCTGGTGGCTTCTATTGTTGTTGCTGTCACAAGTATCACAGTGCCAATACAAATGAGTAATCCTTCATTCTTTCAGATTATGACTGTACGAGAAGATGAAGTGATAATTGTTGAGAAGCCACGTGGTAACAGAGTAGTAGAGCATGCTGATGGTACCAGGATCACAACCTTTTATGAAAAATGTAAAGCCCTTTCTGTACCACAGGACAGTGTGGAAAGAGGTAACAACAAAAGGGGAGCACTTACTTTTCTTGCACTTGACATATCTTGTGAAGCAGAAAGTTGTCAAAATATATACCAAAGGTGGCTTATACCAGTAACCTAGGTAACAGATGCACTGGTGCAGTCTAGGCTTAGTTTGTCTGCTTTCTTTCAGCAATATATTTGGTGCAAAAATAATATTGTTGCAAGTAATTAAATTTCCTTCTTTCATACCTATATGGTCCTCCTTCACCATGAGACCACAGTGCCAGAGTTTTAATGTGTTCATTGCCCTCTCTCCACCTGCCCTAATAATAAGAAGGAAGTTACTCTGAGTTTTAACTGAAGAGGTATGTAAGGACCAAGACATCCTTATATTCCCCAGTGAAGCCGTGGACTCACCAGCCTTGGAGATAGTGAATATCTGAATTTGGCTGTGGAAAATGTCCTGCCAAGAAATGTGAAACTTATATTTGCCTGAAATAAGTGGGGCTAAAGGTAATCTGTGTTTCTGCTGGTGGTGTTGTATTCTATATGACTGCTTCATTTGCAAGACAAGTCCTGTCCTCCTTAATTAAAATGAAGGGGACATTTACGGTGTGGCTGTCTGGACTGTCCAAACACAGCATAGGAAAAGACTATTATTGAGCTAGCAAAAAATGTTCAGGAACATCTCCCTATGGGATTTTAAAAGTCAAAAAGCCTTGAACTGATCTGTCTCTTCAATGGAAAGGCAATGACCAGATTAATGTATCTGTTTGATTTGTTTTCCAAGATTTGTGCTGCTGAATAGGAATTTCTTCACATCTTAGAGCTTGTATTACAGGCCCAAAGAATTTCAGTGATCCGACTTGTATATTACAAATATCCAGATCATTATGGTTAGTACCACACTTATATGTTAGAGTGTACTTTCCTGGCCAGCCACAGATGGTTACAGGTATTTTTTGCTGTTGGGTTTTCCTGTATTGAATTCGTAGTCCAGAACTTCAAAGGTTGTATATTGTTTACATGACATAAAAATATGTGATAAAGGATACTATGAAGTTTATGAAGGTCTTGCACTGATGAGATGAAGATCCAGCACTATGAGAGAAAAAGCAAATTGTATCCTAAAACATTTTGATGATTCATGTGCTCCTGTCTCATCGGTCTGTATCAATTCTTAGATGAACCTTCAGCAGCCATCACAAAGAAGCTCAAAGGTACACGAGTAGAGAATCCTGAGTTTGCTACTGTTATGACAAATTGTGAGGATGGTACCTGTTGTACTGTCTTTGGAGATGGGACATCTATTCTAGCAAAGCCACAGGGAACGTATCAGGTGGGTGGGAATTATTTTTAGTTTGTAACAGTGATGTTTTATCTTTGTGTTCCAAGTTCCCTGCCATTAGCAGCTCACACCTTGATTACCTCCCTACTCTATAGTCTTCACAAATCCTATTATTCCATCCCTTTCATACTCTGCCAATATTTAGATACTCACAAGTGAACATATATTTAAATCACAGTCTTAAATTTCCTGAAGTTATTATAGACACCAAGATCAGCCTACCTCTTGGGCCTCATCTTCCTTCTTTCTCTCCCTTTGATTCCTCTGAACTGGACGATTCAGTATTAAATGTCTGAAACCTGTCCTCTTGATTTGTATCTTTTCTTCATTTTCATGGTAGTTTTAAATTAAAATTTTCACCTTTGAGGATTGAATCTCTTTCCTTTTTGCTGTCATAGGTTTTACCCAGCAAGGGAGGCTTTCTTTTCATTGATGAAGATGGCTCAGCAGTTTATAGCCATGAAGTATATGATTTCATCAACAAGAAAGGAGAGCAACAAGCAGGGAGATACATTATGAAACACACTTCCAGCACTATTTGTGAGATGATGGATCCTGAAGGAAATACTTTCAAGGTAAAATACATGGAAGAAAAGAAGTTTCTGCATTCTAATTTTATCTTATAAACTTCTCCCAAAGTCAAATTGTAACCTTGTAATATTTAAAGTGGTCAGAATCAGGTCTCTGATATCTTCTTCACTAAGTGATGGATATCCTTTTTTATATATACTTATCCCTTTTTAGAGAGACTTAAACAGAACACATGGTGTACAGTTTAACTCACCTGTAAAGTTCCCTTAATTAGCATGATTTATACTATAGCAAAAAATCAGCTCTGCAGTGAAGATTAAAAACTGGGTGTGTCAGATTCACTTCACTGACTGTCCTTTAAATCAGCCTTATTTAAATTGTATCTTGAAAAAGGCATTATTATTCCTTTTTAGGTCATTGCTAATGATCTTGTTGGAATATGTTAATGTCATGTTAGTTAATAAGCACGTAGTATTTTCAAGAAGGAAAATACTGTAGAAATTCACTCAGTAGATAGACATTAATATACATCATCATATGTGTGTCTTGAGTATACAGTTACCTGGCTTGGCCAGTGAGTATTTTTCTGTATCAGTCCTTGAGCATTTATTAATTATCAGTATGTGAAATTAGTATTTATGATACAGCATCTCTTTCTAGTAATATTTTGGGGTTTTCACTGTCTTTTCAGCTTTCCTCTTTTATTTCTTTTTCCTGTGAGTTTCCAGTTGATCAGTGTTAAATGTTTTTCTGTCTCTTTCACTGGGCTAGGTCATATTAAAGTTCACCAGCAAGCCACTGTTTTAAAAATATCTTATAATTCAAGTAATTTTATATAATTTCTGCTATAGGTCCTGATTGATGGGAGCACAGACGTGTGCATTCCCAACATTGGCTCTGATGACAAGGAGGACAGAAGTTCACCAGCAGATGAGGTTGACAAACCTATCACTTACGATGAGCATGTCCCCAGGTAAACTGCATTGCTTTCAGAGGTTAACACTTCCTTTTCTTCACTGCACAGTATTTGTACGAGGTTTATAGATTTGTGCTCCCTTTGTTCAGTACTCTGTATTTGCACGTTTGATGCCATCACGTTGGAGTTCTGTTTCCTTGCTGCAGCCCCATGTGTGTGTTCGGCTGTGCAGGTTTTTCATCGTCTCTGCGGATGGTTCCGGAACGGAACTTCTGCGAGAGAAGGATGTACACAAGTACCTGGCTGAGGCCCGTAGTGATCCTGCCACTGCAGTCTTGCAGGAGCCTGTACAAGAACAGCCAGGTAGAAAACTTTTCTTTTCTCACAGACTACTAATAGAAAGAATTGCAAAGTTTCAAAACTCTTATTTGGGCAGGAAATGTTTTTACCCATGTAAATAAGGGTCCACACTTCTAGGAATGAAAGAAAGGAGTTTGGGGAAAAGCTCTGGGAAGCAGAGAATTAACTGAAAGACACTGTTAAGTGAACAAACAAATGGCATATCTTTATCCACTCTCAGTCACACAAATAAAATGATTACCAAATAAATATATTCTTTGTGTATATCATAAGAAAATTGAATGTATCACAGTCTCCATTAATAATATAGCAGTGAGGACAGTGATGCCCTGATGTTGACCCTTAGCCTGTCTGTTGGAAAGGATACATACTTAAAAGCTGAAAAAACATGGAATAGCCCGGAGTACATGTTACCAACCACCTTGTAGTAGCAATGCAGGAAGTTACATCCTGGAATTGTTGGTTGCCATTGACAGTTAGTTGAAAATGCTGTGTTTCTATAAAAGACACCATGGTGCAACAGTAGATGGTAACGAAAAAAATATCTTTAAAAGAAAGTATGGTTCCCTGGGTATGAGGGGCTGATAAGGGAAGTTTGCTTCAAGCCATAAAGTCCTAAGACATATATCTCATAGATTTATGTAATAAGTATATGACATAAAACAGCTTCCCCACTTAATACTCTTATAAGGTGTTGCACATTTTTAAATGTACTTACATTCACACAAATGGCTGGTTCCCCATTGTAGAAACCAAATGAAATAATTTTGCAATGGGAAAAAGAAAAAATGAAGGAACATGGAGGGAGCCAGAAAAATGCAGAAGGTGAAAAGATCAGAAAGATGGAGAGCATACATTCCCAATGAAAATCCCAGTCAAGAAAATTTACTTACAACCAGAAGTCATTTGTAATAGAAGCACATCTGATTTTCCAGACTTCCTGCTCCACCTTTCATGATACTGGCTCTATTTGTCTTGACAACAAGGGTTCACAATTTTGTATCATTGTGACAAAGTACCTCAGTGGTGATATCTATTTTGAAGGTCATCTGTGGGGTAGATAATAGTAGATAAAGTCATTTTTGGGTTGGGCTGAAAAAAATATTTTTAAGAGCATTAAAATTTGTGCAAAAAATACAAATAAATCATCTCTGATGGAATCTGTACAGTGATCAGGTTATGAAGTATAAAGTACAGTGAAGAATTATTCATGTTCTGAATATGCTGTACTACTTCTGAGATGAGTATTCAGTCAAGGGTTAAGGCTCTGCTCTTCCATGTTTGGGATACTTCCCCCACTATACAACTGAGCTGTTAACCAAGGGTCAAAGCAAGCGGCATTAGCAGTTTATTGTTAAAAATAGTCTGAGTAGTCTGAACTGGTACAACTATACTGTCATCAACTCAGCGATCTGATGTTATTTGTAGCCATGGACACATGGAGTTTTATCTGTTAGTAATAAGATTTTTCGTGGTTAGGTAAGTGTTTTTTTCTGTAGGTCTGATATACTTGTCCATAATTCCTTTAATTTGAACTGATTCTCAGCAAAATGTGTCTTTGAACCAGGTGTTTCAAGTATTACTATCCTCCGCCCTATGGCTGATGCATCCCCCTGGGTAATGAAGAAAGAACCAGAGAGTATTGTTCCTCCATATCTTCAGGCAGGGACTCAGGTAGAATCTCCTCCTCCTGAGGTATAACTGTTTCAAAACTATCTTTTCATGTCAAAGCAATAGACGTTTGTCTCTGTGGGCAAATGAAGTTCTAAACAATGTGAATGTTAAATTCAGTTTATTAAGGAGACAGAGCAAAGGGTAGGCTTTATCAGCGAATGTATGGTCCCCTTCTTTTACACTTAGTGAGGGGATATAGCAATTTCAAGAGGAGTTTATCTTGCCGAATGAAGATGTTTTAGGATAGATAAATTGTTCCCAGGAATCAACTGGCTTTATTGTCGAGGTCTATGATTCTTTAAGGACAGCATATGCTTTTCATCTGAGACACATTGCCAAAGCTGCATTTTTCAATAATGTAAGTAGCCTCTTGCTCTTTTTGTTTGCTTCTCTCTGTTCAGGGGGAAATCAGAGGTCCCCCAGCTGGAAAGTGTTCTTGGAAAGGTCTCTGCATTGGATCAGCACATTTGTCCTTGCCAGCCCTTGCACAAAAATGTCCCAAAAAACTGCAAATCCGTCAGCTATTCCAGTATAAGCCGCTCTGTGGTGAACTAAGAGAAAAACTGCAGCTTTCCCTCAAGGTAGTCCAACCACATTTATTCATTCTTTCAGTAAGCAATAGAGAACAGATAAGTAGACGAATTGGGTATGATAAATGTGTAGTATAGACCTGAGAAAAAGAAATCTATTTTGTTTGAAGAACAATTATTTCATACCTATGTAAGTGCTATAACTGTTTTTCAAAAAAAGCTCAATTGTTTCACTTACCACTTATGAAACCTAGTTTACTGAGCAAAAACATGGGATCCAGTCCAGTATACATCACAGATAGTGACTCTAACATATAATTTCCTTGCTGTCAATATTACTATTACTTTGCTTTTATTTTGCTTAGGGTTTGTTTTCCTTCAAAAAGTCTTAAAAATTTAACTATAAAGCTGGACAAGAATTTCTGGCTCACCATAATTCTACAGTTAACTTGGTCACTGAGACACACTGTAGTCTTGGTTATGTGTTCGTTTTCAAAAATCAATGTAGGACATTTCCAGGTTCCAGTCTGAGTTTTTACTCTATCCATGTCTAGGAAATAGCTGTGTAGCCTTCTGACAAAGTTTGTGATCATTCCTCATTAGTGACTGGTTCATAGCAAGGTGCAAGGTAGACCTCCTGTGCCAGTGCTCTGTGATGCAGCCCAGAAGTGAGCAGCTTTGCCCTTCTGAGTGCTGGTGTAAAGCATTCATTTATTTAATTTACATTGTGAAGATGCTCTTAGAAGAGATTTTAGAGTCAAAACCTCATTATTACTTAAGAATTAGAAAATAACAAAATATATGTGTACTGTAATTTATTCATTTAACCTATTTTGATAATGGCATTGCAGACTGAATTTGAAAGTTAGCAGAACGTGAAATTTGTGAAGGTAGTAGCATATTGTACCCAGTTAGATAATTTTTAAAAAATTTTTCCCCCACATTACATTTCAAAGAAAACATACTTGCAATAGAAAAATACTGACAGCTGTCCCACCTAGACATATTTTGGATATGTGAGTCTGTCAGAATGAGATGTTACCAGTTTTGTAATCTATAAATACATAAAAATTATTCTTCAATTTGCATACTGATCTTTCAAAGGCAACAATGTAAGAAAAGTTCCACACCAAAATGGCAAGGGAAGTCTCTCCATCGACCAGATCTATTGTTGATTTTTAGAGAAAGATGAATGCTGTTTGTTACATTGGGAAGGAAGAACTGCAATTATTAGCAGTGAAAAAACTGTTGTAACAATTGCATAAACGTGCAATGAAAATACCCTCATTGCTCATAAATTAATATTTAATTAATGAATTTTTTCCAGAATGAAGTATCTTAAATCTTTAGCCACACACTCACTTTGTCAGAGCAAAATCAAGATCTAAAGAAAATATTATTCTTCCTTGCGCTATCTCCTGTAAGATTAAAGACATATAAACAAGTGAAAAAGAACTGGCACTGGAAACAGATTGTTTCTGCAAACCTGTCTGTTAGTAAAGTTCTGCACTGCATGTAGCTTTCTGGCAGAGTGGTGTGTTTAGAGCCCATTTTTCCACCCAACTGATTTAAAGAAATGCGGGAAAAGAAAAGTAGCAGTTGGTATGATTATGTCAATGTAAATAGCTATTTTAAGCCGACCTCTGCAAACAAAACCTCTGCATCTTTCTTGTTCTTTTTTGTTGTTCCACCAGGAATATATAGACAACATCTTTAAGCAGGAAGATGAGCTGGAAGAGATTATTGTGAAAGAACCAAGAACAGAAGAGGAAAAGGAAAATGCTGCAAGTCTCCTTGAAATGATTACAGTGAGAAAAATCAAATTTTTAGCTACTTCTTTCAACAAAACCCTTGTATTGCATTGGAAGTGTGAGCCTTGAAATACGTTATCCATTAATAAACCAGCAAATGTCAGAGTAGCACAGTGCCAGTTCTGGTGTAGATTAATGGCAAAGCAAAGCCACACAGCCTTCAGCTGGTCTGAATTCAGCTGCTGCCATTTGGGGAAGCAATGCTCAAAACAGTTCAGGAGTTTTGGCTCTACTGAATGATATGTTCCCAAACACACAGAACAAAATCACTTTCCAGTAATTTACTTTTTTTAATATCCCCCAAAATCAGGATGAAAATGTTTCTAGTCTGTTGTCATTGCACATGGGAGACTTTTATTTCAACCACAGCTACCTCCATAGTAAGAATTTAAACCCTGCTTTTGGGATAACACTGAAACAGTCTGGAGGAATATTGTTATTACTGCTGAGCTGCTTTGTTTTTTTAATATAATCTGCAAATTTGTATGGATAAATAGAGCACGGAGAGAAAAAGGAGAGGAATAGGTAATGGGAAAGGTGGGTAAGTAGGAGAAGAGAGTCACAGCTTTTCTGGGAAGAGGGACAAAGAAATGATCTGTCAATAACTCCATCTGCCTCTACTCTCTAGGCAGACATTTATTTACTTTGATGAGACCCAGGTGCTGGATCTCACATGCTGCTCATATCCAGTGAATTTGTCTAGTGACTACTGTTGATTGTCCTGGCTACCTTCAGCACATTTCCAGTTAGAGATTTCACATTGGACAACTCTTTGTGAGCAGCAGTCTCACTGTGCACCTGCTGTGACCCAATAATGAGTGCCACATTGCTCCCAAGACTCCAATAGTTCTGTTACAACCCAGACTGCCTGGCCTGGTCACAGGAACTCTGGTTTCCAGTTAACTGCTTCAGAGGCGCACAAGAATAAAGGAAACACTTTAGAGATTCTTATCCCTCATTCACTTTACTGTAAGCCAGCCATATGAGATCTCCTCAGTAACAAAGCCTGCAAATTCCCATTTGACTCATTCTGACCATGAGTTTTAGATCTCATTCAACTTCATTGCAGAAGGATTTGAGTTTGATTAGGAATTAGCTGAGTTGAGCTAATAAAAAGTAACCATATAAAATACAAAGCTATCTGTGAAGTAGGTCATTCAACAAATACCTGTTTAGAACAGGGAAATTGTACTTCATTTCCTCGTTTCCCAGCTTATATTTTCTAACACACTTAAATACCTGACAATGTGACTGCCGTAATGGGGGTAACAAGGTAGCACTTGTTTACAGTATAAATCCTTTGAACAAGATGCTCTTGTTGTTAATTTTATTTCTCATGTAGTCACAGTTATTTCTTCTTCATTGCAGTCCTCCGCTGGCTGGGAGAAGTCAACTGAAAATCTCAGTGATAGAGGTAATAAAAATTGAATATATTCTTCCTTTCTCTATCTCCCATAGTGATGCTCATCTTTAAAGCGTTATTTTTCTGCCCCTCCTATGTTGTCAAGAGTATTTCTGCTTGTTAAAAAACCCCATACTGTGCAAAGTAAACAGAAACTGCTGCAACAAATGCTTGCTGAACCATTTCCTTTTAAATGGAGGTGCAGTTTTAATGTAACACTGCTAATGAAGAAGATAGTGGGAGAGAAAAACTCTTTAAAATAGGTAAAAATCAAAAGAGCTGAAAAACAGAATCGTATTTTATAGTGAAAAAGCTGACCAATAAAAACACCCCCCGCATTTTGAAGTTTGACCTTAGGTAATTCCCAGAACAGTAGAGATATTGTCATAGTCTAATAGGATCATATCTCTCAAATACTCACATCTCCTAAATTTGCCACAGGAATTTGTTTTCAGCCAAGGAATGTCTTTTGACCCATGATTTAACTTCAAGGCATAAAGTAAACAATACATTTTATAAAATATGTCAGAGGACAGGGCAACTCTTTAATAAAGCCCCAGAGCTGGTCACAATCCTAAATGTGGAAAGACTGGCATTTCTCCATTATACATATTGAACTAGTGGTTCCTTCCATGAGAATGTTGATTACGGCTGCTTCACAGCCTCAATAAAGCACAACATAAGCAAGTTGAATGTAATAAGGGTCCCTGAAAGCCCACATTATTTTTTTCAGCTTTAGATAGAGACCTCAGAGCACCCCAGTTAGAAAGTGGCTGCATGTCAGCAACTTTTCCTATTCACAGGTATTTGTGTGTTGAAAGAACATAAAGATATGTCAGGAGGTACAGAGTGGGAATGTAAACTTAATCTGCTTCTTGTCCTTTCAATATTGAATTCAATTTCTTATCTGTTAATGTTCTGATCTTTATTTTGGAATGAAGTTCTTTCTGCCTTTTCCCTCACAATAACGAAGACTCTGTTATGTTTCCACAAAGTGACAGAAAGATACATTAAAAATATATCCTTTGATGTTTTTTCTTCATAACACCTGCTTAGCAGAGCACACCCATTCAGTAACACCCTTCCCCTTGCAGCCCATGTGAGTGAGCTGTATGAACAGGCAGTGACTCCTCCCCAGAGTCACAGAGAGAGGACTGCACAGAGAGAGGACCAAGAGAAGTTAAGGTAGGACAGAGCAGCGAGGACTGGTGCAAATCTGAATAACACAAAGGATGAAACCAAGCACACAGGGGAGGCAAGGTGCTTTACTGACTGTCATTAAGGACTGGGACCTGGATCTCTAGATACGCATAGCAATGTTTTACTAGCTTGTCCTGTGATTATTTTATCCCTCTATGCCTCTCTCTCCTTATCTGAAAGATAATTCAGAGTTTGTTGGGAAAGGATTTTGGATTCTTCTTGGATTGAATGATCTATGATTGATTGAAAAATGCAGATATAAGGAAACAATTTTGTGCAAACCATTCAAGTCCTAGTCAGGTTTACATAACATACTCTCATAAAAAGCATTTTCTTTCCAGCATTATCTTGTAAATATTTTTGTATTTATAGAACACTGCTAGTTTTCTCATTTCCACTTCTCTCTCTTTTTTTCTTCCTGATGATTCAGTCCAGAAGGAGTACCAATCATGTCCAAGTGGCAAAGCAAACTACAGCAGAACAGGTAATAATACTAGTAGGATCACGTTCTTTCATGAGCCAGCTTAATCTGCTTTTGTAAAGAATGTTATTGATTTCACCAGGCCTTGGGTGATGGTCCGGTGGCTTGCCTACAAATAATAAGGTGTTCTCTGCAAGAGAAATGCTGAATAAATGGTTTGAGTCTCTTTCTTTTCTTTTTCCCAAAGCCTAGCAGCATTACTGTTAACTTACACTCTGCAAAACAAGGCTGAAGTCAGAAGCCCTGTGTTTCATTTCTGGTTCTGCCAGTATTTTCTGTGTGGAAAATACTGTATATTAATATTTTCAAATGCTGATGCTTTAGGTTAAGATTCAGATACTCCACAAATAAAAGCTGATTTTTTTCAAATGGAACCCCAGACATCTCTCCCGTGGTGGTGCTTCAAAGCTTCTCCAGGCAAAACTGTCCCAGTTCTCTCAGCCTTTCCTCACAAGGAAAGGTCTTCCAAACCCTTAATCATTTTTGTGGCCCTTTTGTGCACCAGACAGCTCAAAAGTGGACACAGCACTCCACATGAGGCTTTCAAGATTGCTTCTTAATTACTTTCTGACTTGCATGATACAAAAAAGCCTTTTAGAGTTTCAGAGTTATGTTTTAATATATCATTTCACACTGTTTTGCATCCTATTTTAAAAATTACTTTAAATATATAAATCTGAGCAGCCAGCACCCAAGAACATCATGTGCAATTCTGGCTCTAAAAGCGGTGTTATAGATCTCAATATGATTAAAAGTGATCATTTCATAGCTGATATTAGACCCTGAAAGTCAGTGACACTCTAGTAGTGTAAAACTGGGCTAAATCAAGCTGAAAACATGACTGATCTTTACTCTGGTCAACCTTACCTTCAGAAGTTTGCACCGCTTCTTGTGTATCCACAGAGCCATCAAGTCTTTATGTGATAAAGTAAGGAAATTAGATGAGTTTTGTGTTAAAAACTTCAACAATGCATCTGGAATACCAACTCTCAGCTTGAAGTGTTTGCTGGAAGGTTGGAAAGACACCAGTGGCAGTCCCAGACATGTTCTATGAGGTTTAGAGAAGTGGAGCATGTTCTAAGGAGAGCTCTTCATGACAGGCAACTCACTGTCCATGTGCATTCTGATCAGACCAATCAATCTTTAATCAACCTCTAAGAAAATTGCCAATTACAAGAATATTAATCCATGTGATAAACCAGGGGAAAAAAATGCAACTTGCCTTTACCGATTCCATTTCTTAGTGCATAATACTGAAAAACAGGGTGAACTCAGTTATAATGATTTTTTTTCTTTTTTTCCCTTACCAACAATGTGAAAAACATCCTTAGGAAAGAACTGGATGAACAGAAGACAACATTTGCGGCAATAAAAAACAGAATATTTGCTCCATATTTTCAATCTGAATTCAGCAAGGACTTTTTTGAAGAAAAGGTAATGCAGCTGCAAACTGGATGAGTTTTGTTAGGTCAGCTAGCATCTCTCATACCCCAATGACAGTTTTGGGTTTATATCTCAGCCTGTATTTATCTCAACAAACCATTACAAAGGACAGCCATGGCAGAATTAGTCCTGGAAATTAAATGTCCTTGTAGAGGAAAGGTGTCTTGAAGATGGTATATGTTCACTGATTACAAACTCTATAAAATTCCTTACATAAACTCTGGAGAGGGTCTGATTCAGAGCAAAGCTCAACCTCAGGTTTTTTTTAGTTACCCCTCAAATCCGTCTCCCTGCTTATTAGAAATGGAATAAGTAAAACTAACACTCCTAATTTAGAGGTGATCTTGGGGGCTTTCTCACTATAATTTCAGCTGGTAAATTCTGTAAGTGCATAAAGCCTACTCAGAAATGTAGGTTGTAATCTGATGTAAATATGTATATCTTTTTTTATAGTTAGCACTTTGTTTCAGCTTATTTGTTTCCTTTGCACTCCTTTTTTCTCTTTTTCCTTTTTTTTTNTGGCAGGGAGAGGAGGGTGTCTACTGGTTGTTTCTTCAAGGTGTTTAGTTGGGAAACCTAAGCCCTCTTTCTTACTTTTCTCTAGTTTCCTGATTTGGAAGCAATGGCTAAGGAACTTCCTCCACTCCAAAAGGAAGAAGGTGTGACTTCTCCAGAGACAGGAGGTAATTGACTGTCTGGCATTGGTTTTGTATCTTCTTCAGGAGGAAAAAGCCCTTGCAGACATCACTGAATGTGGAAGAACGATCAGCTTTGGATGCTAAGCTGAAGAACTGGGCTATGAATGAGGAGTGGATAGAAGAAAAATGCTCAAGAAAAACTTAAATGGAATAAACAATAGTTAGGGGTGCATGAGCAAGAACCAAGGAGGCCCAGTTTAGGAAAAAACTGGTGTGACTGTAGGAAAAATATGGGAGATTTCATTCTGAAACTCAGTGGTAAGAGGGAACTGGTGCAAAAGCAATATGGAATAGGAAACATGCAGGCTGAGGATATAGGAGGAAACCAGTGACCCCATGATGGGAAGCAGTGAAAGACTGAATCATTATCTTAGGCTTGAGTTTTACAGAACTGAGAGGAATACTTCTGTTCTGTTTGAAAAGCAGCCCTGACAAGTTGCTGAAATCATACAGTGAGATTAAAAGTCATACACATCAAAGATTCATATCAGGAAAAGAGTCCTCTGTGGGGCTTTATCAGACCCCCCACTAATTCCCGTATTTCCTCATTTTCAATCACCATAAGACCTGTGCTGGATTGTCTTTTAGCCCTTTATGGCTTATAGTTCAGTTAGCCAGAGAGCGAGAAATGACTCATCACACAACAGGCATTTTTGACATCCCTGTGACCCAGTAGAGCAAAATGTCACATTTTCCCAGCCTCTCATGGTTATGTAAACAGCTTTCCAAGGCTGTGTAAATCAAAGTGCCAAAGACTGACATTGTTTTTCACATGTTTATGAAAATGATGGTGATGATAAAAAACACTTGACTCAGTATTCCATTATTTCCCTTTCGCAGATGAATTTCATGATACCACAAGTAGTTCGTCACTTTCAACTGACCTTCCACCGCAGGATTCTTCCAAACAAAGTGATGGTTCCAGCAGCATAACAGGTACATCTGCCTTCCAGAATGTACCTGGAGCAGCTTGATATCTTTTTATAACTTTTGACACATTATTTGGGATACAAATTTAAATCCGCCTGTCACCTTTTCATGCTTTTGGAAATCTTTCCCTTCCAGACATAATCACGGCTGTAAGATCAGCAGAGACACCCTTTCAACATAAAGTTCCAAGTCTGATGGTGGATGTTACAGGACAGACAAGAAAAGAGAAAGTAATATTACCATTATACCTTCTGGGGGAAAAACCAAACACCATACCAAATAAAAAGGTAAAAATAACATCTTTCTTGTCAATATTCATATCCTCAGAGTCATCTCTTTTCTATAAAATCTTCACCCTGGAGCAATACTGGAAGGTATTTTGAATCTGTTTACTGAAACATGGCTGTTGCCATTTATTTGGGTCTACTGGCAATTCTAGAAGTACCTTTCCTCTCAACTGCTAGGACAAACTCATTCTGCATTAGGTACCTACATGAAAGCTCTGTTTCCAAAAGAGCAGAGCTTCCCCTGTTTTCCCTGAGACACCTCAATGGCTTAATACATCTGAAAACTCAAACCAGTATAAATTTGCAGTCAGTATTCAAAGTGCTGCTTCAGTTTTTACTCAAATGAGGATGTCTTTTTGTAATCCTTCAGGGTGAATAGACAGAGCTGAAATGTAGGTTAAGTAATTCTCTACCTGACTTAATGGCCACCAACTTTCTCTTTGTCTCATATTTTATTTGAAAGATAGAAGATCCTGCCTCAGGAAAGGTCAGCATATCTTCCCTTGCAACAAGACAGGATCTTACCGGCTTCCATCTCATCCCATCCAGGGTGACATTTGGAGTGCTAAAGGAAGGCTGCACCTATACAACCACTGTCATCATGAAGAATGTTGGTGTGAACTTCTCAAGGTTAGTTTGAATTCTTAGTACCCTGGTTTTTGTCTCTCCAAATAGATCCTGGCAAAAATCAAGTACAGTTTCTCATAACAGCCTGGTGGCTGTTATGTCACTCCAGAGAAAGCTCAGAAATTCTGACAGCGCCTTTATAGGTCTGCCGGAGCTTTCCATAAGATGGAGCCATATCCTAGGAATGAATGCCTCTTCTACTGCCTTTCCTTTAACAGCTTGTGGTGCAAGGGCATGCTGGTAAACTGTTCTTCAGGGGGAAACAAAATCCACAGGATCAGTTCCAGAGCAATGCAAACGCAAACGTCATGTCTGATCTAATGATCTATAAAAATCTGAACAGTAGGAAGCTGCATTCACAAAAGGATTGAATCTCAAATGTGAAACAATCAGTAAGAAATGAGGAAGCAAAACTTCTGCTTTAGTTGGTACCATTTAATTAAAGATTATTTGCACAAAATTCATACCAGTATCATGCCTTCTGCAATGGAATCATATCAAAGGATTTTAAAAAAAGATTGTTATGGACTTTTGGGTCTGCAACACACAGGTGCTCGCCAAGAAGCTGTTAGTAGTTCAGCTTCCTTTGAATGTGCAGGTTTAAGATGCTGATGTTTCACGTTGTGTTGTAAGGACTAGGCAGTGTTAACAAGCTCTTTGAAGGCTTACTTTGGCCCAATCATCTGCTCCTTTGGGGGTTTTTCGTTAGAAACCTGAGCCTTGGTGAGAAGCCCAAGAATACTGCTGTAGTCCAACTTGTACATTAGGATGGATGGATGGATGGATGGATGGATGGATAGATGGATGAGGTAAGAAATTCTGCTGTCATTTACAAAAGCAGAGGAAGAGCAGGCAGCCTCCTTCCCAAATCTGACGACTTCTGCCTGAAATGGTTTCTGGCAAACTGATTCTCTTCTCTTTCTGACAGGTTTCGGGTGAAGCAGCCACCTCCGCACACAGGACTAAGAGTGATGTACACACCAGGACCTGTAGGTTACACAGGAGAGCTTTGGGGTTTTTTTCCTAGACTCAGCGGGCCCTCAGGCTAGCTAGGGCTCCTGTCTGGGACAGCTGTCTAGGAACAGAGCTTCCAGGGTACACAGTTTTGTTTAAAGTTGTTTGAAATGATGCTGTCTTTCATTGTCCCTCTGCCACCTTCAGCTAAGCACTCCATGCACTCAAGTCTCAGCCTGTGCCAGAAGGCAGAGGGATAAACATTTTAAGCTCAGTGGAAAGCAGCAGGGAACTTTTTCAAAGCAAACAAGATTTCTCTGTCACTACCTCTGCGTTTTCCTTTCTGCTTAGGATGTTTGTTATATCTGCTCTGTCTTATGCCTAGACTTAACTTCCTGTCTTGATACCTTCAGGACTTGAACCTAATAAACTATTGCCTCAATCCTTTCTTCTTCTGCTTCCACTGTTCTCCACCTTAAATATTTTATCTAGCAAAGCACCCATTAAGTAGGAAGCTTTCATGCTTTCTGCTTTTATTCAGTCTCTATTTTCAGCTGTGTTATCTCTGATTATTCATTATAGTGCTGACCAGTCTCTCCACAACACCCACAAAATACCAGGCAGCATCTGCCAATGCATGAAATCAAGAAGCAATGACTTATGCAGGGGGGCAGTGCCACAATGCAAGTCAAACTTCCAAGTTCAGAGCCTTAGCCACAACTCAGTACTTAAAATCACAGAATAGTTTGGGTTGGAAGGGATCTTTAAAGGTCCCAGTTGAGAGAGAAGGATGGTGTGGGCGACTGTGTCAAAGGCCTTACAGAAATCCAGCCAGATGGCTGGAATAATTTCCATTCTCTTCTTTTCTCCACACATCTGTCTCTTTTGTATCACCCTACCTCTATGCTCTTTTTGGAACAGAACAGAGTATTTTATTTTGTTTCATTTGGAAGGGACCTACAATGGCCAACTGCCTGACCAATTTAGCGCTGACCAAAAGTTAAAGCATGGTATTAAGGACACTGTCCAAATGCCTCTAACACTGACAGGCTTGGGGCATCAACCACCTCTCATTTGGGTTCTCTCCCAGCTGTCACAATTCCCCTTTTTCCTCTGGAACCTAAAAGGAAATTTAAGGGGAAAAAATGCCAACACCTGGCAGTTTTCTTTCAAACTGCCATAAAAAGAGACTGTTTTTTACTACCTTTCTAGTGAGAAGATACTGGGTAACTGGCAAGTGCAGTCCTGTGTGCTGGGCAGTGACTCTTTAATTGCATCAAACACTGAGGATCCACCTGCTCCAAGAACTGCTGGAGGGGACCATGTATCAAACTTGCACCTTACCTGTGAGTCATTCTCTGTCTCTTCTAGGTGGCAGCAGGCTTGCAGGTTGAACTGGAGATAGAGATTTTTGCCATGCTACTTGGAGGGAAAGACACTGGTGGCCTTGAAGAAGTTTCCCATTATATTGAAATACTGACAGAAACTGAAACTATTCTCCTGCCTGTGAAAGCAAATATCCTTTGTTGTCTTATTTCTCACACACACCTTGTAGCATCAGCCCTGGGGATTATCTTCCTCTTGAGAGCTTCAAGCATTGTTTCCAATGCAGGCTGTTGCAGTAGCAAGCTTTACTGTCCTTTTCAGAAATACGCAAATGGGTGTTTTCTAAAGCACAGCAAATGAACAATTTAAAATTCTGATTCCAAAATCATTTTACAACAGAATAACATGGTTTGAAAAGTGGAGAAAGGAAGAATGGCAACTCAGAAAGGTGTGGCTTTTAAAAAATAAATTAAAATAATAGGAACTCTTTCCCATCACCCCTCATGAAAATACTTTATTACATTTTTGAATCTATGATAGCATCTGGTGGTACAACCTCATAAGCAACAAAATGATGTATCATCCTGATACTACACAGGCAAATGGGACAAGCCCAGCAAAGATGCAAGCACAGAAGTGCATAAATGCTGACAGAAATGAGCCTGTGTGGGTTCAGTGGGCTTTTCACTTGTTTAACTGAGGACAGCAGTACAGTAAAAGAAAAGAGCCAAGTCAATAGCTATTATTTCTATTTCCCTTGTGCTCCAGAAACGACATTTTTTGAGATAAAATTACAGGCTCATTTTTAAGGGGTGAGATTAGAAGGGTGAAGTTCTGTTTGACATCCAATCTAATTTACACTTAGAAGTCTGGGAGAAGGGGTCCTCTGGAAACCTATAAAAGGAATATCCAGGCAAGCTACATCCAAACATGCCAGAAACTTCATTCACAGTAAGGACCACCCTTACCAAAGAAAGGAGAACTTCAGGATACTCTGAGCCTGACCAGAGTAATAGCTAACAGCAACTCCTCTGAGGCTTTATATGCTCTGGATGTGATGTTGAAACTCCCCAAATTTACCCAAAGAAACCTTTCATGCCTGTAATTGCAGAGCTGAGCTAGACAGGACTAGTGGCTTAGCAGGAAAACCAGCTGCTGTTCTGTTCCCACTCACCCAGTCCTCAGACACAGTTGCAGACCAGCCACGAAAACAAGTGCCCTTCCCCCATATTTTACCTGTTCTTTTATCTTTGAGCTGAGGGCACTGGTCCAGATTCAGTATGTTTCACAACTTTACTTCCAGAATTCATTCTTAACCTCCAGACATGTTATTTTAGTTAAATAAATGTATCAAAAGGGTTAGATCCTTAACATGACATTGCACCTGTGTTAAGGAGTGACATTTATAAGCGCCGCCCACAAGGATACCCCCAGGGAGGGATGGCAGCAGGAGTCCAGGCAGTTCCTGCAAGCCCCAAGCCACGGTTACGGATTACGCTCCCAAGAAAGCCTTGTAAGTATGGATGCAGTGACACCAGCTGTAAATTAAAGTGAAGTTGTTTTACCTCCTCTCCACTTCATCAGCAGCATCCTGAACAAACCTCCTGCAAATGATGCACCTATCACACAGATTTCGTAACTGGGACAAGAGAACGGAAACATTAACATTAAAACATTAAAAATGGGAAATACTAATGGATGACATTAACCAAAGCACTCACTACAAGGGAATTGCAGGTTATTACAGCTGCCCAGCTCAGCAGAGGCACTCACAGCAGAGCCTCCTCAGTCCTGTCCCAAATCCTTCACTTACTGTATCCACATTAAACAAGTCTTTGAGCCTCCTGGCAGCTGGATTTACTACAATTGAGCCCTAATAAATCAGCCTCTCTTTAACACTTTCCACTTTCTAAAACCAAATCCTACTGATGATCCATTGACACTGAGAGCAAGCCTAGTAAGGGACAGGAGTCTGACAGATAGGGCAACCCTAATGTGACAAGTTCAAATACACACAACCCTCTGCACACACAGTTTCATACAGCACATTTCTGTAGCCTTACAGATTCAATCAATATAAACAATCACAGAATATCCTGAGTTGGAAAGGACTCACAAAGATCAGGTCCAGCTCCTGCCCCTGCACAGGATATCCCAAAAATCACACCCTATGCCCATGAGTGTTGTCCAAACACTTCTTGAGCTCTGTCAGGCTTGGTGCCGTGACCACTTCCCTGGGGAGTCTGTTCCAGTGCACAACCACCCTCTGGATGAAGAACCTTTTCCTAATTTATGCAACCTAAACCTCCCCTAATACAACTTCAGGCTGTTCCCACGGGTCCTGTCACTGGTCACCACAGAGAAGAGATCAGTGCCTGCCCCTCCTCTTTCCCTAGAGGAAGTTGTAGCCTGCAGTGTAATCTCCCCTCCATCTCCCTCCAAGACTGAACAGACCAAGTGACCTCAGCTGCTCATCACAAGGCTTCCCCTCAAGGGTCTTCACCATCTTTGTAACCCTTGTTTGGATGCTTTCTAGGAGTGTCTTAAAATGGTTAAGTCTTCCCTGACAACAAGAAAGCCTTATTAGGTAGGAACTTCTCACAAACCACCAGCCAACATGTTTAACATTAGGCTGGTGTTCACCTCACCCCCATGACCTCAGGGACTCTACAATACAATCGATGGTGACAGTTCATAAACAGGAACCCTTTTGGATGTCTCTCCTCAGCTCCACAGTCCGTTTGCTTCATATGTGTAACACTGACATAATCTTTTCCTTTCAACTTAAAAATGTGCAAGCCTGCCATGTCATCCAACCAATCAGCAAAGAAATCCCAGCTGTATCCTATTTCCTCTCCTCTGGAACAAAAAGTGACCACATCAGTCAGTTCTCAAAAACTTCACAGACGTGTACCTCTGAACTGCTGCATCTGCTCTAGTACAATACATCTGCCCAGTACACATCAAGTACAGCTTTTTTCCTGTTTAAATATCTTCTTACCTTTTCCAGTGTAAAATTTTACCCCCAGAGTAACACATAATTACAGTCTAGAAAAACAACTGGCTTAATGCCTTCCACCTTAGGGATTTACAACCTGGAGCTCATCATGAAGGCAGTTCAGACAAACTTCTCTCACTTCATGTGGAAATGGAAGGGAAATACTCACCCAGTCAGTTCACATTTTAGTGAGACACCCCAGTGTCGCCCTGGTTTTACAGGGCCCCATAAGTTGTAACATTGTAGCTGTAGTTTCCCATGCTTGTTCTGTAAACATGGTCCTTGTTTTCCTTAACCAGCCGGGATTGTTTTGCACTTGTGGAATTGTTTTTCATTCCTTTCCCTGGGGTAGAGAAAGATGATTGACCATGTCTTTGTCCTGTAAACCTTCAGGGGTGTTGACCCCTTTCACCAATCTTTGACTGTCCTTAAAAACCTATAAAAATAGGTAAATAAAGAAGGGCAGGACTTTTGGTCAGTCCTGCCTGGTGAAACCACTGCTACTCTGTGACCCGCGTGTTTCTTCTGTTGCTAACTAACCAACACCCCAGTCCCAAAAGAAATTCTGATCAGGGTCATCTTCCATGACCAGCACAAAGGGAGAGAAATTAACTACAGAGTATTCTCCTCCCACATGTCTAACCCAGCTAATCACAGCTGCTGTCACCACAGCCAAACCTCCCTTCTCTTTTGACAGTGTCCTTTTGTGAATTGATTGATAATTCCTTCTGAAGTCTGCTGCAGCTACCCCATGCTACCCAAACAACTGTTCCTAATGCCTCTTTGAACATTCCTCCCCTCAAAATCTCCTAGACTCAAAATCACATCCCTCTCAGATATGTCAAGGAACTCTGGACTGGTTGGTTTAGTCTCCCAAAACAGGAAACACCAACTCTCCTAGGTTAAATCCTGTAATTGGTTAAACAGTCTTGTTCAGCCATCCAGAACAGAAACATTCAAGTCACTGCAGAGGCGCCATGACAACTTTCTAAGTTCCTAAGTTTCCCAAGTGGTTATCACCAGAGCCAGTGATTCTCTCCACTGAGACCAAGAAACTTTTCTGCAATATCAAACTTGATCACAAATTTGCCAAACCTCCTAGCAGAGACCAGCAAGCAAAAATCACTGATCAAACATCACCTGATCAAACTTAGTCCTATCTCATTTATATTTCCTTAGTTATTTCACTTGAATATTTAAAACATTTCAAAAAGATTCTCTTAACATACTCAAAATTAAATACCACACAGGAAGCTGCCCATGAAAGTCTTCAGTATTCCTAAGCAGACTGTCCATCTTGAATATGTGGTTATGATTTTTATGCCATTCAATCTGTGCAATAAAAGCAAACCCCTAATCTACTTGAAGACTGGGTAAGAACTCTGTCTCATGTTGTTGTTCCCTCCCAATAGCAAAAGGCCAAATCTGAAGCCAGTCTGTAGCAATTACAGTGCTCACAAAACACTTGCAAAGAATCTGGACATAATTATTGGGTTTGCTTCAACAACTGTACAAAGGTAGAGCTGAGGTTTCTCATTGCTTTTTTCTTTCCATTCATGTTAATTTTCTGTCCTCTTACACTACAGGTTAGAGCCCTAGAAGATCAACATGAGGATCAGCAACACTGAAATACCTGGATTTTAGCCCAACCTTATGGAAACATCCTGATGTATTTTTTTCATTTTTTAAATTCAGATTAAATGAGAATAAATATTTTGCTTTTTCCCTATTAATGGGAAAGGTGGTCCAAAAGTTGCACAATCCCCTGACATGGCTGGCTGAAATGCAAACAGTGGAAAGATTACTGTATTTCAACCCTACTACAGAGCAGTACTGAATGGTTCCAAATAAATTTGTTTTTAAAAGGGATTACGTTTCTAATAACCTCTACTGAAGCACCTGAAATCTTTTTTCAAGTACTGGGAATGTCCCCAGTTTCAATGCAGTCAACTGTGATTCTTCAGGAGCTGCTGACCTGCTCTGGTGTTCTAATTCCTAAGTTTCTGATTGCTTTCACAATCACAGGCTTAACTTTCTGTGTGTTCATCTACCTTTGATTAGCTGCAAATACCAGAGGGGGGTTGTGAGTACACAAAGTTACACCTAACAGATAAAGGTTCTTACACCCTCTTGTTCACAATCACACATGAGCACCTTCAAATGCTCATCTCTCTTCATGGTGGAAAACTGAGCCACTTAGAGATGGTCTTTTCCCCCTCCTTGCTCCTACCTACACAGCAATGACTGAAAGAAAGATCACAAGCTCTTTTTGAGCCACCATATTTGTGTATCCAAGTGCAGCTCTGCTTCTGGTTTATTCATTTCTCGCAAAGTGCTTTCCCATGCTTCATCCTTTTTCCAACATGTGACATGCTGAGAGAGAGATGGGGAATTTTCCTTGATACACACAGATGACTTGTTCTCTCAACACTTCACAGTGACTGAAAATCCCATGATTGGGCACTAATAGTAGCTTTCACCAGTGTGAAATATGAATGCCAGTTCTGAACCCTCACATCCACACTGTCAGGTGAGATACATATTCTAACAATACAGATTTAAGCTTGCCCTGTACTTGCAAGTGCTTTCCTGCTCAGGTTTGTAAATCCAAGGAATCTCACCCAAGAAAGGGCAAGTTGACATCCCAAGGATATCAAAATTCCTATCAGTGGATTGTTGGCACAGGACAGACCTCTTCCATTTAAAGCAATGTGCTCCCAGTAGATTACCCAGACTCTGAAGAGGCAGGTGAACAATCACGCTCTGACAAAGTTACTTACGAACAACAGAGGTGTGGCTGTTACGCCTGAGGTGCTGCCTAGAGACTGACCAACTGAACTGCTGCCCTTCTGCTTAACTGCTAGTAATAGACAACCTAAGTCAAAGACAGCAGTCAGCCACAACTAAAAATCCATACGAAACTCAAGTTAAAGTTCAGCTTTGAGTATCTCTAAGTAAGACATGTGAGCCCAACAGTCAGCATGTGCTATAAATTCATAACAACAGCAGCAGAGATTTGTTCACTTCATTCTGCCCCACTGCCCCCACTGTGAAAATAAATCATTTTATCTGATACAGCACGAGTGCAACATTGCAACAAATCAGTGCAATTTCTAAAACCTGGTGCAAGTAAAAGGCAAACAACTCAGGCTTCTCACGCTTGGTCTGCCAGCTCTCCAGAAAAACAGTCTGGGATGGCAGCCCTTTCATTTGCTCCCACTGATTTTATTCTCTGTAAAAAATCCTTTGAAAACTAACACACAGGCCAAAGCAACTGAGGATTTACAAAAGAAATACCAGGACAAAACACTATGAACAAAATTGTCGCAATAAAGCAAATATAAATATGCCTTTAATAGAGCGCAGCCAGTTTCTCCCTGTCCCACTAAAGAGTGAGTGGCTGTAGATCAGGTCCTCACACTTCAGCAGAAGTCGCAAAGCTTTTTTCAGAAAAATCTTGCCAGCTGCCTTCCCTGGACAGGGCATGGTCTCACCAGCAGTTCATGTGCTGGATTCCATTAAGTCAATGCTGCCAGAATGAGCTGATCTCAGGTAAACCAACTCGATTTCCAACAGGCATTCCACTGGAGGAAGAACATGTGCCTTTGACAGCCACCTCAGAAAGAGTCCAAATGCATCCACCTGCAACAAGACGGCAGAGAATCCATCTCAGAGACAACCATTCTGAGTTGGGTTTACATGCTGGTTTATACCACATGGGGAGGGGACAGACTTTGCCCCAGCCACTACACATCATCACAGATGTTCAGCCACAAGAACACTTCCATGGTCAGCAGTGAGGTTACATGAGTCCATCCAGGTGCTCTGGGTCTTGGGCAGCAAATGCTAGAGCACTGCAAGAACCATCTTCTCTTTCTTCTTCCTTTTTCTCTTCTTCTCCTCAAAACGTTCCGTAGCATCAGCAAAAAATGTCACCTCATCCTTGGCCTCAATCTCCCTCTTCAAGAACTGGAGCCCTGCCATGTTGAATCCCAGCACATCCTGCAGAGACAGACCAGCACCACACTGTGAGGCACATCCCAAACTCGTTAGGGGGCAGAGTCCTGCACTGGCCACCCTCTACTAAGAGATGATGAAAACAAGACAATCCACAGATTTAAAGAAAGTAATGTTAGTTAAATGCAAACTTCATCTGAGCATGAAAACAGTCCTGCACTCAGTTCCCCACAATCCTCTCTTAAGAGCAGCTATAATCCACTGTATTTTCTGAAAGACAAGTTGCTGGCAGGCACCTGAAGCTTCCTCTGGGAACATGCACAGTCTGCACTGAGGTAGCAGCCCACGGAGAAGCCCAAGAGAAGCAGGGAGTTACTTGACCTCCTACAAATTTAGAAACTAGCAAGCCAAGATCCAAACGTGTATCAGAAAACCAAGTGCAAACGAGGCAGGGAGCACCACTAGGTATTCTCACATGATGAGGAACATAAGGAAAAGCAGCTTATTTGCAAAAGAGGATGGTTTAAATGGGCTCAGACCCCCAACCAACTTTCTCACTGGACACCACAGACAACCCAGACTCACAAACATTGTCTCATCCCATTATTCTAGATCCTGGGGAGGGGTACAACACTCACCCGGGCCTCACTGACTCTGGAGATGGTGGTTTTCTTCAGATTTTCTATCACTGTCACCAGCATCTGGTTACTTGTGATCTGCCCAAAATGTATCCTGGAAACAAAGCAGGCAATAATGTATTGCAGCATTGTTCTTAGAAACATCACAAAGCTCCTCTCCTGAGCCTCTGTATGTTCTGGACATACTCTTTTTTGAAACTAGTTTTCCCCAGACCAGCAGTGTAACAGGCATGGACAAATTTAGCTGGAAAAGCTGTCTTCTGAAGTTTAACAGTGCTTCAAGGGGAAGGTCCTTCTGAGGACACAGGCTCTACAGTGACTTTGTGCCACCAACAGTGCCTTGTCAGACTTGATGTGGGATCTTTTCATTCCAGGGAGACTTGGGCCACCAGGACCAGCAACCCCCTCTGGCATGTCAGCACACTGCATCCAACCAGTTCATTCCCACACACTGTGGGCTGCAGAGATTCCTTATCTCCTTCACAGACCACACATTTATTCCAAGGATGCTTCCCAGGAGTTTCAGGCCCAGTGACTCAGACGAAAGCCCAGATACTGTCTGGGCAGATAAAGGACTCACTTGAGCAGGAAGAGGAGAGCTCGGCACAGCAGCTCAACATCTGAGCCCAGCTGAATATATTCATTGAAGAGTCTGAGCAGGTCAGGGACATAGGAGAAAGGCAGTACCAGGAGAGACTCTTCCAGCTCACTGAGGGAAAAAGCAAAGGGATACAAGCCTTAGTCTCAGCCACTGCTCTGCTACAGATGAGCAGGTAACACATCCACATGGGTAGGTTCTAGTACTCAGCTGTGCTAAGCATCCCTCACAGCTGGTCCATGACTGCCCACATCTGTACAGCCCAGGCATCCTGTGGCACAGGGAGCAGGCACACAGCCTTCCCTCCTCAGCACCCCCAAACTGCTCTCCACGTACATGTGCATCTCCAAGTGGCCAACCCACATCCAGAAGCTTCAGCCCACACTCCCATGGAAGGATCACTTCCAATTCCCCAATTCCATGCATGTTCCAAAAGAGGCTGCTGGAAACAATGACTCCAGACTCTCTAGCACTGCCCATACCTTGCATGAGAGACCACTCAAGGACCCCAGCGAGTCCTGGGCCTAGATACCCAACATTGTCATAAATCTGTTCAGCAATAAAGCTCTTGGGACTCACCTTGACTTGACCTTCTTGAAAACTTCCAGCACGTACTCAGAAGGCTGCAACAGAGTAAAGACACCAGTCCTGCTTAACAAGAAACATTCCAGGACCAACATGCCCTAAGGTCCATTTCACACAGTTAAAAACACACCATCACATCTTGTGAGACAGACACATCAAGCTGAATATAATGAAGAGGAAACCCCTTCAGCTTCAATCAACTGCCACTCTGAGAAGTTCTACCTCAGCCTTCTCAGGGTACTCTACACTGATGAAAAATATTGTGAAAAATCTAATTTACATTCAACCAACTAAATCATCTCAATTCATGTCAATGAATCTTGTACAAACTGGGCAAAAAGCTTGGTAAAACAAATTATATATATAAAACCTTATACAAACTTATCTCCCAGACTTAGTTCCTGGTACTCCTGTTTATCTGCTGAAAGCATTTGGCAGAGGCAGAGCAGAGCTGGGAATTTGAAAAGAAAAGTGCCTCTAACTACTAAGTCATAGGATTGCATTCACTTCTGTTCAGTCTATCCAACTAATAATTAAATAAGACTTATAATCATGGAGGAAGGGACAGAAGGGCTCTTGCAAGGTGGTTACAGGTAATTAAAAGGAAGACAAAGGCTCTTTCATCTGGCACTGTCATTCAGCTTTGAGCAACCTGGTGTAGCGGGAGGTGTCCCTGCCCAGGGCAGAGGGGTTGGAACATGATGATCTTTAAGGTCCCATCCAACTCAAACCATTGTAGCTCCGCACAAAAAGGGCAGAGTGAAAAAACAAGGATCTTTCTACGATGCTTAAAAAACACAGTCTGGGAGTGTACACTGGAATAAACCAGGAAAACTGAAACTAATCTACTCAGAGTAGTGGATTTTGATTTATCAATGAAATCCATACATCCATATCTGTGTATATTGTAATATGTCAAAAATCCTCAGAATTTAGTGAAAACTGTTGTGTAGTAATACGACATGAGTGAATAAGGGCACCAGCTCTAGCGTGCAATACCTGGGCAGTGAACTACCACTCAAAATTTTCTCAATGTAAACTCTGAAGGAACAGAATCAGTAACTGGTGTAGCAACACCACATAAATAAACCTGTAAAAGATTTGAACTAGCTTTCCTGTATCTTGGAAAAGACTGTAAACCTCTGTCTCATGATAAGGAACATCATAAGGTCATGGCTACCATCAGAGTTGTTTAACCCTATCAGGGTTAAACTTTTTTAACATACATTCATGATACTAAAAAATAAAAAAAAAAATCAACATGAAACCCCCGAATTATGTTCACTTTGCACAAGCAAAATAAGTTGAACCAAGCAGTTCTTCCCCACAGTAACTCAGCATGTTGGCTCAGCCAGCAAATCAACCAGACCCACGCCAGCTGAGAAGGGACTACAGCCTGTGGCCTGGGCATTCCACTTACTGTAATATTTCCATAGGCACGGAGGATGGGATTGACAGGAAATGGAACCTGGAGACACAGAATGGGTTAGAATGAGGTAGGTGTGCGTGTATAAACACATATTCAGAGCAAACTTTTACCCACAGTACAAGAGAGATTTTACTGGGTGTCTTCCTGCAATTCCCACACCTCCACCCTCCCCAGAAAGTTGTTGAAGGCCTCATTTGCAGGCGCCAGACAATCTCATTCTCAGACATGCATGACTAAAGCAAACATGGATGAATTTTCTTCTGCTTCTTGTCACTTTACCCACTTCTATCACAGCCCCTTATTCAGCAGGGAATGTTCAGATGAAGGCAAAGACAGAGCTTTACGATGAACTCACAGCAGCATTCTTTTCCATGGACGAAACTTACATCTTGATATGACTTTAAGCATAAAGATCATTGGAAAGAACACACCCCTAATTATGACCCAGAGCACAGTGCCATTTAGTTCTCAAAAAAATTTGAGCAAATGTCTGCTGTTTTCAGCTGTCCTGACTGTCTGCATGCTAAGCCTTTCCACCTGAGCTGGAAGGATACACCCAACACCCCTTGGGATTGTTACATTCCTCAGTCTTTTACCTCTTTTCCTGCAGCTTTGCATATGGCATTGTGTTCCTTTAGTTTTGCCGTCTCTTCTCTGTACAGCTCGATAGCTTCCATGATCCTCTCAGCCTGTGCAGTGCAAGAACAGCCCATCAGTGTCACCAGACAAGCCAGGACAAAGCTCACCTGGACAAATGGAGGTGGAAGCAGAGGTGCTGACCCAGAGCACCACACGGCATCTTCCCTGATAACCTGTATTCCAGACTGCACCACTACCCTGAACACACAGGTCATGTGCTGAAGATGTCACACACATCTCCCCACTGCCCTGGGTGCTCTCTGCTGCAGCTTCAGTTGCTGCTTTGACCACCACCCCCAGCAAGCAGTGCCCCTTTGAGGCATGAGCCAGGGTCAGGTCATTTTGACTATTCAGATTAAGGATTTCCTCTTCAAATCACCAATCCGCAATGTTGAAATCTGCAGCCATGGAACTACCCATCTCCACCCCTTCCTAGCACATCTCCCATGTCAAGCACCACAATAGATTTCCACCTTCCACAGAAGCCCACTGGACTGCACAGCCATTCAGTGAGAGCCCTGATGCCTTGAGAACATCCAAGCTGCCTTGTGCTCCTCTGGGATGCAAACCCCACAGGGCAAGAGCAGCCCTGTCTGTCCCACATGTGACAGGTAGCTGCAGCTACAGGAACCTGACACCTCATTCCTCTCAGGAGGAAAGAATTCCTGGTGTGTGACTCTAGAGTCAAAACCCTCCCTGCTGGCTTCTGAGCAGGACAAACTGCCTCTGCATGCAAGGGCAATCTGCCCCTACAAGACAGCACAGGTTCCCTTCAAACTGATGCTCCAACCTTGTGACAGCCCCCCTTGAGAGACCAGTAAGCACAAAGCCAGGCTGGCAGAGCCACAGCACCTTACCGCTTTGATGGTTTCAATGGTCTTCTTTCCTGCCAGCCCTGTCTCCCCTTGCCTCTCTCCAGCCACCTACAAAACACAAAATACAGAGCTGCAGTTCCACCCTTCCACAGTCCCACAGCCAAGTGCATCATGGAGCAACCACAGCTTCAGCACCATCTTCCCCCCTGCGCCGCCTCAGAGCAAGCAAATGATCCTTTCTCTCTGATACCTCTTCCATGCCTTCCACAGAAAGAGTTTTTCCAGATTCTGTACAGTCAGACTGACACACATTGAGATGGTGCAACTCACCACAGGCTGCTCTTCCTTTGCCACACTCTCTTCATATTCAGCTTCTCGTTCCTACAAAGGATGAGAACACAACATATTAACAGGGGTGAGCAAGGCAAGGGTGCAAGTCCCTTCCAGATGGGTTGAGCAAGGCAGCCTGGAGGGCTTCATGCAGCCCATTGCAAAATCAGGACCAATCAGCAGAGACCAACAATGCCAGTGGTAAAATGCCCTGGTCCCAACCTCTACAGTGAACTCTAGAATGTTCCAAAGAGAAAGAAATCCAGGTCTCTACTCTGGATGCAGGAACAGCCCTTCAGGATCCCAGCAAGCTGTGACAGACACCACAGTTCAGCACCACACCTTTCACCAGTCACACAACACAGAGGGAACAAATCTAGAAAAGTCCCAGGGTTGTCCTGGGCTGCAAAAGGAAAGAGTCTCTGGTCTGCCATCTCTCACATGAAAGGGCACCAGTTATGTTATGCATAATTCACTACTCATTTATTAATGCCCACTTTGCTATTCAAACTTGACCCAAAACAAACTTTTCTGGAATCTGGAAAAGAGCTCTCTCTGTCTGTCCTTTTACCAAACACAGGGCATCAAGGTACAGCATGTAGGTCAGCTCTGGCAAACAGGCTGGGATAAAAAAACCCCAAACATCTACTGCAGGCTTCTCATCCACTCCTGCTTCTGCATTGCTGTCTCCTTCCCCCCTACCATGGTTTGAGAACTGCCTTACAAAGGGCTCACAAAACAGGCTTCTCTGAGGGATCCAGCAAAAAGATAAGAGCTACAAATTGTTCCAAGGGAATCTCTGCTTGGATACATGAAACAAATGCATCAGCCAACCCCAATGGTGGCTCAATACTGGACCAAATGCTCAGACAGCCTGGAAAATCTCTTTCCTTGGAGATGTCAATGTATCAAGGCAAGTCTCTAAGCAGTCTGATACAGCTTTAAGATTATCCTGCAGTGAGAGGTTGGACTAGAGACCTCCAGACTTTCCTTCCTACTGAAGTCCTTCTGAGTCTATGATTCCTCACAGTAAATGTTCAAATGGGATAGAAGGGGCTTCTTCCAGCATCCCCAACGTCTGGGGCCTGCTACTGAGACAGAATGGACCTCTCACAGGGAGAAGGGACAAACTGCATTTAACAGGAGCAGTGCTCTCCATCCTTCCACATCAGGCACCTGCTGAACTGCCTCACAAACACACTTGTGCTGAAAGGAGCACAAGAGAATGTCAAAGACTATAAGCAACAGACCTGTAGAAAACCACAACTAAAGACCAAAAAGAAACAGGTCTGGAAGTCGTTTTTGGTAGGAAAAATGCAACTCTCACCATCTCCCTCTCCTCTTCCAAAATCAGTGGCTCCCTCGTCCTTTCCCAGAGGCGCAGGGACTTATCATGGGATGCTGACACCACGTAGTCTCCGTTGGGACTGAGTGCCAAACACCACACCTCCTGGTGATGCCCCTGCACAGATGACAGAAGAGGTATGACATTAACACCACCCAGCTTCCACTCCTGAGGAAAATCCTGCTTATGCAGGGATAATGCTTTCTTTCAACAGACTCCGAAACTTCCTACCTCCAGTGTCTGGATATGTTCAAATTTATCTGCATCCCACTGCTTAATCTTGTTGTCCTTCCCAGCTGTGAAGAAGAGATGGGATTTGGGCACAAACTGCAGATACATCACACTGGAAGAGAAAAAGGCTCAAATTTACCCAGTTGGGGAACACTGCAGAACTCCCCCTGCAGTGAGACAAGTCCATGGCCCAGAGATGCTGTAGGATTTGACTAACCTGTCATCATGGGCAAAGAGAGAACGGTGACAGTCCCCAAAATCTAAGCCCCAGATCTTCACATTCCTGTCAGCAGAGCCGGTCGCGATTAGAGTCCCATCCTACAGAGCAACAAAGAGAGAGGAGAGTGTGGGGAGCTGACTGGCAGCCCCACGAGGAACTGCTACTGCCCCAGGGACTCAGCACTGCTGTAGGCAGACACCTGGCTCCTGAAATGCAGCCTCCTGATCCCTCCACCTCCTCCCCAGTGGCCCATGCTCTGCTACTGGCACAGCCCACTGACAGCACTCTGACCCTCCTCTGACCCTCTGCAGGTATTTGTTTATAACTTGACATTCTTCATGGCTTTCAATGAGCCTCATTCCAAAGATACCTCAGAGCAAGATGCAGCCCAAGAATGAACAGGCTCAAAGAGGCTGCTTCCTCTGCTCCCACTAACAATTCAGGCTCCTCTCACACAGGAACTTCAGCAGAAAGCAGGCTGTACCTCTTACAGTGGTACCATTACAGCATTTTGTTTTCCACTCGCTCACACAATGCCCCAGGGTCAGTTCTGTCATGACCCCAACTCTGATACCTCTTCCAGTGAGCACAGGACTGGATATGAATAAGAAGGGGCTTGCTGTGTCCCACCCAGAAACTGTTAAGTCAGGAGCAAGTAGGTGCCAAGAAAGCAATATCCTAGAGGCCTTGATGCCAGCAGAGGTTCTCACACTCATCCATATCACCAAAGTCCCACGTTACAGAACTCTAATGATACTTACATAGCAGATGTCCATACACAGCACTGGCAGCTTGTGTCCATACAGAGAGAGGAAAAACTGAAGCAGAAGAACAGTGACTCAGTTAGACACCCTGGGTAGAGAGGCATGCAAATCTCAAGCTCCAAGCTACTTCTGCTCTGCCTCAGGAGCTGTTTTTCAAGCACTGCCCCACTTTCATTCTTGCCCTGAACACTGTTAGCAGCAAGGTCATGATGGCAGAACTGAGAAGAGGGTGGAAGCAGCCAAGCAAGCCGAGCTAGCTGTTTGTTCTCTAGCTAACTCTGGTGCCAATCACCACTGCCTATGGAGTTCATTTCTGTTTCTCTCCACATAACTGTCAGCACCAGCCTGTCTTGTGTCACACCCTAACACTCACATGCTAATACACAGCTCACAAATCCACCACACACTGCTCACAAGGTTCTCCTCCCCCAGGCTTTGTCTCTGCCATGTCCTATTTAATGCCACGTGAGACACACTCATCCCCACCTTTACAGTGCCTGACAGATCTGGAGAACCACCACATCTGCAGGGTTTAGAATGAACCTTGCCACATGCAGGTTCAGAATACTTTTTAAACGAAAAATGGATCTCCAAGTTCTCAGTGTGGAACAGCCATGGTTCTGTCAGGTTTGCCAGCAAACAGGCCCCTGAAGCAGGATGCATGGTCTCACTATTACGGGTGTTCCACAGCAAACAGACATATTTCCTTTGTATTCCTGATCTTGCAGGCTACAGTTACATCCCTTGCTGCACAGCCTCACACCCCATTTGGTCATGCACCTTGAGTGTGTCAACGTAGAAAACCTTCACAGTACAATCCAGTAAGGAGACAGCCAGCAGCTTCTGGTTGGGGCTGTAGCGCACACACAGCACGTCTTCATCCAGCTGTAAAATGCGCACGTGTTTCATGGAAAGCCTGGCAACAAGAGCAAAAAAACAACTGTTATCCCAAACAAACAAGCTAGGAAGAGAAATGGATACAAGTCCCACACTGCACCCTGGGAAAGCAAATGAAGTTCTAACACGCAGCACCTCATTCCTCACTATGACAGGACCAGAAATAAGCATGCTGTGATGTCTGATGAACTTCACTGCTACATTTACGGTAACGATCTGCAGGCCCAGCCTGATTAGACACTAAACTCACACAAAAAAAGGGATCAAATTGAGGCAAGTGCCCTTCTCCAGCTAAGCTCAGGTCTTCACAAAACTGCACTGAGCCCACACTCCTCCCCATGTGTTCCACACAGATGCCACGGACAGTTCTTGGCAGTCCAAAGCACCCATCAATGACAACAGAACCTGCACAAGGTTTATCTCCTCACCTTTTCTGAACACTGCTCTCATCCTTCACAAGCTCAAACTCCCAGAACTTGACGCATTTATCAGCACCTCCTGTCACAAAGCCATGCTGTAGGGGAAAGCAGAAAATTTGCTGTGAAACTCGTTGCTATCACCCAGAGAAAGTCTTCAGCAAGGAACTGCCAACACACAAGGAGGTTTTTGAAATGTCCCACATTCCTACAGCATTAATGATTAAGTGGACACCACCAGGAGCACTTGCTCTGGCTAGAGCATGCACTGACTGAGCAACAACAGTTTCAAAAGCTCTAGCTTGTTTTGGAGGTCTAAGACAAAGATCCCAAATGCAAAACAAAACCTGGACTGAAACTGTGGGACTAAAAGCAGTCATCTCAGCTGCAGGCAACAATATGCTTTTGTTTTGTGGGCAGCTTGAGACTCACACTGTTATTGGACAACACACAACTTACCACCACCCTACAAGCAGAGCCTTCTACAACAGGAATAGTCCAACACCTTACATTAAGAACAAGAGTAAAATCTACCCTATATGTTTTAATCTGTAGGGTGGATGAATATCAGGCTGATTATTTCTTGCTATGGTTTTGATTCCACTACAAAGTTCTTAGACACTACCAGCTGCATCCTCCACCTCCTGTCATGGGGGCGGTTCCCATGCTCCCATCAGTGGTGCAAACACAGTGCTATAGGAAGGAATTACATGAAAATATGTGCAGCAGATGATACTTATAAGGGTGGCTGAATTACCCGGTCTGGTGAAAGAGCAATGGACCACACTGCCCCATCGTGAGCATCAAGTGTCTCTATCAGACTGCCAGAAGCCAGGTCATATAGCTGCAACTTCCCTGTCTGGGGAGAAAGACATCACAGAGGAAGAATCAGCCTCTGCTCACAATTCACAATAGCTCCTGGCAGAAAAGCTCCCTGCCACCCATGTACCCAGCAGCCAGCTTCATTAGGCGGCTGTTACACACAGATGGCCAAACCCCTGATCTCCATCAGGGCCTTCCCGAAGTTCTCCACTGCTGTCCAGTTCAAGCCACAAGAGCTCCGTAACAACTCTGGGAACACAGCAGTGCTCCAGATCAGGAGAGGCATTTTCTGTGAGGCTGCCTTAATGACAGTTTCCTAACACATTCCCAGATCTGGGCAGCCTGGAGTCAGAGGGGCACCCCTTACCTTGGTCCCAATGATGACCTGCCGATCTCCGGGGACAAAGAGCGAGCAGAGTGCGTACTCACACTCCATTGTCCGGATGCACTGCAAGGTTGCCCTGTGGACAAAGACAGAGCCCAAAACCTCTTATCACACACAAAATCTGGCCTGCTAGTGAGATATGCTCCAGTGTGGCCTCTACCCACAGCTGTCTTTCAGCTGCGGGCAGAAGAAAAGCCACCACCATCCTACTGACCTACCACTATCGAGCCTTACTGCTAACATTTCCGTAAAAGCAAGTCATTATGTTGTCCATCATGACTTACTGGTGTTAGGAGCAGGAACAGAGCTCCTAACTTCAAACAGCAATTCACGAAAGGAGGGTGGAGTATAAGATAGTGTGCTCAGAGGAAACTGAGCTTGAAATCAGCACCACTCAAGAAACATGGGGACAACACTCTACAATACACAACATTCTAAATCAACAGCCTACTCAGTCTAATACTAGATCCTTCACATAAGATGTCAAGAAACCCATACATTCCCTAAAGAATAGGCAGCAGCTTGTTTAGGGTAACAGTTAATACCTCTTATTAAAAAGGAAAAAACAGAAAAAAAACCCATAGCAAAATATAGTCTATACCTGACTGCTATGTATGACCTTTGTGTTTAGACCTAATGTTGTCATTTTAGATCTACAGTTTCTCTGTTTCCCTAATAGAGAAAAAAGAAAAATATTTTCTATTTACTTCCTTTACTTTATTTACTGTATTATCTCTTTCCATGGTCCCCTCTTTTTAATCACTGCTTTTCTTAACACGGGATCCCAGAATTCTGGGAGACTGACAGAACTGGACTGCATACCTGTTCCAAATCTTCACGGACTCTGCAGCTGCTGAGAGAATGGCAATGTTGTCCGAGCTAAAAGCCAATGTCCTGACATCACTGCGGTGGCCTCCAATGGTGATCCTGGACACACGGACAGCCTGGGGCACTTGTGCTGACAGGTCCAGGTTGTACAACTCAATGACATTGTTCTGGAGCAGCAGTACTATCTTCAGCTCTCCTTTTGGAGAGAGAATCAAGTCAAATGACCTGTTTGATTAGACAAAATCAGAGCTGTACACAGGGGCAATAAGACAAAATGTAGGAGGGATCAAATATCAACAACAACTGAGACAGAGGAATATAGACGGACCAAATCCAACAAGCAAGTGTACACTGAGCCACAGAGGTATGAATGGACTGGAGATCATGGCAGGCCTTCCCCCAGCTCCAAGCTAGACACATATTGAGGGGGAAACTTCTTCCACCTCTGTCTGCACTGAGCCATGCAGAGCTCTTCCCAGGTGGCTGCATAATCACTGCTCAGACTCTATAACAGGCTTTCCACTCACTTAATTTTAGAAGAAGCTTTGACACTAGTGACCCGCTGAATCTCCTCCTGCAGGCTCAGCTCCACACTCCTTTCAGGCTCTTTTTCAGAGTTCTGTCTGGAAATGTCAGATACGGGAGGAGAGTCAAATGACCTAGCAGTGCCAACACAAACAAACACAGTGACAGAGAAAACACAAGGAAACCACTTAGCCTGCTGAGAACAACCTCCCTCTTATCCAGCAGTGCTAACCACATTTAAGAACAGGGTGGACAATGAAGTTCATGCCAGTATACAGACTACTAAAGACACAAACTCTCCTAAAAAAGGCAACCTCCTCTGGAGTCAGAATGCAAGGCACATTACAAAGATGGATACAAAACAGGCAACAGAAGCTGTGTTTGAGAGCAAGATCAGCTTCTGCTCATTTCCTATCACTCACCAAAAGCTCCCAGCCAGTGCCAAAATGCATTTTCAGATTTACATGCCCTGTGCTTTAGTTTCTACCCTGGAGTAAAATCCCTCCCTAAGGGCTGTTCTGTTAAGTGCCAGGATACACAGAGACAATGCAGAGTAAATATTAAGAAAGCCCTCATCTGTATCTCTGCCTGCACTAAAACAGGAGATGAGGTATCAGACTCTCTGACTTCCCCTATGAAACTTTTGTTCCTGCACTGCCTACCAAGGACTTACTTTGATGCACCAAGCAGTATAAACACCAATGTCAGATACAGCTGAGCAGCTCTGAAAAAATCCATCTTATGTCCATTTCTTTGCACACGCTAGCTTTTATTTTTTTCAGAGGGAAGACTCAGAAAGAAATGTGTTTCTTTAGTCTCTGAGAACAGCGTTGCTAGACAAGCACCAAGGATGCACAGGAAAAGCAATCCCAAAATACAACAGCTAGCACAAAGAGAATGGCCAGAAGCCTGGAGTTCAACTATCATGTAATGCTACTGAAGAGCTTTTCTAACTGAAGAGCTTTACTAGAGTCTTCTGGACACAGCATCCAAAAAGTTACTTACTTGGCTTTTTTCCTTGCTTTTTTCATTTTCTTTTCTAATTTCTTTTGGATTTCCTCTTCAGAAAGGACAGAGAACACTTCCAGAACAGCATCTGTTCCCTATATTCAGAGCAAACAAATTCAAAGGTGTGCAAAGCCCTGGCTGGCCCTTACAGAAAGTACCCAAGGTCTGTACCAGCCTCCTCTGCAGCTCAGGAGCAGAGCTCCCCATTACTCACATGGCAGGCCAAAAACTTGCCCATCCGGTCTGTGCCAAGGGTCACCACTCGGTCTCTCCCTTCCCGCATAATGGATCCAACTTTGCTGCACTTAACAATGCGCTACAGGGAAAGAGGAACAAACTGGGGTCTGAAATGTCAAATGATCTTCTCAAGCAAACTCAGAAACTTGCTGACAAGGGACATCAAGGAGAGGGGGGAAATGAACTTACAGGGTTCTGGTAGAACAGCTAGTAAGGATAATAAAGGGACAAAACAAGCATCTGTGTGAGCTACAAGCTTATCTCCTGGTGTTTTGTTGCATTTCAGCTGAAAACAATCATTGGCAGGCTCAGCAGAAAAATAACTTTATTGGCAAACCACAGCCATTTAAGAGACAGAGCTGATTTTTTATGCCACACAGGCAGCAGAGCTCAGTCAAAAGAGGCAGAGAAGGTGAGAACAGAGACTCTTAAACAGGGCATTGAAGGGAGAGAAATCCTCTGGAGAGGAAGCTGGAAAATTAATTAACAAGGTCAGGTATCTACCATAGCTACAAGCAGTCTGAGATCTGAGCAGTACCCGAGAATGTTCTACCAGAAAGACAGATTCAGGGAAGTTTCCAGCAGCAGCACAAGTGGGAATGGCTTTCTGCAATCTCACACCATATTTCATTACAGTGCAGCTCTGACCTCTCAGTTTCTACAAAGTTGAGCATCAATACTGAACTCAGCAGCTGCCAACCAGCTAGGAACTATTTTATTTCTGTGTTGTTTGATGAAAGAGCTCTATCAGCCCTGTTTAAATTTATACATTTGCTAATCCTTCTCAAATAGAAAGCAAAGAAAAACTGTCAGTGGAGAATAAATCCACTGTGTGTGTTTTGGCACACATACTTCTGCTGATGTTCTGTAGGTAGATGAGGCAGCAACTGCTGCTGAGGAAGTTGTTACGGAGCAAGATGAGAATTATCACATTTTCCCAAACAAGCTAAATATGACAGCATATAAACCATGCAAATGGGGTTAGATTAACCATCTCATAGACAGCATGGAAAACTGATCTTACTTCCTCAGGATGCTCATCCAGCTCTAAGGTCTCATCCTCTTCAATGTTTTCTTCTGCTCCAGGTGAAGAAGATCCTTTGCTTTTCTTGGATTCTGGTTCATCAGGATCCTTTACCTGCTCACAAGAAAAAAAAAAGCAAACAGCAAAAGGAGTACCTTAAACGTCAAGAGCTACAGTATTGTGGTTTCTGTCTCACACTTCATTTCCCTGGAGGTACAACTGGTTAGCATACACCAGAGTGTCCTACAGCATTCCTGCAGGCACCAAACACTCCATGTGCTCCCATGATTATCATCCACCCACAAGACTGTCTTCCTCAGCTGTAAATCAGAAGGCAGGGAAATCTGACACACTATAGAAATCTCATTCTGGAAGTGCTCGCAGCTTCACTTGAAAGCTCAAAACACAGCAAACAGCAAAGCCCATCCCATGAGGAGCTTCTGGACCCCTCAGATAGCAAAGACATTGCTTTGACTGTTTCCCAGAACATCCATCAGATTTGAATATGTTCTAGTTCCATCCCAGTTCAAAGACAAGCAGCTGGGCAGGGGGGCTGAGGGGTTACAGAGGGAATGTCTTACCTCCTGGATGTACGTGAGATCCCACACCCTCAGCTCACTGTCAGCACTCCCAGTGATCAGACGCTTCTCTTTGGATAGCAAAGCCATCCCCCAGACCTGTCCAGAGGCACAACATGAGGAACTGACTCCTTTAACCATCACCACAAAAGCACAGCATCTTTGACTTATTTAAACACCAGCCAAACAGAGAATGGATCTAGCTGGGACCTCCTATGGGGACATGTGTATGGGAATTGTCACCCACTGCCACAGATGACAGCTCTTGGAATGTTTGGAAGTTTCTCATTTGCTCACTCCTACAGCCTAATGAAAGTAAAATGTATGATGGTGCCAGCTTACAGCCCCTGAGAGCAGGGAAAGCCCAGAGTGAGCCATGACATCCCAAGTCCCTCCAGCCCAACAGCTCCCATACAGCCCCTTTTTACCTCAGCTCGGTGTCCAACCAGAGTTTTGAAGCAGTGCTGGGTGTCCAGATCCCACCATTTCACCAGTGTGTCTTTAGAACTGGAACAAAACAAACAACTTAGACATGAGGAAAGACTCCAGAGCTCACCACTTTTCTAAGTGGTAGAAATACAAAAAAATCTAAAACGTGTCAGCTGCTCAAACACGGAATTTTGCAAGCAAAACAAAAACAAAGTACAGCAATGCTGCCAAAAGATATCTAGCAAGTCACTGAAGCTGATCTGCAAATATTTGAAATTGCATTAAGAAATTGAGAATGGGTATCATCTACCAAACCAACAAAACACTACTTCTTCCATCTGAAAAAAGAAAGGCAAAATAAACTTGTTTTTATTTTCAACTGAAGTGATTGCATGCACTTTTCTATTAAGCTGGTAAATGGCATATTGAAAAGTAAAAAATTACTCACCGATACTTCAGCAAGAGTATCTCCTGTCAACTATTTATTATTAAAGGATTCAGTCAGCTTGTAGCTCATTTAGTTGGATAACTAAAAATCAACTAAAACTACTCTATCATCTTTTAATTAATCTGTGTATTTACTGCTTACAAGGAAGCAATTTTTCTGTCACACTGTTGCATGAATTACACATACAGAAGGTAAGTCTGCTTAATTCTTCAAGTTAAACAAAAAAAATTGTTACATACGTAATGAACATGTTATCACTATTCTTTACTACAATAATTTTAAGTTGATGGATTTACCAACAAGTTAAACCCTTTTCCAAACACTTTTTTCCGTATGGCCATTTCAGATGCTCTAAGACTTGGACTCGGGCACCAGACTTAAAAAATATGTGGATGTGACAAAATCGTATTTAAATATGCTGGTGGGTCTGAGATACCATGAGACAAGAAGGAAAATAAAAATGGCTGCAGCACACAGGATGTCTAAACTGCAAGTACAACCATGCCTGCTTTCCTGATCAACAATTATTCCTAGTCTGGCTCACCAGGTAACCAACAGGTTCTTCTCCTTCAAGAAAAGGCCTTGAGTGATGACATCCTTGTGACCCCTCAGCCGGTACAGGCCACTCTCATTGATGACATCCCACACAATGACTTCTGTGTCCTGGAACAGAGAGAGAGTGTCTCCATGGGACTGGCCCCTGTCTCTGCAAAACTTCTGCCATGAGACTGAAATGATTACCTGACAGCACACTTTCTCACTCTGAATTTCAAGGATGATTAATGCAAGGGACATTGCTTCCCCAAAGGTGCAGTCAGACTGAAAAACATACCATTGTCCCAGCCTGAGACACTTTAGCTATTCCTGATCTCACAAAGTTCTTCACTTTAACAGCTCCACCAGCACCCTACTCCTGGCTGCAGTCCCCACTGCTCCCCCAGCCCTGGGCTCCCCAGCTCCATCTGTGTCCCCAGCTGCTCTCACTGCCATCCTCTGGCTATGGGCAGAGGCCACACTTAAAACATTTCAGTGCAGGTCAGCCTTCCCCATGGGGCTTTCTCTGTGAAAGGGCCATGCTCCAGGTGTGAAAGCCTCACCTTTGAGCCAGACACCAGCCTGCCACCCAGGTGGTCATACTGCAGGGCTGTAACTGCAGCCCTGTGCCCATTGAAAGTGATGGTCGATTCTCCACTCAGGAGGTTGAAGACACGGATTGCTCCATCTTCATACCCAACAGCCAGGTGCAACCCATCTGGAGAGGGGCAGAGGCAACTGACTTGCTGCTTGAGACCCTTAAGGATAAGAACCTGGAATTTTTAGGAGACAAAATATGTATGATGTCGATAAATGACATGTCAGAGTCAGATACTTACAGAGCAGAAAGAATCTACTATTCTCCTGAACTTCCACTTCTGCCACTTTATAAGTTCATTTTTCAACTCCTGCACCAAATACAGTATCATTAACCCCGTTTTCCAAGGCAAAGAGCAGCTAGAAGGGAAGCAGTTTCTCACAATCAAGCAGCAAACTGGTGCAGAATGAGCCCTGGAACTCAGAACCTGAAATTTCTGTCCCCACATATCAAGTGCCAGAGGGCAAGAAACATTGTTTGAGAGTAAAGTTGCAAAGTTTCTTCCTGAATCCATCCTCTCTTGCCTGGCCTTTCTCAGGTATAGGACAGAGCAGCTTTTACACAGACTTCACAAGAACTTGAGAACGATATGAACATCCCCAAAACAGCAGACAGCACTCCAGGGGCTGTGAAACACAACCAGATTTCAGTTTGTACAGACAGCAGTACTTACGGTGATTTCTGAATCTCACAGGAGACAGCGTGCGGCAAAATCCTTGAAGCTACAGTTCACAACCTCTCTATGGGATACAACTTTTACATAGAATGCCTAGTTCCACAGACAAAACACAAACTATGTAATATCCCTGATTTGTCCAAGAACATTCACACAGCCAGCTGAAGAAGGAGCAGCTTCCCAGTTACTATGACAACAATTACACGTCCACAACTGAGGTCTTGAGGCAAATCTCAGGGAGGACCCACAATGGGATTTTTTTAAGACCAAGTCGAGACAATATAAATTAATATCACAGTAAGAGCAGAGAAGCTGGACCACCGCTCCCTTCCTCTAAAAACTGATGGCTACAAATTACTACCAAAAGAAAACAAAGTTGAGAGTTGCTGCTTTCCAGATATCCATTATTCAAATCATCCATGGCCTCCCCTGTTGTGCATGTGGTGGCTCTACCTGTTGGATTTCAACAGATGCAAACCTTACAAATCCGTGAAACAGAAATAACCAACTACTTTCTTGTAATTAGCAAGACTTTACTGTAAGCATCCAACAGTGCAGTGCATTTTGGACTACTCAAAAGGTAACACTACGCAGAGTGACCAGTGCCCAGCTTGGGGAACTGGAAGACAACAGCACGATGTGCCAGGACGCAGCCAGAGATGCAGACTCGCACCATAACCAAACCTCACGCTGTGCTCACCCTGCCGAAAAGGGGGAGAGGCTGTGGAGGTGCCGCTTCCCTCCAAACGCCGCCCGGTAACACAAACAGCTTCGCTTCAGGCGGCCTAAAAGCCCCGCATGCCGCACCCCATCCCTGCACCGGCACCGCACCCCGGCTCCCACCTTCTCTCCTTTCCTTGTGTCCCACACGAACACGTGCTCGCAAGCCGGCACAGCCACGTAGCGGCCCCGCTCGCCGCGCAGTGCCACGAAGGCCACGCCGGCTCTGGCGCTGGCCACCAGGCCGAAGAGCGCGGCGGGCTCGTAGCGCAGGTACTGCCGCGTCAGGCCCATGGCGGCGCGGGGGAGCGGGGAGCGCGGCCCGAAGGGAGCGCCGGGGGAGCCGCGGCCGCCACACGTGCGGCGCTCCGGGCCCGCCGCGCTGGAAATGCGTCNGACCGGGACCGTCTGTCCGGGCGGGGCTGGCGGCGGCTCTGCGGCTGTGCCCGTGAGTGCGGTGCCGGGGGCACAGCCCGGCCTGTGGTTGGAGCCGGGCGGGGGTCGCTGGATGCCGGGCGGAGCGGAATCCCGGCTGCGAGCCGTGGGGCGGGAGAGGCAGGCTCTCCTCCCGGTACGGGCATGGCACTGCATCCCGGGCACTGGGGCCTCGGCCCTCGCTGGCAGCGCTCTGTGCCCCGTTCCGAGCCTGGCAGCCCCGCGGGGCCGCGTCCGCCTCGGGAGGGCCCGGCAGCGATCGTGGGGGAGATACCCGGAGGAGATCGGCGTGCCCCGCCTCTCCTGCCGCTTGCTGCCGCAGCCAGACCCCTAGGCTGGGCTGGGCTGGGCTGGGCTGTTCAGCAGGGGGAAGATGCTGTTGGAGATGAGCTTCTGGCTGGGGCCAGTGTTGCTGCGCTTACCTTGCCTTTCTCGCTCATTGCCTTTTCTCTCAGCAAAAATCTTACTTAGATGCTCTTACGGCTATCTGTGTCCTAGTGTCAGGCTTTGTTACCCCTCAGTGTGAGCTTGGATGCTTGGTTGTTTTGCTTTGTTGTGTTGTGTTGTTTTCCACTGGCTAATGAACGTACTTATTAAGACGCGTTTCACAATTACCCCTTATGGGTGCGATCGTTTTTAAATTATTATCAATTATGAACCTGTGAAAGGAGTTAAGTAGTAGGTGTGTATGTGGCAAACTGAAGTTACTTACGTGGGTATGTTTGTGCTAGTTTGATTCACTGGTACAGTTCAATAGGCACATGGAAATGTAAGAGCCAAAGCGTTGCCTGCTGAAAAATGAGTATTGGCACGTTTGAGCCTTCATCCAGCAACCAGTGTCATGTCAAAATCAGTCAGATGGCAGAGTTCAGTCTTAAAATTCACTGGGCCCGCATTCAAATGTGCAGCTTTACTCTTTCTTGCAAAACTGATTTGGGTGAAGGGGTGTTGTGCTTGAGTGCATGGCTGTAAGAACTGTGTGACAGTAAGTTGTTCGCAGCAGTTCAGCATTCTCTGAACTGCAAGGGCTGTATCATTCGGGGAGAGGGAAGGGTTTTGATGGCTTGTTTGTAAGGTTTGGGTTTTTTAGTTAGACTTTTTGGAGGTTAGGGGCAATGTGGTTTGTATGTCTTTTTTTTCTGTAAGTATTTGCCACTATCTTTGAAATAATAGCTTATACATTCCCTGCTACAAATTTGCTTTTTGTTTAGATAAAGAAATAGCACTTTTCAGAAAGACTGAAGTCCTCTCTGCACTTGGGAATTCGTTCTCACTATTTCCAAAATGCAAGAGCCCGAGTCAGTTGGATCAGTTTAGTAGAGAAGGTGTTTTCACCTTGTGTTATTGGAACAGGATTGTCTCACTGCAAGTATCTGCATTGCCTTATTGCATACAGGTAACAAAAGAGGGAGTGTTTGAGTAGGGAATCTGTTTTTCTGTTTTCTGCTAGCTGTTATTGCATTACAGTCTTGTGAAAGGTCTGGCTCCACGGGACAATTACTTTTAGTGAGCAGCTGGTGACCTGGTTTGATTTTTTTTTTTCTTTAAAGCACCTGGAAGACTCCAGTGAAAACTGGAGTGTGACAAGTTAACAGAAGAAGGGAGTTGTTGTTTCCATTCCATGGATCCCTTGGGTGCTCCTTCCCAGTTTGTGGATGTTGATAGTCTGCCAGGCTGGAGTGATGCCTGTGAGGCCAAGCAGCTGGATTGTCACCAAAGTCCTGTTGAAAAAGCTCAAGCTGATGTTAGATCACCTTTTCCATACAGGAAAGACATCAATGAAAAAATAGTCTTGTGGTAAGTTCGACGTGGCTCTCATGTGCCAGTCATCACTTCTCCGTTTACTGCATATCTTCATGTAGTGACCACTGCTGTAGAATAAAGCTTCTAAATCCTGTTTTCAAACATTACAGATCTGGGAAGAAAATTAACTTTTTGTTCACTGTAACTTTGAAAGTCTGGGATTTTCTCCACCATAGGTTGTGCTCCTAGGCAGTCCTTGATACAGACTGGAGCTGTACTTCCTACTGTGATACTGTATGCTTAGTAACAAAACCTAGTTGGCACTTGAATATGAGGATTTTATTTTTTAAAAAATATGTTTGCTGTCTACTAGCTTTTTTTCTGTATTTGCTGGCATTATTCTGCTTTCACTTTTCTGTTTTAAATCAGCATTTCTTTCTTTCTTTCTTGTCATTCTTGTTGCTTACTTTTGGCTCTTCCTGCTCCTCCTTCCTCTATTCTGTGTTTTGTCTTCATGATTTTCTTCCAGAATCTATTGATATAGTGTGCTGTACTTACTTCACCAGTTTTCTTTCCTGTAACTCAGATACTTGAACCTGCTCTTCAGATTAATAACTCTTAACTTAATCAGTGTGAAGGGACAAGGGTTTTTAGGGATGCAGGTTCAGGGATCAGCTTGAGCCTCTTTCTTGTTAATATGTGCAGGAAATGGCATTGTTGGATTTCCTGAACTCAATCTAGTAAAGAAAGAGAGGAGTAAAACAGAGAGTAAAGAAAGAGAGGAGTTAAACATCTCTTATGGCTTGGCCAAATGTGTGCAATTTCAACTGTTAGTTTAGTTTCTCCCTGTGTGTGGGAATCTTTATTTCCCTTCTTATGCTCTTTGATCCCAAAATCCCCAATGGCTGCTGCTGTGACAAAAAGCAGGTCAAAGTTCTGCTGCTCCATTGTCTCTTATGCATCTGTGCCTTATTTATCTTCTGCATGTCTGATCTTTGAACAGCAGAATCAACACGATCAACTTGAGAGTTCGCAGTTTGGGAACAAAAGAGAAGAAAACTTGTCCAGTGACAGTGTCACTCTTGACCCACACTGGTCTGAGGAACAGCAGCTGTAAGGTGCCCTGGATAGTCTGTCTGCAAAAATAAAGAATTACATTGTAAAAATTGCTGAAGTTTTGCAAGTAGTATAACACAAGGACTGTCCTCTTATCCCCAAGAGAAAATATGTGGGTTTTTGGAAGTGTTACACTCCATCGGTTTAGCAAGCTGCTTGTGTGTTTGCTGTCTGAGCTGCCCTACATACAACTACAACACTGCCTTTTCTACAAACATCCCTAAGTTACTGCTGAGGCTGTTACTCTTTAAGGAGCTGACATTTTGCATGCAGTCTGTCTTCTTCAGGTAGAGGCAAAGGATGATTCGGCTTGGTGAGCACGTCAGGGTACGCTACGCTATGTGGGCACTGAATCCCTGTTAATGCTTTTCCTGTAACTTGGCATTTCCTTGCTTGTCAGCACTGATTTGAGAATATCCTGCTTAGCTGTACATTCAGCCTGCAATAAACTGTTTCCTCAGGAAAGGAGATGTCGCGTTACTGAACTGCACGGCCATCGTAAACACCAGCAATGAGACTCTCACAGATAAGAACCCGGTGTCTGAAAGTATATTCATGCACGCTGGGCCTGACCTGAAGGATGAACTCCAGAAGCTCAAAGGTAAGTGGATACAGACATTTTATCTTACTGAAATCTTCTGTCCTTGCATAGTACAAAGCATCAGGATTGGGGCACAAACGGAAAAGGCAGAGCTTCCCCCAGCCACCAGCAGCTGGTGTTAACGAGAAAAAAATGGAGGAAACACCTGCCAATTTAGTCTCTTTTTGCTGTTCACATTACAGATAATTGAAAGTCTGTGGCAGATATTTGAGATGATGAGCCCTTTCTTTGTGATACAGTAATTCCCATTGCTGTCTGAAACCACTTTGAGCAGTTAGCTTATCAGAGCTTTTGCTCAGGGGACCAGTCTTGTACATCTTGAGATTTTATCCTGTTCAGTGTGTACACATTATGAAAGACAGAAACTGTAGTTCATTATTGCAGAAATTAAGTGGATTCTATCATACACTTTGTGTATCCTCTTTCAGGATATTAATATACACACAGTCTTTCAGAAAGATACGATAATAATAGATGGATTGATAAAACACTGCATGTCTAAATAAAGTCCTTATGACTTCTTAAGTTGATTGGATCATTTGTCTCTTGTGTCCAACAAATGACTTTATTGGAAAGCTACAAGAGCAGCCCTAATGCAAGGCTGTTCTAGAAATGGATGAGGTTTGCCTAGACTCTGTGTTAACAAAGTGTATTGCTGATAATAGGAGACGAATACTCAGCCTTTTTTTTCATCTAACAGACACTGGGAATAAGAATTTCCTTATTTTGTGTGTGATGAACAAGAGTTTATAGTTATCCAAGATTATACAGAGGTCTAATATGGCTTGCAGATAAAAATTCACGTCTCTAGGAACTATGGTACTGAACTGAATTTTGAGGTCTCTGTGTGGTACTGCTCACTATGGATAACAGCTTGGTCTCCTTATGTAGTAATGAAATGGATCTAGAAAAGCCATATTTCTAATATAAACTCTCAGTAGCTTAAATTACAATTGAATAGAAATCCTGTGTTTCTGTAAAATCATCCTTCGCTGATTCAGCTTGCTTTTTTGAGTAACTTAGAAATAAAACAGGACGAAGACTAACCATTTCATAACAGAGTGAAAATTCAGTGTGTGCTGTGGGTGGAAATGGCTGTTAAAATCCAGTAGGTGCTATAGAATAGTTAGGACTGTGCTATATATGCCAGAACTCTTCTAAAATACACTTGAGTTTCTTGTGTGCACTGAGAGGTGGGAAGAGAGGGACTGCATTTCAAGGAGTCCTAAAGTCTGAGGTCTGTCAGCTCTGTAGGGAGTTGTTATGCTCAGCTTCTAAATTCCCTTTTACGCTGCTGAGTTATGTGTAGTTTTGCATCTTCTACCTCAGTGAAAACACTTATGTCTTCTCCCTGTAATGCATTCTGCAGGTTCACAACTCCCTGTGAAGACAGTTTTCTTTTAATCTTGTGCCAAGAGCTTTATGAAAATCAGTTTTTCAGTGACACCCTACTGACATGTTGTGTGGGGGAGGAAAGAGAGGCTAGGTTACAGATTTGGCATTTGAGCAGCCGTAGTGTATTTGTCACAGTAGCAGAAGTGGATGGAGAGCTTAGCTAAGAAATCAGTTTAGGATTCATTTGTCACCTCTGCTTCCTTTTTGCCCTCTTTCCCATTTAACCTTGAAATTTTTTCATTGGAGAATGTTTGTGCTGAAAAAGTGAAAATGTATAATCTGTGCTCTAAAGCTGTAAAATGCATTTTCAGTTAAGTCTCTCCTGCTTTATTCCTGCTGCTTGGTATATATTCACACTGCATAGACTCCAAGAAAAATCATGATATGAAAGCATGTGACATGCTGACCCTTGAAAGGCCTGTGCCTTCTTTTAGGCTCAGCTAACTTGTACATTCCTGGGAGCAGTGTTAGTTTTGATTCATGCAGAAATCCTACAGCCAGGGGCAGGCTTGCAGATGAAGAACTGTTGATATAAGCTTGCTTATCAACAAATACTTGTTGCAGTCTAATAAAGACCTTCTGTGGCAACAATGCACAGAAGTCTTCCAGCTCCAGTGGTGCTTTTTCTCTGCCACACACATGATGTAGAGGATTCAGAGTTTCCACTTTAAACTTGGAAAAAAGCTATTCTAATAGCTGAAATCTTATCAGATAAAAAATAGGATCTTGACTTTGTTCCCTGTTTTGCCACAGACCTTGACTTGTGCAGCTCCTCTTGCCTTGTGTTTTAAAATAAGAATAATACCTACTGCTCATTTTAGTTTTATAAGTTGTATAGACCTCTCCAGGCAGAAGGCATTGGGAAATATGAAGTGTGTTCTGAGTGTAGTTAAAGATTACCAATGCTACATCTACTTCCCTGAATTTATTAGTTTCCTGACTGAATTCACAGCTATACCTCAATCAAACTTGCTTCATTCATTTTTTCACAAGTTTTTCCTACAGGTCTTTGCCTGCTCTTCACTAGTCGTGAAGTTGTGAGGTGTAGGGACCTCAGAGGAAGAAAAGTAACTTGATATTTTATACATTGTTTTGAGGTTGGCTTTACTTTTTCCACATTGTGCTTATTTAATCGTTCTCCTGAGCTGTCTTACAGGCTGTGCAGGAATTCAGAAGAGTATGCTTAGTTTTAGTATGGTGTTTTCTTCCTTCTGATTAGCCCACAAGGAGTACAGTGGAGGTGTACAGAAGCTGATGATGTGATTTGTTAGATCAAAAAAGTGTACAAGAGGCTGGCTTCAAGGCGGCGTGTGGTTGCCATTAAAAAGATATGCTTGAAATTTTGAGTAAGGAAGATTCTCAACCTGGAATGTCTCTTCCCATAAAATATGCTTTCATGCATGTTGACAGCTTGCCTGAGCACTACGAGGAAAGAGTGGAGTGGTAGAGATGAACATCCCTGTTCTGTGGGCAGCCTAAGCCAAGCTGGTGCAGCACTGCTGCCTGAAGGGTGGCTGCAGCTGCTTCTTCCTGACTCATTCCCTGTTGGGGGCTCTAGCAACCAATAAGAAGATCAGGTTGGAAGCTAATCCAGTGAAAATACTGGTTTTCAGTCGGATCAGAAAGCTGAAGTGCAGCTGTACAAGCAGAAGGAAGAAGGTTAGGAAATTCTTGTCTTTGAGGGTAGGGAGAGAGACCATAAGTACTTCTTCAGCTGTCCAGACCTGGAGTGGACTAGATTTAGGTGGAGAAGGGAAAGTTTAGCAGACTTTTCTTCCATGTGCTGGAGAAAAAACAGACTTCAAACACAGAATCTGTTCCTAGAGTATGTTACTGGAGGGTGTTGTGAGTGGAACAATTAAATGTATTGCTTGAACTTCCTTGCCTTGAGACTAGACATCTAGTCTGTCAAGAGAGTATGAGCTGCATGAGGATCATATGTCTGCCTTGTGGACATGAAGAAACTTGCAAAGCAAAGTAAGCTACCTCATTCTGGAAGCATAAATTAAACAAATGTTTTATCTATTCAGTTTTAATAGCTTTGCCAACAACTAGTTTGTTTGATTTAGGAGACTTGTAGTTATTTTATCCAAAAAGCAGTCTCTCCAATCAGAAGGACTTTTTATTGCTAGCTATATGATATACTTGTGCATCAGTTCTCTGCACATTATTAAATCTTTTCTTCCTTTGCTCTGTAAGTAGTGTAGTAAGCACTGCAATTAAGACAGAATGTCTAGCAATATCTGGTTAGTCCTTTTATGCATAGTTTTAAAATTGAGAGGAATGAGCACAGTTGTCACCTCCTCAGCCTGACTAGGTGCTAAGCATCTGGTATGAGATAGGATGCTATCCTTAATATTTGATGTCTAAAACATTGACTTCTGTGTATGAAGTGGCGTTGTCTGACTGGAGGAAGACAAGGGCTTGAATACCTCTGGCTTTCTTATCATGACACGTGCACTTCCCCTCGTGTTTTATTTCCCCCAGGCTGCAGGACAGGCGAGGCCAAGCTGACGAAGGGGTTTAACCTGGCTGCGCGTTTCATCATTCACACAGTGGGCCCCAAGTACAAGAGCCGGTACCGCACCGCGGCCGAGAGCTCCCTGTACAGCTGCTACCGCAACGTCCTGCAGCTCGCCAAGTAAGCACAGCTCAGCACAGCCCACACTGGGGGTGCCAGCTGGGGCACAGCTGCCCTAGAAACCCGGCTCTGCACAAAGATCTCACCTCTGTCAATGTCCTCTCGTGTATGCTGGGTCTGGTTAAGGACATGAGAATGAGTGGCTTCATGGTGCGCTTCGTGCCTTTGGTTATCTCTGCTGTGGTGTAGATAAAATGTGCAGAGAGATCTGAGCTGGTTCAAGTTGTGAAACGGGGTAGCTAGAGCTGTGCAACATTCGGTTCCTCAAAGGAGAAATATTAATAATTGCTTTGGGTTCTGTGCTGCAACAAGTGTTCAATGAGGTTGCCCCAGCAGCAACTTCGTGTGTGTCGGCACACCCACGGGCAGATCTGTCTGTTGTGTCAGTTCATGTGTTTGGCCTCTGCCCTTGTACAGCAGACAGCTAAAATTCTGAGTCAGGGTGTAAGGTTACTTCTAAATCTACAGTTGCAGCAGCTAGGTTTGTAGATTTTTTCCCCCTTCGTCTGCGGTATTTTCTACTTCCTCTTAACTTAACAGAGGGGTTTCTTCCTATTTTTCTGTGTTCTGTTCTTCTCCTGTGACAACTGCTGTAGTGGTAGCAGTCACAAAATACCCCTGAGCAAGAGCAATGTCAGAAAGCATACCTAACAATTTTTTAGGGTTGGGAAGATCAGTTCTTCCAAGGCTAGGCTTTGTGTTACAGTGCAATAGTAACTGTACCATTATCAAAATTACAGCTAAGGTTTTTAGCATGTGCCAGTTTTGTTCTGCTTCAGAAGCTACAAGCAAATTCAGGCCTGGATTGAAACATGTTAAAAACTGTATTAAAATTCTTATACTTCTGCATACTGAATATCTTTCAGTCAATCTGTTTTCTAGAGTAGCTTTTGATGTTTGTGAAATTGTCTACCAATTGTGAGCTTGCTCAAACTCCTTTGAGGACTGTCGGCAGCAGCTCTGCTTTACTCTTCTGAAAATGTGGCTCAGTGCTGGAAGCATCTTACTGTCCTTAAAATATGTGTCACTCCATTCTGATGGTTATCTAATCATACCTAAGATTGAGTAAGCCACCTTGGCCTGTGTCCAGACCTCTAACAAAACAAAATCAGTGGTCAGGTGAAGAAACAGGATTGTGTATGTATTGAAGAGCACCTTCTTTTTCCCTCCTTCTCCTTACTGTCAGCCCTAAACAGGAATGAAAGTGTTTTGGAAAGGATTGCAGGGAGTTTGAGTGAAGAACTTCATTCAGTATATGAGAAATTGTAGGCACAGTATAGCTGAAATAGAAGGAGAAATCTGAAAACAAGCAATCTGAAAGGAAGCAGTGGAGAATAATTAATGGTTCTCTCCTTCTCTACTTGATGAGGGTGTGTGTATCTTGCCAGGGAAGAATCCTGCTGCAAAAACCTGAAAGAGGATTACTGCTGCTTAGACCCAGGGAAGAAATTATTGGTGCTGCCTACTGTCCTAACAGACATCTGTAATCATCTGGCTGTCTATTCATTTGTTTCTCTTTTTCTGGATTCCAGGGAACAGGCAATGTGCTCCGTAGGATTTTGTGTCATTAACACTCTGAAAAGATGCTACCCCTTGGAGGATGCAACCCACATAGCACTGCGTAAGTGTGTTGGAAAACAGCAGAAACTGAATGGCAGCAGGTCACTTAGCTCTGACAGATTGCTCTTGAAATGGGGAAACCTATTTTTAGGGTGCTGTGTTTCATTAGAGGCTTGTGAGTAAAGGTAAAAAGGTAGGGTATTCCATGGTTGATCAAGGAATGGAAGACAAAAACAAATGATCTTTTTTCTCAGTAAAGATCCCTAGGATCTCATCAGTAAAGATCCATGGAACTTGCATTCTTCAATGTATTCATTTATAACCTGGAAAAGATGCTAAAAGTGAGGTGAGAGAGTTTGCTGGTAATAGAAATTTGTTCAGACTAGCCAAGATGAAGCCTTACTGTTGAATACTTGTAGGCAGACTCGAGCAACAGTGAATTTCATCTGCTGTTTTAGTGTCATCAGCACATCCAAATATAAAGTGATATTCTTCCCCCACTGACGCACTCCTACGGGCTTCTGCCTTCACATGCAAAATGATGGGCTGATTATAGGCAGCAAAACATGGAGATGATAATGGTTCCATGAAAACAACAACTCAGAGGAGCTCACAACAGCAAGCTGAGTAAGACACAACAAAATTAAGAATGTTATGCAATAAGGCAGTGCTTTGTTCACCCTTTAAAGCTGCACATTCAAAAACAATATAGTAGACAGAGAAGTTGAGGAGGTCAACAAGAATAGAAAAAGGCAAGTAATAGTGATATGAGCTCAAGACTTTCTCAGACTGGAATATACCAGACTTGAGGGGAGTGTGATAGATGTCCGTAAACTCATGAGTGGCATGGAAATGGTGAAAAGGAATCAGCTGTTCACTGTCCTCCAAAATAAGAACCATCAAACCATGCCAGTTCAGAACAAACAAGGGGAAATGGTTCTTATGCTTGTTATTTGTTTTATGGAAATTCTAACTAAGAAGCATTGCTAAAAGTTTTCAAATTTCCTTGTGCTCGAGAGGAAACTATATTAAAGAAAAAATGAAGACTGCTGAAAACAAATCAGAAAATGTCCTAGGTTGAAAATAAAGTATAGAAAAGTGCTCAAACAAGAATATTAGATACTCTTGTATGTATACTTATATACTGGATCCTACTCTTGCCCCATCTCTTTTGGTTTTTTCACACATTCACATGTATTCAGAACTGTTTGCTGTGGAGCTGCACAACTGCGTTTGTTGGGTAAGGTGATGTTGCAGGTAAACACGATTGCACAGGAATTTGTGTACAGTAGTACACAGGAAGTATTTTAAATAGCTGCTATTTTCCCTCTGCTGTTTCTTGAACTCCCACTAAAGAATTTTCTGTAGATAACTTCTGTTGCTGTCTTCTGGTATCTCTGTAGGTCTGTGTGCTACTTGATAAAATACTCCTGTACCAAGCAATTTCTTTGGGCGCTTTCTCTCATGATTTACAAATACAATTTTTATGTGCCTTTTTGGCACAGCTGACCCCAGAGATTCTGTGTTGCTGAGCCTGTCTTGAGCCAGCTTCTGCTGTAGCTTTCTTATATTGCTTTGCTGATAACTTAGGGCACAGTGACTTGTTCTAAGAATGTCTAGTTTTAGCAATTTACACAGGACTCTCTAAAGGAAGGATTTGGCTTGATTTTTCAGAGCCATTGAATCACATCTCACAGTCTAAGGAGTGCCTAGTAAGCTAAAATCAAAGAGATTTATTCTCTATCTGTGTCTATCTCTAAAGTCAGCATCAGGAGAGAGTGGAGGTAGAACTTCCAATATGCCCAGCAACCCATGTGGTGTGTTAAACCAGCACTTGATGCACACTTGCCTACAGCCTGTGGAGCTATTTAGTATGAGGAGAGATGTATCTCTCCTCTGCACTCTGAGTTCTTCACTTGTAGCTGTGCGTGTAGATTTCTCCTTCAGTTTTGCTAACTATATTTAATCTGCTTCCTTGCAGGCACAGTTAGGAGGTTTCTGGAGGTTCATGGAGAGACTCTGGAGAAGGTGGTTTTTGCTGTCTCTGAGCTTGAAGAGGTATCTTCTTGGCATTCATTCCACCAAAATTCTGGGGCGTGATTGATCTTCTCTTCAGCAGGCAGTTTGAATATTGACTTTCCTTGTACATTGAACTTGTTCCTGTGCAGAGCACCCACACTGTGTTCAGGTTCTGTGACATCTAGATAAAGAAAATAACTAATTTGTTGGGAGTCATAAAACTGCTAATCAATTGGAGAGAATCTGTGGCGTATTACATTCTGTAGAGATTTTCACCATTTCCCTACATGTGTTGTGACCAAACATGTCATGTTTGGTTGGTGCTTCTTCTTTTTTCCCAGGCAGATCACTAAAGGTGATCTGTGTGGTGGTGCATTTTACCATTAGCAACCTTTGCTGAAATCTATTGTCCGTGCATATTTTAACATCATTACAAAGCTGAGGTATCTGCAATCTGCCTGGGTTCATGCAAGTTAAAGCAAAGTCCTATCAAAGTCACTTGCCACTGTGGCAAATAAACCAAAAAGTTAACCTTTATCAAAATTACTCGCCTGTATTCCCACCTGCCAGCCCAAAGCAACCACTGAGGGAGGCGGCACTTTGCCTCCAAACTGCTGACAAGTTCCCTGCTAGAAAGGCAGATGCTGTTTAAGAGAAGAGCACGGATGCATGATAGACCCTTCATGCACTTTTCTTATTTGTAGGCCACTTACCAGAAGTTGCTGCCTCTGTATTTTCCGAGATCGCTGGAAGAAGAGATCCGATCCTTGCCTTTCCTCCCTGCAGACATTGGCAATGCAGAAGGGGAGCCGGTAGTGCCGGAGCGGCAGATCAGGATTACTGAAAAGCCAGGCGTTCCGGATGGTGAGTTTGGAACTGGACTTTGGAATAAGGATCTCTCTGTGAAAGTCAGTGGGAAAAACAAAAGGAAGGAGAAAGATGTGTTCCTACCTCAGTTCACCTAAGGCAGGTTATAATGATTCCAGTTGTCAAGCTGCCTCATTGGCTTCATGTCTTCCCCAGCAGTAGCTGCAGTAGAGCTGTTCTGTCTTTTCCTTTCGTGGTGGAAGAGGTGGGTGGTTCGTTCTCTTGGTAAATTTTTTTCCCAAAGTGATAAGATCTTTTATGTTTTTGCAGAATCTTGTGCAGCTCCTAATTGAAAAAGACATTATGGTTAATGGTCTGTCTTGTGTATTAGCAAATTGCAGTTTATGTGTTAGCAAATGTTGTCTCAAATGATATGAATCTATTGATACAACAGGGATACAGTGCATCCAACTGGTAGATGTGCAGTGAAAACCAGTAGAAACTCCCTAAAAGATATAAAAGAGCGAGGTCAACACAGAGATCAGTGTTTGGAGGTGGCAATCAAAGTTCAGAGAAAGTCTGTTTGTAAAGAGTTTGCCTAAATGTCAGGGTTGAGATGAGATACATGTAGCAAAACAATTTAGTATATTAACAGACACAGCAGACACATTTTGCCTAACTTGTTAAGCAGTGATGTGAAAGTTTTACAACCTTAAGTCATTCAAAGCAGATAACCTGGAATTAATTTCAATTTTCTCCTTTTGCATGACCAGTTGGGATAAGGCTGAATATTTGGTATTTGCTGCTGTGGCTGATCAATGTGAGGTATTCAATCACTAGCTAATAATTTGTGAAATCACTGGATTTGCATAGATAAGAGTGAATTTGTATAGTGGAATCCTATTGCTACTATAGCATGTCATGCTAAAAGGGGAAACTCAGTTGCTGTCCAGATTGCACAGAGAGACAGTGCCAGAAGTCTTAGCAACATGCCTGGATGACATCAATTCAGTGGAGCATTCTGGTATTGTCACCAGCAAGTGAGCCTGAGCTCTTCTATTTCATCACCCAGCCGTGTTGTAAGCAGTATTGTAAAAATAGCTACACTCAGATCACTACAGCATTTGTTCAGGAAGTGTCAGTGAGATAAGAAGTGAGCCCTTTCTAAATTGAATAAAGCTGCAGCATCTGTGCCTCTGTGTGCTAATTTTTCCCCCTTTGACAAGTAGTTTGACTGTAAAACTGAAGTCACTTTCTCCAGATCTTGTTTTTGGGAGAGGTAACCCTTTGTTATGAGCTGATGACTAGGACTTACTTCCCAGTTAGTTTCCAGGCAAACCAACATTTTAATGGAGTGGTTTTCAGTCACATGCTGTGATCTGCCAGTGGTACTGGTGAGGTGTCAGAGCCACATCGTGGTGCCTCAGGGGTTTTGTGTTGGTCTGTAGCATAATGAAGCTGTTGTCTCACTGGGAAATGTAGCAATTCATCAGCAGCATTGCTGGCCTGTACACAGCCCAAACATTTTCACCCCCTTTGTTTCTACTGCAGATGCTTCAGATGAAGAGGGTCTGGAGGCAGATCTGTCTTTCATTGGGTCCCATGCTTTTGCCCGCATGGAGGGAGACGTCGATAAACAGAGACGCCTCATCCTTCAGGGACAGTTGTCAGAGGCAGCACTGCAGAAACAGCACCAGAGGAAGTGAGAATTTGCTTGTTTGTGTGAATATTTGTTAGTTAGGACCAACCCTTGTGAATGATGGTTTTGTTATCTGTAAAGCCTAATCTTCCAGCAAGCAAAAACAAGTAAAGCCTGGTGTGACCCTGGATTGATGTGGTGGCCTCTTTGGCCTGAAGGGAGAAGGGACAGGACAGTAGGAGAAAAAGGGGAGCTTGTGATGAACCCTTTAGCACAGCCAGTACATCCACCCAGCTGCCTTACCTGTTTGCCACAAGATGTCACTGTTTTGTCACCACTTTTTGTAGTGGGGTCACCTGCTTTTAATACTGCCCACTTGTTCCTGAGGCTCTGGGCAGATAGCAGAACACTTTTTTTCCATTTGATAAATAAAAGAATGCTCAGGCGTTCTCCCCCTCCCTGCCCTGGTAACCCTAACGTGCATGATCACTTCTTTAGAAGGTAATTCCATGCTGGACACCTCTCAAGGCATGGTGTTGGCTTGTTTTCTCAGATGAGACACTAAATTGTTCACCATTCAAAGGGAAAAAAAATCCATATATGACACTGGTTGCTGCATAGTTGGGTTTGTCATCTAGACTTTTAAAGGAAATTTTCTGGTTTTTTTCTCTTTTAAACACTGACATATTTAAATGGATCAGCCTCTGAGATCTTTTCAGCCCAAATGCAATGCCTCTATAGTTACTAGTTGATATGTATTAATATGTATTAATTGCCCTTGTGAAAATCATTAGGTGTGTGTACCCAAGACACTAAATTTTATTTTTTAACACTTCTTTCTTTAAAAACTTGATAGTTGCTCCACAGGTCAGAAAACAGCAACATTAGAGAGGGCTCAGTCAGAAAAAGCTTGTTTTGTCCTTTCCTTCCCATATACCTCTTCAGACTTATAATGCTAATCCACAGGAGGATTAGATCTGACCAGATGTTTTTAACTTTCTAGTTATAATCGCTGGCTGTGTCAGGCAAGAGCTGAAGACCTCTCTGACATTGCTTCTCTTAAAGCTTTGTACCAGACAGGTAAGTTTGGGGTACTGATGACTGATCTATGTTGTCTTGAAGCAAAAATATTTTCTTTGGACTTGCATATACAACAGGTGATGCTAGATAGCATAGCTGTGTTTCTGGAGAGAAAATCTGTTCAGCACTTTGGCTGATCTCTTAGGCCTCATGAAAATCCAGAGCTTACCTCGATCTTTGTGTAAATACCAAAGTTGTGTGATACCTTCTGCTCAGTAGCTGCAAATTTCAATTCTTTTGTTTGCCTTAGACAAGGCTCTGTGGGCTGCAGGAGGTCCATGAGGTGTGCTCGGGGAATCTGTGCATTGGAGTTCAGAGCCTGGTTTCTAGGAAGAATTTTGCTTGGTGGTAGAATTGCAAGTGAAGGGGGGTTTTTAAATGTTACTATTGGATATTTAGGCAAATGTGGAGTACACAGGCAACATAAAATTGCAGTCCTTAAATTTCTCAGATGTGATGGATCAGAATAAGTACTGCTATAGTGAGAGCAGTAATTAAACATATTTCCTCTGTTGGACACCAGATGCATTGTAAAAGTTCTGAGCCAGGGCTCTTTCTCCCTGGTTTGAAAGGGCCCAACTACAGAACCTGGCATGACTGAGGGAAGTTGACACATCCTTCTTTCTTCTGTAGGTGTAGATAACTGTGGCCGCACTGTGATGGTGGTGGTGGGAAGGAATATCCCTGTAACATTGATAGACATGGAAAAGGTAAGGCTTTGTAAAACTAGAGTTGTGTAGGTTACATAAGAGTCTTTGGGGAGGAAAAGTCTGATTGTAAGGATGATTCAGTGTTAATACTAGAAACATCATTTTTAGAAGACTTAGGATGTTAGCTATAAAGTGTTTCTGTAGGCAGTTGGAAATGTGTACCCTTTCAAAGCTACGTGTGCATTGGACTGACACTTTTCAGTGGGGCTAGTATGGACTCCTTTTTCTTCTCAGGAGGAAGGAGAGTTACCCTGATTCTCTAACTGCCAAGATGTGAAGAGTGAAATGTAATGAGTCAAATGTAGTTTTTCATGGAAACAGCAAGAATATATCTCCATCTGTGAGGTCAGACAGACAAAAAAGACTTCCAAATTATTACAGTCAAGTTGAAGACTTGGAATGTTGGCCTTGCTTTTGTAGCTGAAATGTGATGCCATCCAGCCTCATGGTTCCTGATTTTTAGATGAAATAAGGGAAGCATATTAAGATGTAATGCAACTGTGAAAGAGTTCTTTGCAAATACAAATTTTGTTCCTTTCTGCCTCAGGCTCTTCTGTATTTCATCCACGTCATGGATCATATTGCAGTGAAAGAATATGTCCTCGTGTATTTCCATACACTGACAAATGATTACAATCAACTAGACTCCAACTTCCTGAAGAAACTCTATGATGTTGTTGATGCCAAGTGAGTGTCAATAGGAAAAGAACATGTTCTGGTCTTCCTCTGTGCTATGCAAATATTTGTTATTCCCTGTATCTGCTTTCCCATTTATTTGTGAAAGAGTTTGGCTGGGACAAAGACCTAAATAACTAACAAAGGCAAGAAGGAAGAGGTGTTTTCTTTCCTTCAGAAGTCCATCTTTTTGACCAGAACTTCTGTCCTCTGCAGTCTCCCTTTTGGGGATGTTAGGGAGACACTCTGGTTGTATTGTCTGTCACAATCCAGAGCTGGAGCTTTTGAAGCTTGGCTTTGTTAAAGTGTGTTGCTGTTTGTCAGGGGAGAGGCTGGGGTAACAGTGGCAGGCATCATTAGTCCTTAACTTTCTGTCACTTCCTACTTGAAAGTCTGAAGGCTGTGATGTCTTTAACTGAAAAATAACCATTCTGGTTTTTTTATTATTTTTCTTTTCCTTTTACTTTTTAGTCTCTGCCCTTACATTAGATCTAACTTTATAAAATTAAATCACAGGCACTTCAGAAAAATGGTCTCTTTTGATAGTTGGCTTGTGTAGGTGACCTTAATTAGAATTCATTTCTAAGTATTTTTTTCTTTCTCCAAACCAGGTACAAGAGGAACTTAAAGGCATTGTATTTTGTCCACCCAACATTTCGTTCAAAGGTAAGGTAAATCTTAGAAAAGTGAATCTTGCATGTTGGTGGAGTAGCATGTAAGCCTGTAACATGAGGAATGTGGAGATGTACAGAAGATTCCCAAAATTAGACAGTAACTTCTGGATCCACAGTCAGAACTTGAAATTCATCCCACCTTTGATCTAGCTGTTATCTTCCAGCCTTTGTGATCAGCTGAACCCCAATGCAGTGCACACTGTCTGTGCCCTGGTTTTGTGTGCTCTTACCAGAGAGAGATGGAAGCTTTGAATCATGTTTATTTCAAAGGGAAACATCTTGTCGTTTTTTCTGCTGTCTGGCTGGCAGGGTGACAAACCATGACCAAACACTCAGGGAATTCTTTTTTGTGTAGTTCATCCTCTGGATATTTCACCTTTTCTTTCACACAAGAGGTATCTTTATGTCCTGTGTGTGGCTTCAGAGCTGCCCTAGGAAGGACAGAGGGCAGTGTCAGGCAGCAGTGAGATTAGTAAGGGTTAGAGTGGAGAGCAGCAAAGAAAGATGGGAAGAATGCCTTTGATGGACTGCAGAAAAAGCTTGTTAATCCATCCAGGAGACAAAAAAACTGAACTTGTCATGCACTAAGTTGTTACCCTTGGCTGAGACCTGTGTGGGGCAACAGAAGATGGAGCTGGTCCCCTTCTGGACTTCACACCCACTGCTCCTGTTGCAGCAGTATGAGTACTTCAGATGAACTAAGTGGCAGCAGCAGCCCTTCCTAGAATTTTTGTTTGTCCAATTAAAACAGAAATCTGATCCTCCATGTTCACATCAGATTAACCTCTGTGTTTATTCTGCTTTTTGCTGACATTAATCAAATTCAAGAAAATTATATGCCTGGAAAAACACATCTGCTTGCACATGTTCAGCAAGAGTTTCTTTAACTGCTAAATTTCCAAAGAGTCCTTTCCTTGCCTGTGCACAGCTGGGACACCATGAGACTTGGAGCTTCCTTGTTTTTATGGAGATAAGACTGGGGCTTCCCACCAGCATAGCTTCCAGTTTCTCTTAGATTATTAGTTACTCCCACAGCATACAGATCAGAGGTCTCTGTCCTAGAATTAGAGCTTCCAGCTCTTATGCTCATAAAAGTGTAGGAGCTGGCGCAGAAAATTACTAAGGTCACAAAGTTGAATGGAAAAGCTGAAGCTAGGAAGTACTAGTGTTTTAGATTCTCAGCAGCACTTCATCCCCCTCCTCTCTTCCCATATATTTCTGTTTAGTTGAGAAACACCTTTTTTGTTGTTGTAGGATGAGAACTCATCCTCACTGGTGTCTATTGCCATCTTGTCTGTCCCTTTGGAAACTGCAGTGGGACTCAACAGATCTGTAGGCGAAGCAGATGGTTGGTGGGAAGCAGGGAGGGTGAGAGACACACAGTTCTCTAACTTGCTGGAAATAGCATTGGTTTGTATCCTATTCTGGCAGCACAGCTGGAGGCAAAAGGGAATGTGTATCTTTCTGGCAGAATGTCTTTCTGCCAATCTTCTCTATAACTGGAAGGCAAGCAGGATTGCTTCTGACTGTTGCATGGACTATCAGTTTATGAAACATGATGGGGAATATGCAGCAGAAAGCATGGTGAAGAAGATTGCTGCTAAGAAGGAATGATTTTTCTCTCCCCTCCTTTTTTTTGGTTCTTTCAGGGCTCTTGTTCCCATGGAAGATTGCTAGCTCAAAAACTTCAAGTTTCTTCAAAAATGCTTGGCACATTCATCTTCCTATTTGGATCACTTACTTCCTTCCCTAGAAGTAGTAGGAAATATCCCATGCCTCAAATTCAGGAGGAAGGCCGGTGCATTCATGTGACTTCCCAAACACATCACCTTCATACACAGATCTTAAATCTGGTATAAATTGTCCCTTTCACAGCAGTATTGGATCCTGGCACAGTGGATGGCTGCCATCTGTTAGAGTTGCTTTTGCTTATTTATGGGCTGAAAGGGATCAAGAGGCTTTTCATCATGTCTTTTGGAAAATCATATGTCCCTAGAAAACCAGCATAGTTCTCCATGATTTATAGTGTCAGCAATGATTCTTTGTTCAGTTTCTAGGTATGAAACTGTTGTAAATTATGTGTTTTCTGAGGATAATTGTCTATAATACATGGTGTTTGGTGTGCAGGGGGGAAGGTTCAGCAGTTACCCTAAAGCACAGGGTAACAGAAGCAGGGTGAGCCACTGTGCAGTCCATTTTTGTACGCTGCTCCTGCCTTTCTTCATGCTTTGAGTGTTCTTGTGATCTGTGAAATGGAGCTATTCTTGTCACAAAATCATAGCAGAGGCATCACCAGTTTTGTTGGCTGGAGTGGCTCTTGCTGTGTGAGCACTTCACTGCCAGGTACCCATGAAGTGCCATCACAAGTTCCTTTGTACTCTTGCATGCGAAGTTCCTCCTGCTTGTTTTTGATAAAGCTGCTGATAGATAAAGGGATTTTGGAAGCATTTTTATGTGAATACTCTCAGCTCCCCTCTTCTGAGAGCTCTCTGAAGAAACTTTTTCAGAGCTTGTGTTCTGAACTGCACCGTAAATGGCTGGATCAGAAGCAGTCTCTCCTAGAATAATCTCTTTTTATTAATTGACTGTGAATCAACGATGTTTCAAAGCTGAAACATACCCAAAGACTCAAATTAGATATTCATAATCATCATAATCTTTGTATTTATCATGAACAGTTTTTGTTTTGTTTTTCTGTAACAGTCCTAAAAGCAGTTTCTGGGGATCAGATGCCAGTGGAAAGGTTGTTGCAAATCACTTAGGTCTTTTTCTACAAAAGATCCTTCCAATTGGGATGAAATTCCCAGATCTTACTAAATTTCTTTTTGACGTATGATCAAATTAAGAGATTAGTGACACAGCTAATCTGTGTTGCTGGTTTTTTGTGGGAGACATCTCATATATTTAACTGTGGGTTTATAGCTTGGCAGAGTGACTTTGACAGCTTTGATTTAGATTCAGAACATCAGGACAAGAAAAATGAAGGGAAACTTCAGCAGAGGTCTAGATTTTTAATTTTGTTTGGCTGTTCTGGTATAACTTACTCTACTTTCAGTGCATTAACAGAGATTTGGCTTAATTTAAAGTTTGATGTTCTGTTACCAATAAGAAAATAGCTGCTCTTGTATTGCTGTTTCTATAATCTGTGATTATTAAGAATAGAAATAATAGAAAAATTCTCCAGAAACATTTCTGCTCCCCTCCCTTCTCTCTGTATTCCTTGGTAAGATGTCAAACTGCAGTGGCTTGAGAGGGAGAAGGGGAAAAAGAAAAAAACGCTTCTCCCAACAGCAGTTTTTGTGATGGTTGCAAAAATATTCCCTATTAGGCTTTTATACATTAAACATCCATAGTGATTATGTTGATGATTGTCATTCATAACACACCTTGAAATCCATGCTACTTTGGTGCAAGATTGAGAAGATATTTTTCACTCATTAAACTGTCACTTAGTGTCACTCATAAGAGGTTTTGTTAGAACAATATAATGAATAATGGCTGCCAGTAAAATCCGTCTCCCTGCTTTCTGCTAACATAAATCTCTAATTCTGCACTCAAAATAATGAACTGAATTCAAATGTTCTTTACCTCCTTTTCTCTTTTTCATTGTTCCTTTCTCATTAAAAGAAGCTGTTTTAAGGAGGCAGCACAGTTACTCCAGGACAATTTTTGGAATTGACTTTTTCTATAATGTTGTATTCAGGCAGATCATTTTTATTGACTTAATCTTAGAGCTTATTTGAAACTCATGCTTTCCTTAAGGCTTCTGTTGCAGTATTGCTTCTTTTCTGTTAATTTTCTGCACTCAAAGCAAAACTATCAAAGAGAATGACAGAATAGTCAAGGTTATAATGGATTCTGGAGGTCATCTGCTCTGACCCCTTGCTCAAGAAAAGTCAGCAAGAGCTGGTTGCCTAGGATCATGTGATTGATCCCTAATATAAGTGTCTGTGACCTGTAGAACAGGTTTTTTATTTTCCTTCAGTCTGCCAGGAAAAGAGTAGATAAGAAATAAACCAGAAGTAATACAGAACTTAATTTTGGAGAAGGGGGGGTTTAAAAGGTAAAGCTTGTGCAGTCAATCTAGGCAGGATTAGATTGCTGTCTTACTGGTCTTCAGAAACAAAAATTCCATATCCTGTTTATACCCAAAACCAACAGAGGTGTGAATAATTAAAGTAAAATCTTGTAGAATAAGTTTGATAATTGATAAGGCTTTGATAAAAAAGGTGGTAAAACAAAAAAAGGTGGTAAAACAAAAGCTCACTCAGACAACCCAAAGCAGAAGGGAGATTTCAGTACAGCCAAAAGTCTCCTTTTCTCTCTCTCTAACTGGCCTTTCTTTCAAGTGAAAACTTGAATGTAAACAGTTGAAAATGCTTCTGACAGAGTCAAATAGGTCATTTTCTGAATTTGGAGTGAAAACATGCCACTATACTGATGGGGTTTTGAGGACAAGTAGCAGAATAGCTGTCACTCTTGGACTGCAGAAAGGGATCTTAAGCTGGCATTTGGGGGAGGAGTGAGTGTAGAGTCAGAAAACACTGGCTTGAAGCTCTCAAGACACTGCTTGCTAGCAGTTGGTGATGCATGCTTCCTGACCTTGTGGTGTTATGGCAGTGATTTTAGAGTTTCAAGTTCAGCTCAAGCCTGTTTCACTGTGGAGTATTACACCGAACTTGAAGGTTTTGCAACAGCACCTTATTAATTGATTTTTGTTGGGTTTCATTTTCAGGTCTCAGCATGGTTTTTCACAACCTTTACAGTCTCAGGGCTAAAGGAGAAAATCCACTATGTGGAAAGCCTTCAGCAGTTGTTCACAGCCATACCCCCAGAACAGATTGATCTTCCCCCTTTTGTCCTCGAGTATGATGCCAGGGTAAGTGACTGCCTGTGGCCACCATGAGTTTCTGCCCTAAGAGCAGTTCTGCTCTGACAGAGCTTTGAGGGGACTGACTTCCACATCTTAAGAATGGGGAGTAGAAAGAGGGAAGGTTCCTGAAGAGTCTGTGTTGTTCTATGTAATGATTCTCTGAATTTTTTTGTCAGCCCAAGCAGGGGGCTTGGCTAAGAAGGAGGCTGCTTTCCCATTAGAGCAGTCTCCTATGTACATAAAAGGCAGCCTGCCCTTCTTCAGCCAAGAACTGTAGCATACTACAGAACATACTAACAGCCTGTGGATAAGATAAAATTTGTGTTACCTGCTGTACACCTTATAGTGACTGAAAAAAAGAAATAGTAGCTGTGTTTCATCTTCTCTGCCCCACATGGTAATAAGCATGCAGGAAAAGAAAAAAAAAACCAAAAAAAAGAGCAGGGAAAAATGGGACAGAAGAAAGATGCTCTACCTTTGTGTTGGACCCTCTTCCTCTTCCCTTCTGCACCTCAGGTCTCTAACCAAATGGTGGAATGAATATGGCTTGCATTGGCAAAATCATTCCATAGAGTGTGTGATGTAACTCCAAAGTAGTGGCCAGGGCTGTGTGTCTGCATTAGCTTTGTCTGAGTGACTGCTGTGCCAGCATTCCTGGCTTCCTGGTGTCACAGCTTTGGCTTAATGGCAAAAGTTTAACTTGCACTTTTTGCTTAAAACGCGGGCGTAAACAAAACCTGTGTTTGCCTGTTTACCAGGAGAGTCCTCTCCTGGGTGAATTGTGGCAGTCACTGTGCTCATGGAAGACAAAACCAGAATACCTAATTATTTCTGCCTCTGTGCCACTATCATTCCACCAAGGTGTATTAAGACTCCTGTTCAGCTGCTTATTCTGTTCTCATTGCAGGAAAATGGGCCTTACTATTCTTCTTATCCTCCATCCCCTGACTTGTGATCCGCAGTCCTGTGATGCTGCCAGTTTCCCATGGATCCAATGACCTGATGCCTGCCAAAACCTGTGCATTTACCCATGTACAGAATTCAGAGAGAGGGTTTTCCTCCCCCGGCTCTGGTATTTTTTTACTGATGAGATATTTTCAAGCACTCAAGCAATCAGAGAACTTTATGCCACTGTGAACTATTTCAAATATATTTATCCAATGGAAAAGCTGATTTAAAGATCACTAGATGCATTTTTTTGTTTGTTTGTTTTGTTGTTGTTGCTGCTGTTGTTGTTTTTTGAAGCTGTTACATTATTTTTCTGAAGAGACTTTCTCTTTTCTGGGAAATCCATCAAAAGCCCTTGACCATGTTTTTAACTATTACTATTTTCCAGCTCTGTTTGTAATACCCATTTCTGACTGGTCTGTACAAATACTGTGTAGTACCAGCCTGACACATCACTCATCATATGGTCTGTGTTTCACATCTGATTACTTTCCCTCTCTGTTAGTACTGATTACTTTAGTCTTGACCCAGCAAAACTATCTGGAATTGGGAATGCCATGTCTGCAGGCTGACAAAGTACTACAGCCAAGCCAAGATTACTCCAAGATTTAGTCCCATAAACTGCTAGGTGAGCTAGGAGCCTTGAAAAAGTCCCTGTCAGTTTTCATTGGATGATGTGAAGGACCATGTCAGGATGCCACTACCCTCCCAGTAAGAATAAAACTGAAAAGCATTTGTCGTTTCTTTTCTCTAATTATACTCATTTATGTTCTCTTGTGCCCTGGCCAGATACGTTTGTATAAGTGGATGCCATCTGCCTAAACTGTACATGGAGGGGAGGGGGAAATTGTGACTCCAGCCCCAACCTCTGGTGGCAGAGATTGTTTCTTGGAGATATCAGTGTCCCTCTGATTTCCTGTTACACTGAGACTCACTGATTTTTGATTGTCATGATATATGCAAGAAAGCTTAGCCACAGGTCACTTAAGGAACTGGAGATGAGAAATGTTTTAGGGCTGCCCATGGAAAGCTAAAAGAGGAAGGAGAAGACTCCCTTGTAAAATATAATCAGGGATGGCAGACCCAAGTGCAGAAGGATTAGATCCTTGGTAGGAAGAATATCACAACACTACTGAATAAGAAATTTTCATTATTTGATTCTAGCTGCTTTCCTGCCCCAACTTCTTTCTTCCAGTCTCTCTTTACCAAAATTCAGTTTTCCTTGTTTTCCACTTCTACAATAACTACGTTACTTAAGCATAAGCAGAAGTTGTGAGATATCCTAGAAGGTGGCTATTCGTGCCTGTTGAGCTGGTTAGAAGTTATACCCCTCTCTTGTTTAAAGATACTGTAAAATGGTAGGATAATCAGGGGGAAAATTCTCTTGGTCACCTAATTGCATGATTTCTGTTTGCAGCCAGAGAGTTTGGGCTTTTGTAAGTTAGGAGTGTAGTGCAAGGCCATACTGAGTTTCCTTTCTTTCCTGCCTTTGCCTCCTGGCTTAGTGTTGTGTTTATCCTGCACATATCCTCAGCACATTGGGATATCAATTGCTGTGTCAGTCACAGATTAGGAGAATCACTTGCCTGAGCTTTAACAGTCACATATATATAACATCAAAAAAGCAAGTGGGTTTGCTTTCTAAGTGTCCTTCAGGGTCCTTAAGTGATTCCATAATCGCATCCAAGGTGCTGCTAAAACCTGGAAACTCCAGCACAATGGAAAACTCCCTTAGTGTTAATACTTGGGAGCACTGCACCTTATGGTCTGTTCACATGTGATTGATTCAGCACTTTCTTGGTGGCTTTGGAGAAGGAAACAGCAGCAGTTTGTACAGAGCAGCTCCCACGTGTCCCTCCCGCCTCTTTTCACCTGGCTGTTTACAGCTGCCCTTGCCTAGTGACTTTTATAGCCAGCACTGAATTTTCCATGCTTCTCTAACGATTTGTGCAGCTTCCCACCCCCGTTAACCATCTGCTGTTTTTCACACCCGTGGCATTTCCAGTGGGGCTGTTGCAGAACTGCAGGCGTGCACTTAATGGGCAGATTAAAGGGGATTCAGAGCTTATTGTGGAAACCAAACTCTCGGCTTGACAGTTTTTAGATGCTTTCTGTCCCTTTAGCTCACAGATGGCTCAGAGTCATAAAATCTAAACAGTTCTTGTTAGGACTCAGTCTGCACGTTTTCCAAACGTGCAGTCATTTTCGGAAATTATTTGGCTCAGTGAAGTGTGAATGTGCCTCCAGAGCACTTGCAAAGCAGAAAGGGGATTTTGGCACTGTGCCTCTTATTGTGTATATTTTTCCCTTGAAAGACTTTGCTTTGAATCTTTTTTTTTACCCAAGTCTTGCAAATCTCAGTGGCAAGACAGACCTGCATTGTGCTGCAAAGATCCTGCATTTTCCAGTGAGTCTGGAGTTGTGACAATTTACCAGTTTTATGTTTTTAATGGAGACATTTAAAAATGTAATGTGACAGTAAAAAAACCTAAATCATTGAAATGCTCAGGATATTCACTGCTATTAAAATGTTTCATTTCTTAATTCTAAGATGCAAAAACTGCATTAAACCAGCTGAGCTGCATTTGTTTTAGGCAGTGATAAACACTGGCCTGCCCTAGTTAAGGGTGGACACAATGCTTTCCTCTGGAAGGCAGCCAGGGAGGCAGTCTGTGCATGTCGTAACTCTGCAATTTATCATCCCTACCCAGTGTGGCCACTGCAGAATTAAAAGTTCTGATGCAGGGTTTATTGCCTCGTTTAAACCCTTCTTACACCATCTGCAGGCTCAAAAAGAGGAGTCTCCTCTGAGAAGTGTATTAGTGTAATTATGAGGGTCATTATTCACCTCAGCACGGCCCAGGGTGTTGCAGTGGTAGAGTGGCAGCGTTGTTGTCAGTAAAATTGAGCTGTGGTGCTCAGGCACTCCTTGGCCGCTCCTCTTCTGACAGATCCTTTGTTCTCTCACTGACACTGCCATTAGATGTCTTAAGTCTGGCCGTGGACAGATGACTCTCAGTGGCTGGGCTTACCTGTTCTCATTTGCCCAGGCTGAGATTTTAGCAATTGCCAAGGCAGTGACGTAAATTACCTTGTGGCTGCTGCTCCTGTTGTGTGTTGTGCTGATTTCTCAACTGCATGCTGTTGGGAAGGGGCAAGAAGTTGTGGGCAAAGTCAGAATGTCTCCAGGCCTTTGAGCCAGGGTGAATTTATAGTCACAGAACGGTTTGGATTGGAAGGGACCTAAAAGCTCATCTTGTTCCATCTCCCCTGCCACGGGAAGGGGCACCCTTCACTAGACCATGTTGCTCAAAGCTCCGTCCAACCTGGCCTTGAACATTTCCGTGGATGGGACATACACAGATTCTCTGGACAACCTGTTCTTGTGCCTTGTTTGCCATGTACACTTGGACCTGAACTGCTTCTTTTCTTCCTGTGCTCTCCTGCTCACAAAAATCTGAGGGTGAAAACAGAGCTACTGAGTTTCGTGGACATCTCTTCCCCAGTGGTTGCCTGAACCCCTGTTTTTCCTACTGCAGATACCTCTGTTGCCTCAGCTTTGCAGTGAGCGAGGCCTTCTCTCCAGTCTGTCCCTGAGCACTCCTGTGGCTGCAGTGCTGCACAGGATTAGCATCCTGCTGCTGAGAACAGACACTCCATATGAAATTAATTTAGATGGTTCTGCTATTCAGCAAGCTGATACCAGCCCTTCTCCCCTGTCGAACTGAAAAACAAGAGCAAAAGGAGTTACCCCCTTTCCTTGGCCTCTCTGGGATGAATCTCCTGTTACATTTGTGACCAAGCAACCAGCTAGTCCTGATGTGAAATTTGTTTGCACCTCTAGGTGTAATACAGGAATTCCTGACTATGTTGATTCTGGCTAAATAGGAACTGATCCCAATGACTTCTGTTAGCAAGTGCAGTCTTGGGAGAGTAAGGGAATTGTTTCAGCTGTGTTTGGGGAAGAGGGTAAGAAAAAAACTACCTGGAACAATTCAATTTGTGATCCTCCAGTGCCAGGGAGGACTAACACCAATATATAGCCAGTACTCCTAAGGCAACTGGCCCACTGGCTTATCTGCAGTCTCCCCCAGGAAAGTAAAAATCCCCTAATTAGAGGGATGAACAACGGAGTACAGAGACTAGCAATGTGCATAGTCCAGTCTCTGCGCTAGGCTAAGGTGAAGATGTGGGTGAGCTAAAGCAGCCCTGAGCCACACTGGACATAGTGGAGCAGGTAGAGGCAAGCAAACCTTCTGCAAGGTGTGAAATGAGAGAAAGATGTTTCGTGCCTCAGTATTGCGATACAGAGCCTTCTTTGCTCATATGCTTAAAATTAAAGCAGTATGTGAGGTGGTGGGGAGGGTGTTCCCCTCTGGTCCCAGAGCTAATACAGCTCCCTCCTCCCAGAGAAGAGGGGAGAGTGCTGTGTAAAGGTTAAGGACTGCAGGGATTAAAATGCTGCTGCCCTGGGCCCTCTGCACCATGGCCTCTGCCTCTTTGAGTACCAGGTGGATTTCTGATATGCAGTCTACTGCTTGATTCTACAATCCCCCTGAAATATTTTAAATGGCAAAACCATTCTCAATATGTATAACTGAAAAAATGCCAAGATTCCTAATGCAATTTAGACATAGCTATGGAGGAGGTGGCTTTGCTTGGAAGGACATTATGTACAGAAACGAGGGGAAGGGGATTGTATCAGATGATCCACAGCAGCCTGTCTGCCAGCACAGCATCTGTTTTTAATCGGTCAATCAGATCCTGTTTGAAGCCTTTCTCAGCTGTGCTTCCCTTGAAAACCAGATTCCTCATCCAGATGTGGCAGGACTGCTTGCCATTACAGCGTGGTTAGCACAAGAGCAGCAAAACTCTAAATGTTACTGTGTGCTCAATGCTTTCACCAAGAGGTTATGAGAAGGTCCTTGCTCCAGGGAAGATGTAGGTAACAGAGCCTCTTCTCCTTCAGTCCTCACATCTACTGTAGTTTATTCCTCTCCTTTTTTTGGGGGGTAGCAAGGAAGGTTGTTAAATTCCTAACCTTGTGCTGTGGAACGTGTCAAAAACAGTTCAGCGTCCTCTAATGGTGATGCTTCCGAGTGGAACTGGTTTTGGGAGCAGGATCTGGCTTTGTATCCAGGTAGTCAGTAATGGCAGGAGTAACCTGAGTCAGGTCCTGCAAGAAATGGCCTGTATAGACTGTTCCTGTACTAGAACCAGTTCTGCACTGTGTCAGTCAGTGTGGGCCTGACACATCTCTTCCTGGTACCTGCAGCTCCTTTGCTGCCTGCACATGTGATTTTCAGATCCATCCGCTAAGGAAGCTGTGATAGGCTTCATCTCAGTCCATTGGGAAGGTCCTGTAACTCACTGGGAACTGACACAAATGGCAAACAGAGGAAAGGCTCAGCATGATCATTTACTCTTGCTGCACTGTTATTTTTCAGAAAGCAAAAGCAATTTTTTAGTAGTTGATAAGAAGAATGATTTATTCATTGGTCTTTTAATGAAGCTCTGGAGTGATGTACTCAACACCTCTTCTGGGACCAACTGTGTGGCCTGTTGCAGAGCAGTAGGGGTCCTGTGTTGTCTGTCTTTTCCCAAAGAATACTCCAGTGTGCCTGGGACCTTCAGGAAAGGGGATTCTGGGTGTGACTGAGGAGTGCTTTAGGTAAAAGGGTCTTCATGGTTGCCATAAACCTGAGCTGCTGCCCAAGCTGCAGTCCTGGCCTGGCACATGGATACTGCATGGTCAGTGCAACTGAGCTGTAATTGGGCCTTGTGCTTGAAGAAAGGGCTGGAGGTCAAGTTTCAAATGTGGCCGTAGGGCTACTTTATCAACAGGAGCATTCACAATTGAGTCTTGTTTGTAGGTTTGGTTCCTAGCACGACACTCTAACAAACTGACCTCTACCAGAAAGCAAGCTCCTGCTGCACAGGAGCAGACAGAAATATTGGTATGCGAGTGTCCTGCCCTGGGGGTAGGTACCCATCCTACAGAACAGATCCAGTGTCTTCCATCAGTTTATCAGCTTCTTCCAGTGAAAGAGATGTTTGCAAACCCTGATTGTCATTCTCACCAGAATGTTTGTAAGGAGCTTGTAACTCGTGTGGTTTAAAGGTTTAATAGGAGCATCTGGCTGCCATCACAACTTGGACACACTCAGGCATTGCTAATGGTTTGGCTGGAAAAGCCATTTTTACATCATCTGAACAGGTTTGCTTATTTGGAAGTACAATGTTACCCTGTCTGTCCAGAAAGGACATTTCAAAGGTGGCTTTGCATGTTGAAGACAAACACCAATGAACATCTCCACAGGAATAGGGAGGGTGCAGTGTGGCCCCATGACTCAATAAATAGTGATAGTAAGGGAAAGGCCTGACTGGGGTTCATTATCTCTGCTGGTTCTCTGGCTCACTGATCCATTGGCATCCTCTTCATTGGATGCAAACTGAGCAGTTTGGGGCAGGTGAATCCTCAGCATTTGGAACCTGTTCTCTTCAGTAGCTGCCAGCAACAATGAGTGAAGCATAACACAGCTGCCCTCAGGGTAGTATAGATCCTATGTGGATTTAGGAATTCCTAAAAGTTTTTGGGCCACTTCTTCAGCAAGCTGCAAGGTCCCAGAGATGAGCTAGTAATGGGAGGTTCCAAAAGAGAGTCACTGACCCAGCCTGGCAAGTGCTCACCCGAGCACAGAAGAGTGGAGAAAGAAACCGTAGACCCTGAGGTCACTTGAACCTGCCACTGTCGGTAGGTAAAGCCCCATCAATCCAATCCATCCAACCCTTGGAGTCTGCCAGCAAGGGGAAAACTGAGAGAAAACTGCTGGGCGTAGCTGAAACTCACCCTGACAGTGCTCTGCATTGCAGGCCAGGAGCAATCCCCCTCTTCTGGTCCCAGCAGACTTCAGAGCGTTCTTCCAAAGGTGCTGGACTGAACATTTCAGTAAGGTGAGCCTCTCTGATTTGTTACGAAAACACATCCAGGAGCTTCCACACACTGTCAGTAGGAAATAAGAACTTGCTAAGAGGCTACTGAGCAGAGACCAGCTAATGGTCAACATCATGGTCTGAATGATAACATTGAACAAGAATATTTTGTAAGGCCAGAGCCATAAAAGAGAGAGCACTAAGCAGAAGAGCTGCTCTTTTTTGAGACCAGACAAGAGCAGTTGAAAAATGCAAACATATTTTATGGTAATGGTAGGATAGCTTCTTTTGGCAGATCCCAGTGAAGCAGCTACGTTGAAGGGAAATGCTCCATGTCCTGTTGTGGTGCCTTTGTTTGCACTTGAGCATCTCTTTGAACTGGACTCTGTTACAGCCGTACACCAGAACATTTCTGAGGGGCTGATCCAAGAATTTAAAAAATAACAATAATAATAAAATGTTAAACCCCAAGAACTGATGACTATGAAGCAGAAAATGCAGAAATGTTCTGCAGTCTGGTGCAGAGGCAGCCATCAGTGGGACCTGCTGATGTGCCAGCCCAGGACAGCAGAGCCCAGGAGTGTGGGATGGGTGCTCCGTCCATCAGAGCATACTGAGACCCAAAAAAATGGAGCAGATGGAGTTTTTGCAGATGGACTGACCATAAGTAAAGATGCCCTTTTAGACATTTTCAGAGCCACTGGTGCAGTTAGGCAAATTCTCTTTTGCTGCATGACATTTAAATATCTCACTCTGTGCATTGTGATCATCACTGCTACCATTAGCCAGCAAAGCTGGTTACACACATTACAGAAACCACAGCACAGAAGTAATTCACAATCAGCAATGAACTTTCAAAAGGAGTTACTAAAAATAGATGTTGTGGCTGCCCCCCTGCAAAACCCATTGCTCCCTCCTGCCCCATCTTCCAGTAGCCTGCTTCCAAGGGGCTCAAAACACAGCACCTTTTCTGCCCCTGGTTTGGAAAGGCTTGTCAGTGTTTGCTGGTAGATGTGAGTTATTTTATTGATTCAGAGTAGCAGCAAGCAGCACAACTAGAAATAGTCCTTACACCTGTGGAAAACACACTGCAGCCAGCGGCAAGGTTTCCTGATGCAGGGCTGCTTCCTTAGGCTGGCCTTGCAATGCCCATCAGCCAGCCTGAGGGAATACACCACAACCCTGGACCAGCTAGCAAGGACACAGGGGCAGCGAGCAGTTCCTGTGCCCCCCCACCCCACAGAATGGCTCACTGCAGTTTTCAGCCATCAAATCAAATTTGATTGTGGAATCAAATATGCTGAGTCCAGACATGTCTTGAGGGGCTTTCAGCTGGGGTTTTTGGGGTGAGGAAGAACAAAGCTGTTTAGGACGCTCCAATTGTTCTTTGATGTGTCCCAGCATTCGTGACTGGAGCGTGCGCCTGCACCTGGGCACTGCTGGGGAGGTCAGAGCCGTGCCCAGGGCTGCTCTGCACAGCTGGGAGCTCAGGCTGCTCCGAGCCTCCATCTCCAGCTGCCAGCATCCCGTGCAGTCTAAACAGCACAGAGTTTGCTGTGTCTGAAAAATCCCAAGAGCAGAGCAGCTGCAGCCACTCCAGGACAGCACTAAAGGGACGTGCACATGAATCCAGAGAGAATTATTCTTTTCTCCTGGCGCTGCAGCAAGCCCTAATGAGAAGCAGCCCTCACGAGCTTTTGAAGAATGAACTCACCAGGAGACTCCTCTGCTCTGATCGGCCTCCAACCCTCTCATCTGCTCAGGAGAAATAATAAACTGGGACATACGAGTTATTTTCATATGCACAGTCGAGTAACCTCACATGGGGAGGACTGGCAGGGAGGAGGGGGCAGTGTTGGAGCTGCTCTCCCAAGGATCAGGCAGTGCAACAGGGAGCCTGCACAGCCCACAGAAGTCTCTCAGTTCCTTTGGGAAGATGCAGGAGGGGGTCAGGGGAATGAGGTTTCTCAAGGCCAAAAAAGCTGTTGTTTTTTTAACCTGGGCTCAGTTCTGGTTCATGCAGGCTGATTGCCTCGGGACAGATACACAGCATGGCCAGGCACATCACAGGTCCTGGATATCTGCTTGCGAGTGCCCAGAAAAAGAGATAGAAAGAACAGGGTTGTTTTCAACAAAAGAATAAACTTTGAGGATACTATTTGACGGCCCAAACTGTGTTACTTATAGGGATTTCCGTGGTTTTTTTTTTTAATTTTAAATATTTCACTTTTTTAAACCTTATTATTTTTCCTTTAGCATTTGCTTTCCTGCTGGCAGACAATTTTTTGAAAAGTCACATCCATTTAACTTCCATCCATCCTACTTTTACTACTTTCCAAGCCACACAAGGAGTAACTGACTTTTTATTCTGGAAAACAAAATAATAAATAAAATGAGAGGGATGGCCCTGAGCCTGGCTCTACACAAATGCAACTACATGTAATTGCAATTGCCTCTTTTTTCCAAGACTAAGAGCAGCAATGGAGCTGTCTCCCTTTTCCCCCTCAAAGTTTTAGCATCTAAAGCTCCATTCATATTTTGCAAAAGCCCCTCAGCTGGGCAAAGCCAGTGATCCAACAAGCACAATGTTTTCCAAAGAAAATTTCAATCCTTCCCAAGAGGGAATCCATGTCAGCTAAGCTGAAGTGTCCTCCCTAGGTAGAAAAAGGGCTCTTTCTGTGGAGTGAGTCAGCCCTTTGCAACATTACTACCACAGACAAAGTCAAGGGGTGACAATCTCTTGTGATTTCCAAAATGCCACAGACAATTTGTAGCTCTGGTGAGTTGTAGATGTTGTAGAGCTTTTGTTTTCTGGTATGTAAAACCCCCATGGTAGGCAAGAAGGGACTTGGGTTTGGGGTTTTTTTAATAGAAAATTTTAAATATATATTTGCTGTTTAATCCTGAATTGAGTTCTCCTTGCATAATCTGCTTACCTTAAGATCTCCTGTCTCACTCCTGTTTCCTGCAAGAAGATGGACAGATAAACAGAGGTGGAAACCTCATCCATTGCTAACTGAAGCAGTGACCACTCTTGAAGTGCTTCTTGTGACCACTTGCCAGACATCTGGAGACAAACAGCTGCTAAAAGGAACCAACATAAAACATGGATGTTTTGAATTGTTTGTTTGACTAAAATATTTTTGAGCCTCTTGGTTGTTCTTGTTTTTTCCCCTTGCTTGAATTGTGTCAAAAGTCTTCCAGGAAAAAGAGAACAAACAAGATTTAATTTCCTAAATATAATAAAATGAAAAAAAAAAAAGAACCCCAAGTCTGCCAAAGTTACAGGTATTTGTATCTGCTTCTAAAGAAACTAACAACCTAAACCATCCCCCAAACAAAGCAACTGTCCTCCTTCCTTCCTCTCGCATGATGGGCTAGAAAGTCAACTCTCCTTTCTGGTTTAATGCTGCTTTTCCAAGAGAAAAGATGTTTTCAGGTTGGAGACAGAATGAAATGGGCTAATTTATGCCAGTAATTTCTGCTGAGACTTCCAAAAGCTTGCCCACCAATGCACAGAACAGTAGAATCATAGGGCTTAAACCTCTACCTGGCAAATCTCCAAAGGCAAAAAATAAAGGATAAGCAAAGTCACATTTAGAAAATTCATAAACCCACTGACTGCAGCCTGGAACGCCTGATGCAGAACAAATGTCATCATCTCACCAACCCAACAGAATGGCCAACTGAGTCAGCCAAAAAGTGACTAAAAAACTTCCAAAAAACCCTAGTTTGGACTTCTGGAGGTTTTTCATAAGTTCTTTCAAAAGGTAATCTCCAGACACCTGGAGTGTATGGATATAGGCTTGTAGGTAATTTTTTTCTTTCTATTCATTCTGCCTTGTGGTATTTAGCTTAAAGATTATTAAAAGATATTAGAAGCTTCCTTGCTAGTGTCAGGCCATATGGACTTTCCTTGTTGGTTCCTGTGCCATAAGTTTGAGTGAAGCCCAGAGAATCCTGTCTGCTGAGGTACAAGGGGAGAAATTCTGCCATGGAGACCAGGCAAAGGGGTAGAAATGGACAGGCATATTTGATCAGGCTTCCAGAGCAGTGATTGAGATTAGTGAGCCTAAAGAGGAGGTTGATTTGGGTTGAGGCTGGAGGGACACCTCTGTGAAAGCACCAGGCACAGTTTCTCTTTGACACCCCAGCATCTCCCATGCTTTCACAGCTGGACCAATCCCTTCCTGCCTGGGAACAGCAAACAGCAGCTCAGTAAACCCAACTATTTATTATTTTTGGCCCACTATAACTGATGGTCCTAACTGTCTGGGCCAGCAAGAGCTGCCCCAGTGACCTCCCCAGCAGGCTCTGGCACACGAGTGACACATCCCAAGAGCTGCAGGCACAGCCCAGGATGCCAGCACCCAGGAGAGGGGTTAGTGCCATCACTGCCTCCTGGGGACACAGCTTCTGCAGTATCCTGAAACATGATGTGACTCTGGAGCTGCAGCACACCTTAGGGATTTTTTTCCCCTTTCTGGGATAAATGCCCAAGTCACACAATCCTGGGGATGCACATCGGGGCAGCAAGCACTGCAAGCAGCTGGGAGCTCCCACCCAGGGCCTCACCAGAAGGGCTATGGTGGGAAAAGGGTCCCATCCTGGCATGGAGCCTCATCTCACGGCTTCCTCAAGGCCTTTTCAGGATCTTTTCCTCCAGGACAAAATGTCAACAACCTGGCACACAGCTGATGTTTAGTCTGACCTGGCTGCTGTGTCTCCAGTGCTCTGCTGCCTCACAGGGATCACTGGCTCTCAGGCATTTTGCACTGCAGAGCTCCCAGAGGTTGACTGGGCAGCAGGGTTACAGCAGCTCCTCAGCACCAGTGCTGGCTTCCCTGCAAGCTGAGAGGCAGCTCCTGGGGTCCCAAGTGCTGGTCCAGCCAGGAACTCTGGGGTACTGGCACCCAACCTGGGACAAAGCAGTCAAGAGGCTCAGCCAGCACCATGAACTCCATCAGATGCACCACGTCTGCCATCCGCAGCTGCCAATCTCCACAAAAAGCTCTGACTTCCCTTCAAAGAGTCCTGTCCTGTTGCAAAACAGAGGCACTGGCCAAGGAACAAGTTACTCACTCCATCCCCTGTGCCCTGTCACTCAGACATGGGAGCACAAACCCTCCTGGCATCACAAGGACCTTCTGGTAGGATCACACATTGGGCTATTCCACATTCCCAAAGGAACAAGCACCTCTGGGAACCACACACACTGATTTTTCAGATCAGTTACTGAGATGGACCCTGAGCAGCTCAGAACCTTCCTAAGCTGGTAACCAGGATCACCCACACATTGCTCCTCCAGGGTGATGGGAACATCCCCACCCAGACACCCAGCAGCCCCAGGCTCCCCAGGATGGGATGAGGATGAGCACAAGAAGCTCAGGCTGTGGTGGCACTGGGCACATGCAGGACTGGACTTGGGGCTGACAAACAGCACTGAAGAGCTGAGCATGGAGCAGGTGCTGCATCAGCCACAGTCCTTGTTGCAGGACACCACTGAAGCAGCACGTGCCCATCATCAGGCTGGATCATGGAAAGAGCAGCACATACAGGATTTTGCTGGTGTGGGGCATTTTATTTGCAAGTCACCCCACAGCTTCCCCAAGAGCTGGGGGGTTTGAAGGCATCATGCAAAACCTCTGCTTAGACCCTCACCTAACTCAGCCAGGCTGCCTGGGTGTGGATCAATTTGACTGTGTCAAACCCTGCAGGTCACCAAGCTTACAGAGAGGGATGGAGATGGAGCAGAGTCCTCTACTATGGGCTCCATGCTGGCCACAGCCTCCACCTACCTACTGGTGCTCAGGTGAGAGCACAAAAATAGGGGCAGGAGAGGTTCTGTGGGGTGTAGGAGTGTGAGAAAGCAGTGGGGCAAATTCCTTTTCTGAGGTGCAGAGAGGCAGCTTCAGTTCCCATGCTGTCTACTGGCATGAGGGGAGAGGAGGAGGAAGATGGAGACCAAAGCATCTTGCAGAAAGGGGGTATCTACAAGGCTCACTCACTCACACACCCCAGGAAAAACCTACTTTAGGCACTTGGCTGGAAGTCCAAGTGCATGGGCAGGAGGATGCAGCCAGTTTCTCTCTCCTTTTATTATTATTATCAGCACCTGGGACACTATGAAAGCTTTCTGCAGGCTGCACCTGGCCCTCCAACTTCATTCCATTTTAGCTGCTGTGTCCTCTCACAAAGCTGCTATTTTGAGTCAGAAAAGGGTATTGAGAGAGCAGCTGTTTCCAGCCACAAGCCCTGCTGCACCTCCTCCCTGGGTCAAAAGCCAGCTGGGATGATGGAGCAGGTCAGGAGAGGGATGTGCTTCACAGGATGCTGACAGCCCCCAAGTGTCCTGGCTTTACTGTAACCAGGAGGCTCCTTTTTCCAAATATTTTCCCTTATAGCTCTAACTCCCCAGGAAATCTGACCTCTCCTCCAGGACAACAGGATGGCCACAAAACTGGGAAGCCAAGCACGTGCAATGCTTTCAACAGAAAATATCTTCTGCTGGGACTGCTGATGTTTTGGTGGTCCCTACTTGAGCACAAGCCAGCTTTTGCCTAGATCTGGCCCTAGGAATGCTCTAAGCCTGGCCCTGTGTTCAGAGTTTTCCCTTTCCATTTTCTCAGGCCATGTCTGACACACAGGTAGCTCATCCCAAGCCATGCCCAAGCCTACAGAGAGCTACAGGTGGCTCTCCTCACGCAGAGCAATGCCTAGGACAGCCCAGGAGCACGGGGCCCATCTCTTCCAGCAGCTCCCTGGGGCTCAGACAAGCAACAATTTATCAGTGGGAAACACAAGCATAAACCCCTGTTAGCCCCATGTTAGCTCAGAAAGCCAAACCCTACCAGGGAGGGGATGTATTTCTCTGCTTAATTTTCCCATAGTATAGGTCTTCTCCCCAGGGAGGGGTGAAGAAACACACACTGCAGGACAGTGGAAACCTTCCCTGTAACATCTTCCAGGTACCAAGAGAGACTGGAGCCACCCTGGCCCATGTTATGCCTCACCAAGCCAATCTTCGCACCTTGTGAAAGCTATGGCCAGATCTGCTAGAGAGGCCAAGAAGAGGGGCATAGCCCCTCAACTTTTGGTTTCTGAGCTCTGAAACTTTCTGTTTCTGAGCCAGCTACAAGGCTGCTCCAAGCTTCCAGCTGGGGTAGTGCTTAGCTGTTTTTGTAGGAGCAGCAGAGGCAGCAATGGAGATTGGGAGATGGGACTTTCATGGCACTGGACATGCCACCATGCAGGGCACAGTAAGACTCCTGTCCTGCATAGCAACAAGGCTGCCTGTGACAGGCTGTTTGGCTGTCTGAAGTCTAAATTTGGCCCTGTGGCCAGCACCAGCTTCACTGCTAAGAAGCCAAGTTAAGGGGAAGCAAAAGCCACAGGGGCTGTGACACCTGTTCTGCCTCACCGTTTCACTTGTGTCACTCTCAGGAGACCTTGAGTTGCTATATTTGAGCACTGATTATGTCCTAGCTCTGTTCTTATCCTTGTTTGTGAAGTTTGACTGAGTTCACACACTCTTGTGTACACAATGTGCCACCCTCCGGCTGCCAGGGAGCACTCACAGCTGGCTGGGGTTCCCCCCTCCACCACAGCTCCTGGGGAGGATGGAAATGCTGTCCCCAGGCCTTCTGCACCTCCAGCACCCCAGTGCACACGGGAAACCAGAGAGGAGCTGCTGAAAGCCCAGAGCTTTCACAGGCAGACCAAGAAAAGCCATCTGTGTATTCCAGCTCCTCTCTTCCACTAGCATTTCCCTGCCAGGCTGATCCAGTTGTCACCTCTCTATCCTTAGTTATACATTCTCCTTCTGATATTTTCTTTCACACACTGGTATCACACTCTTCCATGCAAACATCTACACAGCATGGTCTACCCATTTCTTTTCTACCACATGTCAAGGGGATCAGAAGTTACATGTTAAAATACTGCCCAAATGGTGCTGCAAGATTCATAATGTGGTCCCAGGCCCCAGAGAGAAAACAGCCTGAAACAGGGCAGGCAGCTCACACTGTAACATGGAAGAAGAAGGGGGAATCTACTGTTCAAAATAAACATCCAGGTAAGCACTGTCTTTTGAGGGTTCTCAGCTGGCTGGAAACAAGTCCTTCATGGATTTTGATCAGCAACAACTGAGTGCAAGGTGGGAGCTGAGGTGGGAAAGCTCTTTTTCTCATATTTGTTCTATTATAGTCCTAGACCTCAGTTATCTCTTCTGTGCAGCTGTCTACTAAAGAGGATTTGCCTGGAGACTGCTTGTCTGTGCTTTTTGAGGAAGAAGCAAAGAAAAACTGCTTCATGGGGAGCATAGAGGTGAGCCTGAATGGACACAGAATAGTGAGAACCAAAAAAAGGAGATTTTCCTGTGGGACTTTGTCCATTTTCTCCTCTTTCCTTCTCTTTTCAGGTCTCTGTCAAATAAAACTGGGGTTAAAAGAGTTTCTCCTCTCATGCTGAAAGGCAAATTAGTTGGTCCTTATAAGACTCTCTCAAAGGGCTACATGAAATGGTATCAACAATTTGGAAATTCTACACGGGTCACTGAGAGCATCACAGAATATTCTTATTTGTTAGGAACCCGCAAGGATCACTGAGTAGTTGGATGCACAGTGTTTGTACAGGTGACAGGTGCAAGAAAAGCCCTGAGAAGTTTAGACATGAGGCTTCATCTGGTGCTGAAGAAAGGGGCTGTCTTCAGAAAGACTGGTGGGAACAGCTCCTGGAAAACAGGCCCTCCCTCTAGAGCCTTCCATTCAGACCGGGATCACATGGAGCATCCCTCCCCATCTCCTTGCTGGTTAAACCACCCCCGCACCGTCTCTGACTCATTTTTGGGAGATTTCTCCATCAAATGAGGGAGTTCTGAAAAGATATAATTAGCTCTCGTCATTAAAGGACGCGTGCAACACCCAAACGTCCTACACACACGCACGGACACCTCGCAGACCCGCCCGTGTGACCACGGCAGCCCCCGCGGGGCCCGGCCGGTGTCCCGGGAGTGTCGGGCTGTCCCCGCCGGGAGCTGGGCGGGGCCGGGCGCTGTCCGCGGTGCTGAGCGCTCCGCGGGGCCCCCCGCGATACAGGGACATCTCTGCTGCTCGGCCCAAGGTGGGTGACAGGGAAAAAAACCCAACCAGCCAACAAGAAGGAAAAAGAAATTTTAAAAATCTAAATTGGAATTTAACAGGAAAATTAGTTTGATGTATGTTTTTTCTACACCTCCTACCATTATAGGGGTTCATCTTCCAGTCTCATTGAGCTCATTACAGTGGGCTTTAGCTGAAGCTGTCATCTCTCTTGCATACACAGCTCTTAGTCCATCTAATATATTCCTTCTAAAGAACTTTTCCCATTTAAAAATGTATTTTTTTCTCCACAAATTTTTTTTCCTATCCATCTTCCTCAGAATTTCCTCCTGTTGAGATATTAGGCTTTTAGAGACACATCACAATATCCCAAACCACTGGCAGGAATACTCTGTTTCATATCCGAAGGGTTCTCATTTGGATAGTCTAAAACAATCTTCCAGACCCCTGGATGCCTCCTGGCTGGACCAGTCTCAGGTGTGTGGCCACCAGCATGGTCTCAGCACTTAACTGGTTTTCTCCTTCTGGCTCCTAAATGGTTTGGAGTCATTTTCATTTGGAAATGAGGAGTCCTTAAAGTTCGTGGGGCTGACAATAACTTTACCCCAGCAAAGGTAATTGGAGAAAAATGGTTAAGAGCCTGGACTGAACGTGCTTGAAAGATGTGAATTGTTCTGTGACAAAGCTCTGGCCTCTGAGTCAGACTTTTCCCCTGAACCTCTGCTCCTGCTATGGCAGCAGCACTTCCTGCCACATTCAGACATGGGAAAAAACAAAAGTTAGGACAAGAGGGTCACTCAGCTCCACGTGAGAGTGGAAGACAGAAGATGCACGGACTCCTCATCCCTGCAGGAGATGTCTCCACCCTGACCCCTGCAGACCTCAGGCTGGAAGAATCACTAACACCCAGCTTGACACGGAGCAGAGAGGACCTGAGCAGTCTGCAAGAACAGACCTATGTTGTTATCACAGAGCCACAAGAAAAGGGTGAAAAGTCTCCAGTGGGTTTGGAAAAAAATTCCTGGTATTTTTGTCATATTTCTAGCAGTTTGGCATAAGAAGCAATGCTGCAAAGGTTAACCAGAGGCTGAGTTCAAGTCCAGATAACCTGAAGTCAAAGTGCCAAGGAGCAGAAAAGCCCCAGACTGGTTTTGCAGCCAGGCACTGACACCAGGGGCTGCCCTGACTCACAGTAAACCCTGGCACAGGACACAGAACTCTGTGAAATGCCATAAGCAGATTATTTTAGGTGGCTGTATGTCAGGAACCCTCAGCCAAAATAAACCCCTAGGCTTGCTTCAATGCATCTTTTTCAAGGAAAGAATCTATATAAATACTCTTTTGTGAAAGAAAAATATCATTGTGAGTCTGTTTATATTACTGATTGCAATATTTCACGAGATTTAAAAAAAAAAAATTATCTTCACTTTGGAGCATAGGAAGTAAAACATTAGCCTGAATAACAGTCATACTCACATTTTGCTGTTCTTATCACCCATGAGAGGAATCTCCAGGTGAAATCTGGGACCCAGGCTAAAACCAGCACCTACCTGAAGAAAAATGAAAATGGCAACTATATTACCAAAGTAAGATTTTCAGCTCTTTAAAAATATAATAAATGTATAACAAAAAACAAAATAAGTAATAAGGGTCCTCTATACATTAAAACCTGCTCTTTAAATATTTGTTTACAACATTTATAGAGCAGTTACACTTTGTTTACTCTTGTGTTTACTCTTGTGCTTGTGTTCTCTGCTCACTCAATACTGTGAGAATGAAGATTTGGTTAAAGTCTAGGTAACCTGCCAGCACTCTGGCATGTCTGGATTCTCAAGAATCCATTGCTGCGGAAATAAAAAGGAAATTAAACCACTGGAAAAATTAAAAAAGTATGTTAGGTTGCTATGGAGCCTGATTAAATTTGGGGGCAAGGTTTAACTTGCCACTAAATTCACATGATTTGGAGGTAAGGTTTAATTGACATTTACTTCACATCATTATGCAGCGATTGAGGCAGGGGACTGAAGGGCCCTGGGCTGCTGCTCAGTGCTCAGCAGCACCCCAGGCACTCTCTAAAATGACCCAAGCACAGAAATTCTCTCAAGGTGCAGTGTGGGCACCACTTCCTTTCAGACAGCTCTGGCCACATGAACCTTAAACACCTTTCTACAGTTTCACAGTCCTCTAATACAATTTTTAAAAGTAGTGTCATTTCAATGGATGTAATTCAGTGTCACGAGCCAGTGCTATTACACTGCAGCCTGTTTCTGATATACTACAATGCAATATATAGAGAAATGAACCTTCTTCTCTGAGATGGTCCCTCTCATAAATTAAACACTGCTTGCAATCTATCAAGCATGCCTGCAACAGCCTGAAGAAGAGTCATTATCAAAAAAAAAATTTAAAAACAGGTTTAAATTGTTTTTTCTGCAGTTTTTCTCTTATTCAAGTCTAGACCAGTACAGTGGATTGTAACAGTACTTTTCCATGAGGTCTGGGATCTGGACCTTTTGGCTGTAGTGGACATAAACTCTCTGATGATGATCTGGTACTAAAATATTGCAAATTAGCCAAATGATCCCTGAGCTGAACTAGAGACCCTTTCACTACTCATCTATTCTTTATTAGCAGTAAGTAAAACCAGTAATCAGGCAGCAAGCACCTTCAAAGTAAAAGCTGCTGTTCTGGAATTAAATGTCATACCTTCACAAGCAGTTTTACAGCAAGACACTTTTGTCAAGTATCACATTGCTAGTAAAGGAGCTCTTATTCATGAAAGAAATTTCCTTTTTTTTTTTAACTAAATGTTGTCACCTGGTACTTCAATTAAAACAAAAATTCAAGTCATGGTCAACTGAAACTCGTAACTGTACTTGCAAATATACCCATACAGAAATCTTTTATTTCTAACCAGTCAACAAAAATCTGGCTGAGCATTCTGAAGGCCACAGTTCACACCGTAAGTGCTGAGGAGAGCCACGTGTAGCACACAATAACAGAAGAGCATATTTACCACGGTTTATGTTTCAACTGAGTCTTGCAAAAAGTTACAAATTGTACTTGTAGGGCATCCTAAGCACAAGCCTAACACAATCACTGCAAGTTCTGCTGGCATGCTGCTGCAGTTTGGAGTCAGACCTGGTTGAAAGAAGATGGAACAGCTCTCTGTCAGTTCCTTGGTTCATCTGTGTGGTTTTTTTAAAAACCTACACCCTTCTATTTGATTTCTAAAACGTCCCAGCACCATCCAGCCTCCTTTTCCCTTCCCACCCCATCAACAGGCAGGGATTCCAAACTACCCACTCCTGGCCATGCCAGCAAGTCCCTCTGTTACTGAAATGTGCTTCTTCCTCTCTTCAGGGCCCACGGCCTGGGAAACGGTAATAAATAAGAATCCTCCTTCTACCAGAGAAGTGCTGCTGGGAGGGAGGCTAACCACCAATTTGAGGCATGCACATCTTCAGCTGGGATATTACTCCACATTCAAATTTTCCTCTGCTCCAAAACAGACGCTGGGGGTATTTTTTCCTGTGAGCAGCATTTCTCTGGAGTAACTCCATGAATTTGATGCCAGAGGCTGAGCTCCATCTGCACATGTTTCTCCCACTGATCCAACAGTGCTGGGGAAACACAGTGCAGTACAGCTGGGCAGCAGGACAGCTGTGACACAGGAGCCCATGTCACTCAGGTCTGCCAGGCTGTTAGCAAATCCCTCACAGCACTGGACAAACTCCCACTGGTGTCACAGGGAATTTGGACTGTGCCTATGGCAGGTTCTCATCCCCAAAATAACTTACTTTGTCCCAGCCTTAAGAAAAGCTACCAAGGAGGAGAAAGTGGAAGGGAACTCATGGGGGTCTAGAGATTTACATCAGTCCTGGCAATTAGTCAGGGCTGTGCAATATTTGGGGAGCCTCACATGAGGAGCAAGACAGGCAGTGACTGTGATGAGTAACAGATGTGATGGCAAGAGCAGAAACATGGAGTTTTTCAATTCAGTTGTGCCAAACTAAAGACCCTTTGACTGTTCCTTATTAACAGTAAGTAAAATTGGTAAGTAGATAGTAAGCCCCAGGGACACTTGTAACTGCAGAGTTTTAGATGTGGGGGTGCAGAGGAAAGGACTGAGGAGTTGCTGTTAAGCACTGACAGAATATAAGGTTTCTTTGCTTATTTGCTGCTGTATTTGCAGAACAAATAAAAACTCCCAAAATAACCTGTGTCCAGTACCTCTGTGGACTTTGTGCTGACACTGGTTTTAAACCACCTGCAGGTTTCAAAGTGCCCACAACCGCCTCATGTACCCTTTAGTATGCAAGAAAAATGCAAAACTGTGAGAACTATGCAACACTGAAGACAGCATGGTAAAAAAACAATGAAGATGAGTTACTCTGTCCATCCACTTTGTGACTATTTGCCCACAGAATTCAGACAAAATGTTTTTCTCATACCCCCAAGTGCAAAATCCCACATCTGGAAACCAGGAGCACAGATGTTGTTGATAGCAGATGGGAGAGGCTGCCTCAGAAAGCAGCAGATGGAAGCTGAAATCACCATGGATAACTGACTCAGCACAAGCACTTGGCATTGCCACAATGCACAGTAAAAATGGCAGGCGCAGTTTGTGGACACAAACATCAAGAGGTTGAGAAGCAATCTTAGCATCGTGTTTAGGGAGTGTGTAGAGCACAGGGCTAACAGCTGATGCTGGGTCATGAGAAACAAAACCCACAAAGTTCCAGAAAATGTTTCCAGCTTCTGAATCCAGCATCTCCAACATAAAGCTTCAAGTGCCCATTTTCTTCAGTTCATCCAAGACCTGAAGAGATTAGTGGATAGCAGATCATCTGGGACTTCTCAGCCTTGTTGATAAGGATGCAGCAATCCACAGGAACAACGATGAAGTTCAAAGCCCAATGTGAAAATGAAATTGAAATTCTCAGTAATGACCACAATCAAATATTAGAACAGGTTCTCCCAGTACACGATGAATTGCCACTATCTTTAGGGGAGGAACACTCAGATACAGCTTTCAGAGTGAGTTTTTCTGATAAGCAGCAGAGAAGGGGTGGGGAAGGGAATTGTTGCAGGTGGACAGTCAGTTCTGAAGCAAGAAGGGCACCCACAAAGGGACCAGTCTGTGGGTGTAATTCACATCCCACAGATTTGGCACACTCAGATTTGCCCTGCTGCATGGGGACAGTGACTAAATTAGAATTCTCACACTTCAGCCCTTCTCTTGCAAGGGGGGACAATTTTCCCTTTGCTTGAGGTGCAATCAAGCCTTGAGAATCTCCTGAAGCATGCAGGAGTTTCCACAAAGGTTTCTCAGTGACAAAAGGTTATTGACACAGACTAGACCAGCCAGTCCTCTGTGTTGGCCAGACTTCTCCCAGAGTTTGCATTACTCCATTCCAAGCAGTGAGGCAGCAGGGATTGTCCTCTAATCTACTAACCAGTGACAAAAACTCAGCCCAGCACTTTGCAGCACGGCCTGGGCAACTCGTTCCTGCTGGTTTATTAAACCACTTAGCCAAGGGTCAGTGGGATAACACTATTAAATGTGTAAGTTTCCTTAATGTACACACAAACTACCAGCTGAGCCTTGAGCAGCTGCTTTTGTCAAGACTCACTTTTTCCAGCATGATGACTCAACTCTTTCCTAGGAGGAAAAACACTAAGGTTTGGCAGGCTAAGTGCTCCCTTGGCTGGGCAGCCTTGCCTATAGGATATGGAACTCTTTGAGGTGAAGCAGAACAGATCCCAGCGCTGCTACCTGCAGCAGGACATGACTGCTGTCTTTTATACCCATATTCAAGTGGTATGTGCTGGATAAATAAAAATGCTATTTTACTGCTGAAAATAGCAACTGCAAGTATTTAATGTATCGATGAACTAAATACACTCATATGTAATGAGCAATATCAAATAAGCACGAATGCAGAGTATTTTTTTCTCCCATAGGACCAACTACTCTGTCTCTGTTGAATACTCTGATTTCAAATATATTAAGTACTCCATCGCTGAAAGAAGGAAGGAGAAAATAAGTACACATGACAGAATTATAGCAATAATATAGAATACCATGTGTCTAAAGTCTCACAGCCCATGACAAGACTGATCTCATCTTGCACAGCACGGAGAAGGCAGAGTTCTAGCACTTAGAACAGGACACTTATTTTCACTAACAATAGGACTGCAATAGAGCAAAAACATCTTTCTTTAGCTCCTCTGAATGTTTACCATTACATAAGCTCCATATGGAACATGCAGAGTACTCTGGTACCACTTGCCTAAGTGCAGCTATTTTGCTGTTTCAGTATCTGACCCTGCAAAGCTGAGCTTGGTGTTCTGGAAACATAAGGGTGGTACCCAAAATAACTCCAGAGCTTTCACAGGGTGACAAACGGGAGTCAAGGTAGGAGAGTTTCAGGTGACGAACAGATGGCTTGTGCTGCCCAGCTGCATTGTCAGTTCTCTATTTAAGTTCATAGGGAAGCAATTAGATCTGGAAAAGGGACTACACAAGGTTCATGATTACTTCCATGGGATAACACTGCCTCTAAATTCCACAGAAGTTTCCACTGCAGGTGTTTCAAGGTCCTGGAGACTGGAATTCCTCCAGCAATATTTAACTGAGGCTCAAGTTTGACTAATCTGGAGGGGATTAGAAGCAAGAACACTTTTTAAGAGCATTTATTCTTTATTCTAGAGCAGAAGCAGCAAATAGACTGCCACATAACCCTAGCTTTTATTTAGCTTTGACCTGCTCAACTCCCACTGACCATTGGTTAATAGTAGCATTAGTGTTTAGGACAGCGTGGAACCAAAGACTTCCAACCTGTAAACAACCTGAAGAACAACTGCTGACTTTGTTTCTCGCCCCCTTGGGTCATGAGCTGAAGTTTGCAGTAGCATTTAAAATGGAGTGGGTACAGAACAGCTGGCAGGCTCTAGCTCAGACCAGATTCCACCTAACAAGGTCTAGGTCTGAGTTTCACCACATCTTGAAGTCAAGACCAGATGATGGCCAGACAAGGAAAAAATGGTTCTCCAGAAGCTGTCTCTGTGGCACAAGTGAAAGATTAATAATGTCTCACTTAACTGACTAATCTTCAATAAGTTGAGGCAAATATTAAAAATGTGCCTTGAATAACACCTAAAGCAGGCATTACAGTGTACCCCACGCTATTACTCACCTCACAAGTGTACCTGCACACACATTGGTCAATAAGCTCTACAGATACTTTGTCAGCATTATTTAGAAGCAAAAATGGCTTCAGGCAAGAGTTGTTTAGCATAACTTTATTTGCACAAGAATTTCAGCATCATTAATGTCCAAACCCCAGTTTTCAAGGATGACAAGTGAACACCACAGTGCAGAACAGTAGACAAAGTTGCTGTGACCGATTTCACATTTGGGCTCATCACAAATCCAAATGTTTCTAGTACCTTGTTTTGCCACCTAAAGGAAGGGGAGGGGGAAGAGAGGAAAAAAAACCACAACTCACCTCTTCCAAAGAGATGAGAGAGAGACTTTCCAAGAGCTGACTTCTTTTGATAGTAAAAAATAAGATAAACATAGGAAAAGAGGCCTTCTAAATTTCAATGAAAAGTGCAATTTTATTCTGACACAAGCCCAATCCAGACACTTCAGTGAGAAAAACCAGAGTGCTCCAACCATTCCCCCTAAACTTTCTACTCCAGACCAACATCCCACTCTATATCTAGCTTCACTGAAGACAAAGAACATTTATGAAATACCCTTAACTGTATTCAAGAAACAATTGTGTAAGACTTAGATGTGAGGGCTACAAGTTTTATTATTCATTTGGCTCTCCCAACGCCTAAATTAGACCAAGCTGCCAGTGGCTGTGGTCAACTTACTGCTTATTCCTGTGGCTAACAATTACAGAATCCTGACTGAGTTGAGTGAGAGGAATAGGAAACAATTGCCATCAGTACATTGACAGTTTAGAATTAAGGCAATTAGTCCAGGTTCTCTTCTAAGAGGTCTTTCCCCAGCTACTCATATAGTGACAAGCAGAGATCACTACCAACATCAGTGGTTATTCTAGGAATCAGGAACTCACAAAGCCTAGGCACATACCAAATTCTTAAACCCAGAAGTTCAAAATATGGATCTTTAAGTTTCAATATAAATCTTTTGGTATTTGGACTAGATTTAAATACTATCTACTGCTTTGTAGAGGAGATTAATGTGAAAGCATGAGGATCTTTTGAAAAATGGTTACTCAGAAGCAAGCAGTAGTCTTAAACCCCCAGCTTGGTGATTGACTGACTGAGCTGGGGACAAACAGCAATAATTAAATCTTGAGTGGAGTAAGCACAAACTATGCCTTAGCTCACAGCTTGTCACAGTGACCATGGATCAGCACAGGGATTTTACCAAAGTGACTAAAAAAACACAGTCTTCTACCAGGTCTCCTTGGCAGCATCTCTATCAAATAAAGTCTGTCTTACAGTGAGGAAGTTACAACAATAAACTGCAAATCAAGGGGAGCTTGGCAATAAATGTTATTAACAGCTGCTTAACCTCAGACTGGCTTTGTCCAGCAGTGTTTATAAGCTATACAAAGAAAACAGCTATTTTATACCACAGTCTAGTGAGTAGAAGCTTGACCCTGAGGAATGATGCACTGAGTGTTACTGCAGCTTTGTTTTAATGCCACTGCACAGAGGGAATGTATCAGGTAACAGTCTGAAGCACAGTAGTGTCTCTCAAACTCCACATGACACACAAGAGGTTAGAACAGGTTTGCAGAGGCATTATTAGTGCTGAGGGGTGACTGAATCAAGCAGGCATCCTAGACTTGGCCTAGGGTCATCACTTTTGCCTGGTGCTCATTCTCAGATTACCCCTTGCTGTAGGGATCACCATAAACCTGAACTCAAACCAGCAAACCCACAGCAAGTTAAGCCACTGCCACTTGCACCATCAAGCAGCCAGAACAACCCAGAACAGAAAGGGGTAGGCTGCTTGCAGCACAGTGATGAAAAGTCACCAAGTACACCAGCTTTACCCGCCAAGCCAGGATTATTTTGAAAGGCAATGGGACAAGCAGTGTTCCAGCAATCCCTGCTACTCCAGGGCCAATGCAGCAGGTGGTGTGCAGCTTCAGGATACAATTTAACCATTCCAGAGTTTAGTATCTAACAGACAGGCTACAAAGCATCAGTATTTCCCATGTTTTCCCATGTGCCAGTGCATCCGAACAACCAGACAGGGAACAGAGAGTCCCGCAAAGCTCAAACCCAGGCATTCAGCTGTTCGGAGAGCAGCCCTTCAATGTGGAGCTTCCTCAGAGGCCTCAGCATCAAGTTACAGCAGCGAAAGCACAATACTTATGGCAGGAAGCTTAACTTCTCCATAGCTCTGTCTCACTAGGAATCCAATTCAGCCTTTTTTTCTTCTCTAGCATTTCCTTTTCCAGGAGATGCACCTGGCCCGATGCTCAGCAGCCAAGGCATTAATGACCAGCAAAACAAGTCTGTGTTTCCAGCGTGTGAGGACTCCTCCCAAGCATCTCACCACCTCTTTCACATGAGCCCATGCACATAAACAGTTCCTAAAGATCAGCCATGACATCACAGAAGGCAGATACCAGAGCCTAAGCCCCTCTAGGCAATGGTTCACTTCTGCAATGGCTATAGCATAGGTTGGCTTCAAAAACATCTATGCAAAGGATGTCAGCAATTACAAACTCTTAAGTCTTCTTTCTAGTGACACTCTATACTAGGCCAAGTATTGCTTTGCATGCAGGAGTTATTCTTGCCTAGGATTGCATTCCAGCAGCAAGCCTGCACTAAGTTTAACACATATGACAACACTGGCATCATGTTAGTTTTTAAAAAGTCAAAGTCTTGGATGACAGATGTCTTGTCTGTAAAACACACCATGTCCAAGCCACAGTTAATGAAAAAGGCTGGGTTTGCTTTCAAGTTTAGCTACTTTGGATGACTAATCAGGAAGCCTTTAATGAAAAAAATCCACAATATAATCCACTAAATTATTTGTCTTTTTGCTACCGAAGTTGCTATCAAAACTGTTCAGGAAATTAGGCTAAAGCCTGCTTGGCTACATACAGTCCACTTTGTAGACTGCATCCCTCCCTGCCTTCCTAAGCTAAATGAAGTCTGAACAGGGAAGGACAGTCTTTATGAAGTAGTTATAAAAAGTGGAAAGAACTTGCTTTTGGTCTTATGAGGAACAGGCATTTTTTACTGTCAATTAAGCACAGCACTGCTGCTATTTTCCACCTTGAACAGCAACCAAACACTGGTGTTCCACCTGCTTTCTACTTTACTTTCTAAGCTTTAGTCATTTGTTGGATCAGGCACTTTGGTCTTACAAGCTTGCAGAAACAGTAATAAATAGTCATAGAAGTAATAAAAAAGATTCAGTGAACAAGCACTCTTGAACATTGCACCAGCACACAATAAATAGCTCTAAGATTTGCCTTTCTAGTCTACATCTCTGGTTAAACAAAAGAAAGTCAAGATCTTTGCTATATGTATTTTACTGTTCTAGTTCAGTGAAAATCATCCAGTTGATAACACCACTATATAAACAACTGAGGAATTTACCTTCCTTATAAAGCCCAAGAGTCTCAAAGCAGCAAGTTCAGCACACACCCTTTGGGAAGATCGGCCCCCTATCCCTCCAAGGCAGTGCATCCTCTTCCAGAGGCTATTCTGAACTCAGGCCCAGATTTTCAACACATACAGCTTCTGTGGAGAGCTCTGCTTGGGGCTTGTGCACCTCTTCAAGTGAGGGTTAAGAGCAGTAAAAAGAAAGATATTTTACCCTAACCACTCAAAGTGCCGTCGCATACAGTGACCAGGTGATGGTGATAACCCAGTAAGCTCAACCCTTCGTTGGTGGCAGAAAGGCAAACCTTCAGGACCTGCCTGAAGTTGTACAACAAGAAATTAATTTTAGGAGGCACTTTCAGAATTACTGTGGCAGGAATGCACATAATCTTGCAACTTATAGTGGCTTGGGACTTTTGTTTAGGGTTCTTGTTGGTTTTGCTGTGGATCTGTGAGGAAGAAAATTCAGTCAAACCCCAAAGTAAGAGCTGTGCTACTTTCCAACCGTGCCAAAATTGTTTTGAAAGGTAGTCAGAAAGGTTTTAGCTTGATGCTGGATTCAAGAACATTTTTCCAAGTTAAGTGTTCAAACTGTGACTCCAATTCTATTTAAAGCTTTAATGCCTCATTTCAAGGACTTTTCACATTACTAAGCCTTAGATTGTGTTTTGGTGTGTTTTCAGAAATGCCACCTTCCAAGTTTTTGTAGTCAAGAAAAATGTAACCAGCTTATGCTTTATGAATAACCTTACTAAACTATCTTCAACTTCCAAGAAGTTAATCTTGAACTCAAGGCAGGACCACATATCCATAGCACTACAGGAAACAACCTTTATGTCCTCTACAAGACAGACAGTATCCATACAGTTACCAGCTCTACATAGCCACAAAGTAAAGCAATCCAAGCATAACTTGAGCCCACACTTGGCACAATTAGTTCAATAGAAATTTGGCCAGAACTTGGACTGAGGAAGAGTAATGAGGTTAGAGAATAGAAAGCAGAGTTTTGCTGCCACTCCAGGAGCAGCTTCTGCTTAAGGCATTTTACAGTCAATTAATCAACCTAGTTTACTGAATACCACTTAGATCACAGTTTAACAGCCACTTCCAGAACTAGTACAAAGTTTCTTAACGGCTCCTCTTAACGTTTGGCTGCTGGTTGTCTTCTCCCAACGAAGAGGTAATAAGGCTTTTTGGCATTTGTAGAGATACACTGAAAGGTTCGTAGCAGGTCACCTGGCTGCATAATCCCACTGCACACCAGGAAATGGACAGTCTGATACAGTCATGTTTCCATCAGAGAGCATCCAACTGACAGTTATCACTTGTCTATCTATACACTCAGCATCTTGGCTTTCAGTAGCCTCTACCCAGGAACACTCGAGGGAGGCGATCAATTGCAAGGCAGCCAAGTGGGGTAGGACTGGCTGTACAGCACAGGGGCACTTGCAAGGTAGTAGTTGCTGAAGTTTGCATCACTGACATAAGGTGCTGGCTGGTAGTAACAGGTCACATTGGTGGCATTGGGGATGACGTTCTGTTCTGCCAGCACCTTGAGCGCCAGCAGAGAAATCAAATTGAGAGTCTGCCTTCGCTCGTGTCCCATGAGGCAGACGGTGCTCTCATTCACCACCCTGCGCAGGATCATGAGGTAGTCGTACTTGCTCCTCTCTTCTTTGGAGAAGTGGTTCTGGAGGTAGGTCTCCAGCTTGCGCTGCTGGTCCAGGATGTCTGGGAAGTCTATGAAGAATCGGGAGCACATGTAGCGCTCCAACGTTTTGATCTCGTCCTTGTCCATGGGCCTGAAGTCTCGTACTAAGAGGTTACTGTATTTCAGTAGCCCACCACCTCGGATCTCTTCAGGATTTTTGGTAGCTATCAGTTTGTTCTGGAGGTGATCAAAAGCTGCTTCAAAGTCTCCATACATGCTCTCCCCAATCACAGTTGGATGGAAGTGCTCCGACATGGGGGTCTCTGAGTAGTCATAGTAAAAGAGCAGGGAGTCCAGTATGATTTGGAACGAGTCCACGCTGAACTCAAACTGCCGCCGTATGCAGTCCACAAACTTTAGCTCCACGTTTTTGCCATGCTTGTTGGAGAGCGATATCAAGCTCCAGCGGTCAGTCTCCGTGTACACCTTGACCAGCTTCTGGATGTAGGCTTCCTTCAGTGTTACGGGACTGATTTTCAGCTTGCTCACTCCTTCTGGCAGGAAATTCAAGAGGGATCGCAAGACCACGTCTCGAACTAACTGAAACTCTGCCTCACTTGGGAGAGAAACTTGAAAAATGAGATCCAGGTCTTTGCACCCCAGGCCATTATCCTTGACCAGGACGTGACCAGCCGCAGAGCCGTTCAGACGGACATCGTGGACCACGATGCCAGCTTCGCTCAGCCGGCTCCGGACCGTCTGAACAATGTCCTTCAGAGTTATCTTCAGTGTGGGAAAGTTCCCCCGCCCGTGGATCGGAACCACCTCTGTCAGAACCTCGTGCAGACGGCTGACCTGCTCCCAGTTCAGGACACTGCAGGACATGGAGTCTGCTCTGCCGCTTCCTTTGCCTGCCATCTTAGGGCCTTTCTTCGCCAAAGAAACTGTAAGGAGGCAGAATAGAAAGAGACAAGTCAGACCTTCAGTTTGTGCTTCCTAGATCTATTCCTAGGCTCTGTTTTCTATTCACACAGACACAAATCAGAAAGAAATGATTCTATGTATTAATGATTATCAGAAATCCTTTCACCTGAAATGAGATACAGCTTCTCTACTGGTGTAGGCAAAAATAATTTAGTTGCTGTTGTCCTTTTATTTGGTGAGGTAGAGTAACTTCAGGAAAGCAGTTTGTGTCAAATGGAAATTACCAAAGATAACACAAACTTTACCTAAGGCTAAAGTCTTCAGCAGCACCAGCTGAAGCGAGATGAGCTGCAAAGCACTTCTGAAAGTTAGGCTTTGAAGTCGTTTCATGATGCATACAAAGCTCAAACTGCTGTCTCCAACTAACACAGTACAAGACCCTCAGGTGTTAGTTTCAAGAGCTTAGATACCCAGTCCACTGATAACTCTTAAATTATGCCAGAGATACAAGATTTCTTCCTTTTCATAGATCTCATTCCTTTCTGAACAACCCAGCATCTATCACTCACAGGATAAAGGCCAAGTACATCTTGCTTCTGCAAAAAGCCGCAGCTCTTAAGCATCCTGGACAGAATTTCAGCTGCAAAGTCAGGTAACAACATTCAATGGGCACTCCAGACTTCATAAGCAACTCTTTGCCCTTCTTCAGAGACACTGACTAACCAAACTACCTTTCTGGAAATATTCATACTTGCCCCAAGTTCTGCTCATTTGTGAAGGACAAACAAGCTTTTAAGAGCTGAGATAAATTCAGATGATGCATATCAAGTTCATGTTACTCTTTTAACACTGAGAATCTCACTAACCAGTCTTGGTGATGGTCTTGTCTGAACATTTTAAGCACAAGAGAATGATCGGATTAGCTGTGACAAGACTCCTTAAGTCACTTGTCTTTTGTAGCATGTAGATACTTACATATGTTCTACAGTCATGCAACCCAAACTGATGTTAATACCCTTTTCTTTTTTTAAGTGTTCCAGGTTTCTGTGTAGCCAGGTGCTTCCTGACAGAAATTGAGGCCTCACCTTCTTCTGCCCCAAGTACCCCTGAAGACTGCAGCTGCCAAGGTCAGACTAGTCAAACTTAAACAAATTAACTCTTGCCTACCAAGAATGAAAACCCGAACCCTATAGTTTCCTAGTGTGCAACAGCACAGTGCATGAAGCATTTTTTAAGCAAGTTTCAAAGAACAGCTATTGTCGTCTCAGGCCTCCCCTTTTCCAGTTTTTCATTTTTGAGCAACTCATTTGACCTGTCACCTCTACAGATGAAGACAGTAAAATCCTATACCAAGTACACAGTGAGGTACAAATGCTCCTGGGGAAGCAGCTTCTGTCCTTGAGCAGGAGCTTTCATTACAAACTGTGTTGCCATGGATCACACCAGCACCAGCAGGCATGAAACAAACCTGTGATTTGCAAGATGATTAATCTAGGACAAATCAAGAGGTTCTTCAAGCTCAATCCTTAATGCTCCAACACAGCATAAACATAAAAGCATCAAGCTTGCCAGCAGTTGCTCTCAGGCAGTTCAAGCACATTAAAGTATATATCCTTTGTAAACTCACTGTATTTCCATTAAGTCCTTCAGATCACTAAAGAACACAAGAATCTTTCTTTGACTTCTAACTCAAGCTGCAAGTGCTTCCAGCTACTACCTCTGAAACTGTTCCCTCTCCCCCTTCTCATTTGTAGCCCTCTCTGCAGCCAAGACAACACACTCAGCTCACTCACCCAGTGAGCAGAAAGGACTTGGACCAGTGCTTCCAACCCCACCATACACATTGGTTCTGTTTGGTGACCCTCACCTAGGAGAATAATTCACATTGCTGCCCTCGGGGGGAGGAAGACAAAGTATTTTATTTCCAGCTCAGTGGAGAGTTTAATTCTCAGGCTGTCAACCTCCAAAGCCTCCCACCCCCAAACCACTTGTTTGTCTACTCGGCAAGGTTTATGTTAGCGACAACAGATTCCTAGCGACTCCAGTGCATGTGGGATGCTAACAGCTCACATGCCTCTTGTTTCACTGCTAGCCATTCCCTTCACAAGGTCTGACACCTAAAGATGCTCGCTCCTTGGGAAGAAAACCACTACGGAGGCAGGAGACACTATCTTTCATACCGACTGGAAAGAGTATTGGATATAACATTCAAATCGGAGGCAAAAAATACCGAGGACTACACACCTTCGCCTCGGTCACAACAAGGTGCTCTACCCTGCGGCAGCAACTTTCCCTTATAAGACATATAATTTGACCCAACACCCAAAAAAGCCCGTGCGCCTGTCCCGGCAGAGCCCGGCGGCGCTGGGAGCGGGAGGTCCGGCTGGTTCCCTCGGCGGGACGCTCACCCCCTCAGCGGGAACCCGCGTTACACCGCCCGNCAAGAACTCCGCACCCAGCGCCCCGCGGCCGCTTCCCCCAGCCCCTCACATATAAATATAAACTTTTCTAGGGCCCCTCAGTTCAGGAAGGACATTGAGGGGTTGGAACGACTCCAAAGAAGAGGAACGAAGCTGGTAAAGGGTCTGGAGCACAAGTCCTGAAATGAGCGGCTGAGGGAGCTGGGGGTGCTAAGCCTGGAGAAAAAGAGGCTCAGAGGACACCTTCTCACTCTCTACAACTCCCTGAAAGG
>VZTZ01025125.1:697037-737474 GCA_013400955.1 Drymodes brunneopygia
ACACAGTCTAAAGCTGTGGCAGGTTCAGGTTGGACATGAGGAAGAAATTCTTCACTGAAAGGGAGATTAGACATTGGAATGGACTGCCCAGGGAAATGGTAGAGTCACCATCTCTGGAGTTGTTTAAGGGAAGACTGGATGTGGCACACAGTGCCATTATCTAGTTGACATGGTGGTGTTTGGTTACAGGTTGGTCTTGATGATCTCAGAGGTCTTTTCCAACCTAATTGGTTCTGTGATTCTGTAATTCTGTCAGCTACGATGAAGAGCTGACTGAAATACAACATGGCTTTCCCGAAGCCACCTTGTCCCAGACAGAACAGCTGTCAGCAGAGATCCCAGACATCCAGCTCTGCCAAAGGGTTCTCTGTGGTGCTCCATTGGAAACAGCCGAACCAGGCGTCCATCCAGAACCTACAGGGATGGGCTCCCAAGGATGTTAGAGCAGTGCTGAAACAGCCTGCTACTGGAAACCGCGGCGGATGGGCTGTGGGAGGCTCTGCGCACACGGACAAGAATGATGGAACGACTGGACAGGAATCAACTGGGAGATGCAGGGTCATAAAAATCAGCTGGTGGTTAATAGTGTAGGGTGTGAGAGCGTGCATTTTGGGGGCAAAAATTACAATTTCTGCTGAGAACACAATGTTTCATCAAATACAGGGGTATCTGCCTTTTGTTAGGATAATCAGCACTCATCAGAAGTGGGGGAAAAAATCAACACTTAACCTAGCAGAGGCCAGCTGACATAATCCTAGTAGAAATAAAAACGGTACTTACAAAGCACTGGAAAAGAAAAATCACCACTACATCTGTTATACTGTTTGGCCATACACAGTCAAGAAGGATGAATTAAAATCCGCACATATATGGAGAAGAGCTGGCCTTGAATAAGGAAACTGGAAAGCTCCTTTTTGCCTAGCAAACACAACAGACCTGCCTTGTTTTTCCAACAAAGCCGAAGCTAAGCAGAAATAGGGATGGGTTAGATAATTTATTTATTTTTCTCCAATATTGCCCCAGTGGGATAAATAACCTATTTATAGGTTACATAGGAAACAAAATGACCTATTTAAATTAAAATAACATTGACACAAGAATCAGGTTCGAGGCAAGTTGCAATCTTGACATCCAACGAGATAACCATGATTTCAGAGTATTCCAAGAGGGAAGGGAATAAAACTAGGTTTAAGATGAAGCTAGAAAAGAAAATATGTAATATGAATATCTGTGGTAGTATGGAGCTGGACATGAGGATCCAGATCTCTCTCAACACTTTTCCCCTATGTTTCTAAAATTAGAAAGAGAAATAGGGAACTCATAGAGAAGTAGTAGCACAAATGAGAGAAGCATAACCACTTGTAAGGAAATGTCTCACTTGGAGATTAAAACAGTGAATGATCTCACCTCTTAAGAACATTTCTTCAGCAAGATTTCTGCCCCAAATAATATTGTCTTTTGACAATAACCGATGATTTTGGGCAGAATATTTTCTGTTTGCGCATGGGGGGCAAATAAAGTACTTATTAAGAAATATTTTCTGTTGGGAATATTTATTAGATACCAATATAGACAAAGATAAACTGCAGCACATACTGCTATTACAGATGTTAAAGTATTAATCAAAGGTTACTCATTATTTGTTTACAAGCTCTTGTTTGACAAAAACATTTGTAAACACAGAGAGGTATGTCAACTCTGTTTTAGGGTGTTTTCTTTATCCATTGACTTGCAGACCTTGAGTATTTATTTGTCAGGGGAAGCACAGTACTCTCTGCAGTGAACTTAGAACTCCTGACCATACACTTGTTCTATTAATTTGCTTTTCATGGGTGCCACACAAAGGGTCCTTGGGATGGGAATTGGAAATGCCATTAAAGCTGGCTGGACAGGCTCCTGGGTAAATTGCAGGAATAATGGGAATACATCTTTGAGTAATGAACAAGCCCATTTACCCCTGAGGAGAAGCTGCCTTCTGCTACCCATCCACCTGTGCCTGTGCAGCGGATTATGGTGCATGATGGAAAACATAGAAATATACAGCCCACTGCTGAAACAAGAGATTAAAAATCATGGGCTACTGCTCAGGTGCTGTGGCTGCTTAGGTGGCTGACACAGGCTCAGACACAGCTCCAGGGTACAATCTCAATGTTTAGCATTTATTTAGGATTTTCCTGCTGCCAGCTCTAATTCTAAGTCTAGAGAGAAGAAATGGGTGATCCCAATCTTTGCAAGACATACTTTCTCCAAGGGTGACTGGGACACAGATAAAATCCTGACACAAGACAGTGAGGGCTGGCTGCCACAGTTCTTCTCTGCTCTTGGACGATTGTCATCTCCCCCTTCTCCCACAGCTGCTCCATACCTCATCTCTGCCTGTTGCTCCAGTGTTTCCTCCCAGCTTCCTCCCTCCTCCCCTCTCCTGGGGTGTACCCTTCTTCAGGATACACAGCACTGGACCTGTTTCAAAGGGTTTTCAGACAGAGGATGGGGAATGAAGACAGATCAGCTGGCTCCTGGGAAGGCAGTGTGACAAAGGGAAAAGAGTCTGTGAGCTGCCAAAACAGAGGCAAGTATGAAGTTATATTAAAACAGTGCAAGTTGTTCTTTTTTATCCAGTAAATAGGGCAGCAAATCTGGCAGAAGAAACTCGCTTAAAAGCCTGTAAGTCAGTTCAGTGACCTGGCACTGTCAGATTAGTTTCCTTATGTGATGCATTGCTGAACGTAATGTGTCATCATAAATCTTGGTTGCTACAGCTGTTAAAGCCATAAAGTGAAGCAGAGTTATTAATACCCAGTAGTAGTAGCTGTCAGGCTCCATTCTGTAATTGAGCATCAGATCTGCAGTTGGAAAACTCTTCTTTTCTGTCTGACATGTGGAGTAACTGCATGTCTGCAGATGCCGAGAGAGTGGAGACAGGTAGGAACATCCCACCCACGCAGGGCTATGATGAAATCCTCCTGCAGAGTATCAAGAGTGAGCCTCTTTCTCTGTTGTTCCTCTAGCTGCCTCTGCAAGTCTGAGGTTTCCTGCTGGGAGATGAAGCAATTCTTCCTCTTGATACATGGATAAAGGTAAACACGTGAATATAGACACACAGAGTGCAGTTATGCAGGGAACAGCAGCCTCTCAAAAATCAGAAGTTAAATTTGCTGCTAGAAGCACTGTGACTGCTGGAAAGTCCCTGCTCTAAGGGATGGGATGCTGCCATGGAGGACTTCCCAGCTCCCACAGAGATCTGAGCTCAGCAAAACACCCTTTCTCCAAGAGGCAAGAAATGGTACCAGGCCCCTCCATCAGCAGGACCTGTGCAAAGTAACTTCCTGCTGCATTTGGATGTGAGGAAGACACAGAAATCCAGAGCTGCTGTCCCTCACAAATGGCTTTTTGAAGATATCCTCACTACTTTGCTGTGTGCCATCTCTGGCAACCCAGGCTGTGGGCTGCAGACTCTTCTCACAAATCCTCTGATGTACAAGCCCCAGACTACCCAAAAACTTGAAGGAGCAGAGCCACCCTGCTGTGTGATGAAAGATGCAGGCCAAATTCTTCTAGGAGGGAAGAGAGGGTTATGCTTCTGCCCAGGCCCTGGCGCTTTTGCTTCCATAGCAGGAAATTCAGCCTTGCCAATCTGGTTGTGGTGTGAGGATCCAGAGCGGGCAGCCTGGAGAAGCCTGGCATTTTTCTTTCCCTTAGGCAGCAGCAGGGCAGACACATGCAGAGATGGAATGCACTTGCTGGAGCGAGTGGGCAGCAGCCCATCATCTGACTTGCTTTTTCTTTGCACCTGAGCTCACCCCAACTGCTTAATTAGTCACATGGTTTCCTGGAACCTGGGGGAGAACATCATAATTTTCGGTGGTAGAGGACAAGATGATGGGGGGAGGTGGAGGTGGGGGCAGAAGAAGGGTTTGCAAATCAGACTGAAAAAATCATTTACTCTAATTTGGGAGTCATGAGCAAATTCAGGACACATCGCCTCAGGCTGCAGGTGGCAAAGACAGCAAAGGGGGGCATGCAGAGAAACAGTGAGGTTTAGGGAGTGCAGTTTTGGTCGTGTGAAGCCATTGGGTGCCGAGCTGTCTGTGGGTTCTGCCCCAAGAACTCTGTACTTATCCCCACTACAGCTTTTCAGTTTGAAATCACATCTTTTTCACATTCCCTCATTATCTACGGCTTTAGAAAGTAGCGTGGAGGGTTGTAGTGGTTACACCATCACTCCTGGGATCCTGCATCAAGCCCTGCCTGGTTTTAGTTGCAGACAGTATTGTTTGCCCCTGCATTTTCAGAGATTTGAAGGTTAACCGAGATTATCAACCACCCCTTAGTACTCACATAATACCTGGATAATATAACCCTGCTGTAAAACTCACAGCCCCTTCAGTAACTTGCCGTTGTCTGCAGACTTTTTCCAGATCACTCAAGAAATGAATAATCTGGTTTTTCCCCCTGGTAGTTTGCAACAATTGTTATCTACTTTCACAAGTAAAGGTCCATACACAGTTTTATCTGGTTTTAATTTCCACCTGTCTTTCTTTTCAGTATGCTTTTTCTTTTCCTGCTATTACTGGAAAGTTGTCTGCGTTTTTTAATGCTTTTTCAGTAAACCTTTAATTTCTCACTGGTGACAATGGCAACTGGAAAAGGACATCTTGCCCAGTTATGTAGCTTAAAATAACCTAAAGAGCTGTCAGAGACTCCCCATACTCAGATACACAGTCACACCCTCTGGGTCACGTTTTTGTGATTTAGAACTGATCCATCCAAAGAAGGGATCTGCCTTTCCCTGGAGCAGCTGGACAGCTGCACAATCACACAATTACACAGGCACTAGGGCAAGCATGGGAGGTGAGGCAGGATGGCAGCAAACTTTAATCAGTGGCGTTGCACCCTTGGAAACCTTGGGGCCTGTCTCAACTACAAAGAGCCATCTCAGTCTGCTCAGTGAGCCACCAGCAGCACATGGAAACTCCATAGCTCTGGAAGGTCCTCTCCCATTGCCCATCTCCCAGCAAGACTGGCAGCTGGTGCCTGCTGTCTGCTGGCACTGGTGAGGAAGTGTCTCTTGGGTAGCATCCTCAGCAGCATCTCTGTGGTGGCCCATCCCTCCTGCAGCAGCACGGCTGCTCTGCAGTACCCCAGCCCCATCCGCCTCTCCTGCAGGAAGGGGATAACAATCTCCCTTCACACCCGCTTTCAGTCTCACCTTATCAGCTCTCAGGTGACTGCCAGTCTCACCTCCTCCGTGGCTAGTCAGCATCCTGCAAGGATCCCAGACGCCCTTGCAGATGTTTTTGCAACAGTTTTGCCTCGAGCTGTCTCGCACAGAGCTGTGCTAGAACAATCCCCCCAGTGATGGTAATTAGGGCCTTTAGGCTCTTCTGTCCCATGCAGTGGAGACAGGGTAAGGTTCTGTGTCCCAGCCTTGGAGACAGCTTTAGCACAGCTCTTTATAATGAAATTTAGCATTTTGCCATGATATAAAAAAGTGGGGGGGGAGAGAGCAAGAGGATGGAGCCAGGCTCTTCTCACTGGTGACAACTACTAGGACAGAGGCAGAAAATGATGTACAGGAAGTTCCTCCTGAACATGAGGAAGAACTTTACTCCGAGAGTGACCATGCACTGGAACAACTTGTCCAGAGAGGCTGTGGAGTGAGACAGAAAACAGCCAGCAAACAAACTTTCTAACACAATCTAAAGTATTAGAAAGCAGAGATTCTTTATTATGAGTGTGCTGGATACCCAGAAGTTATCCTGAAATTTTACAACAGGGTAAAATTACATCATGAACATACATATTCATTGCAGTGTACTTTCTAGCTAATACAGAAACATCACCTTTCCTAGAGCTAATTTGCGTGCATCCACCTCCTACTGGAAGTCCTTTATGGTCCTAGAGGGTCATCTAAAGGAGTTTCTGGTGGTTATACTCACTGAGTGCCCCTGAGAGGAAAGCTAACGTCTTTACAAACAATTTCATGGCTGAAGGTGTGGGTGTTATTGTCTTTGACATGGGTCTTACTGTCTCTACTAACTTTGGGCAGCAGGTTTGTTGCAGAGCCCAGACAGCTTGGCTCCTGAAACGGACAAGGGTCTGCACAAGAGTGAACTTCTGAACTTTGGGGTAAAATAGTATGTTCAAGGGGGGAATATGTGGTAGGCGGTTTTGGAAGGCTGTACCTTCCCTGTACCTCAGCCAACAGGGAAAGGAAGAGGGCAACGTGCGGCTGGGAGTTGGGGATAAAAGGAGGTGCCCTCCAAAACCTCGAGAGAAAACCCCATGGGTGTGTACCTCAGTGGACTCTCTCCCTTTATTCGAATAAAACTGCAGGACTCCTCTGTCTCCTTTTTGGACATAAACCTCTGGCGTTTGTGTATTTTCCTGACACCCCCAATGCTGCAGATGACCTTGGCTTGAACTTCTCTTAGGGCATGTGCTGTTGCTTCTTGTTACATGGCTTTGCCACAAAAGCCACTATATTCCTCATTATGTGTTTATCCACTGGTTTTGACACGTTTAGCATCCTGTGTGTCTACTTTTATACTCATTTATCTATTTTGCTAGTTAGTATTTAAGCTCTCTTTAGCAGCTTCAAGAGGAACTGAAAATTTCTATTCTCTGTGTTGTCTGTCAGGAATCTCCCTCTCTGGAGATACTCCAGAACCGCCTGGACACAATCCTGTACCATGTGCTCTTGGACGGCCCTGCTTGAGCAGGGAGGTGGGACCAAATGACCCACTGTGGTCCCTTCCAACCTGACCGATCCTGTGTCATATATTTGTTTTCTGAGTATTTGTACGGCGACGGAAGAGTGGGGAAAAAAAAAAAAGACGAGTTAAGACAGACACTCGTGGACGCGAGGAGGAGAGAACCGCACCGGTACACGCAGCTGACTGAGGAGTTCTACGGAAATCATCCCTTCCGTACTGGCGAGGGAAGCGGAAAGCGGTGCGGTGCCGGGGGCGGCGCTTCCCTCCCGCCTCCCGCGGCCATGGCGGCTGCCGGCGCGATGGTGCCGGTGCTGCCGGGGCTCTACGTGGGCGGCGCGGAGTCGTGCTCGTCGCCGGAGGCGCTGTCGGCGGCGGGGGTGGTGGCGGTGCTGACGGTGGACGCGGAGGAGCCGCCGGCCGTGCCGGGGTTGCGGGCCATGCACGTCCGGGCGCGGGACNCGTTCGGCCCCGCCACAGGGTGAACCCGGGCTTCCAGGGGCAGCTGAAGCTCTACGAGGCGATGGGCTGCGCCGTGGACACCAGCAGCGTCCTCTACAAGCGGTACCGGCTGGAGATGCTCAGCGAGAGGTTCTCCGGTGAGTGGGAGCATCGCGGGTGCGCGGAGCGAAGCGCGGGGCAGGCGCCTGAGGATGGGAACAGGCTGTCCCGGAATGAACGCAGAACGCAGAGGGGGTTCTCGAGTGTTGCCCTCAAAGCGGCTTGGCCAGGGCAAGCATTCGCGTTATACCACCCCTAGAGAATCCCACTCGTCAGTGGGAGAAAAAAATGTGCCTTTGAGAGATGCCTGGGAAATAAGATCTGTAAAGAGCTGTGCTCTTTAGCAAAGTGCAAAAAAGCTAAAGGTCAGTTTGATACTTTCCGTGATTTTTACATCCCTGGCAAAGCAAACAGCATCCTCAGAAAATATGTCAATGTGATGAAAAAAATAACTTGAGGTAAAGTTGAAATTCAGGTAATGAAGTAAGCTTTCATACTTTAATTTGCAAAAGATATGTGTGCATAGATGTAAAATTATAGTGAAATATTAATCTGTAGCTTTTCTTGCAAGATCTCAGTGTTGCAAACTTGGCATGACAGTGCTGTCGCCCTCCATGTGTCATTGTCCTTAGCAGTTCCCATTTGGAAGCTGACGTTCTGTATTGTGGGCACTAAAACATTGGCACAACTGCTCAGAAACCTCCTCTGCCTCTACTTTCTGTTGAAGAAAGAACATAAAGCAAAATAAAAATATTTTACCATGGTTAAGGCCATTGTCTAGATCCCAGTCCACTGCATTGAGCAAATCCAGGTGTGCCAGGATGAGGCTCTTTCATTTTTAGCTTAATCTATGGGAATTGGTGAGAGAACAAATGAAAAGAAGAAGGTGGCTCCTGCAGGCTGTGACTGGGGCAGAGGCGCAGTCCTGTCTTGTTCCCAGGAATGCAGCGAGGCTCAGCTGATCTGATTCACAGCATGGTCCTGACCCCTCTGCAGAACCTCAAGACTTGCCCCGAGAAGTCTTTGCAGTTGATCCTACCACTGTATGTCAAACTTCAAACACAGAGGTTCTCTACAGATGCAGGAAATGCAGGTACTGTATATATATATAAAAAAAAGTATTTTTGTATTTTTATGTATTTATAAAATACTTCCTCTTTCTTCTGAAAACATCATTGTGAAACCCACTCAAGAGAAGAATAGCCTGTGTAAATCAATGGGCATGTCATTGCTGTCAGGTCAGGGATGAGCTGTTGCCTGAGTTTCCATACTGTGTTTGCAAAAAAAAAAATCAAATAGAAGTACAAAATACAAATCTTTTTGTTCCCTGGAGTGGTGCTTGTGAACCTTCTAGACTAACCAAAAAATGTAGAATTTGTACTCCTCTTTATTTAGAGTTAGGAGGCCCATATCTCTGTTTTCTGTTGTGTGTAGATTTACCCAGTTGAAAAAATGTTTATTTCTTTTTTCCCCATGTCGCGGAGGGCAGACGTGCTCTGTTCCGTAGCTCCAGCATTTTGTCCCACATGGAAGGAATTGGACCGACAGCCTTTGCCCACAAGAGGATAACAGACTCTGCACGGCTTTCTGGGAATGGCCAGGAAAAATGCACCTCGCACTTCATTGAGCCTGTGCAGTGGATGGAGCCAGCATTGCTTGGAGTAATGGAAGGACAGGTGAACCTTTATTCTTTGGGTTTTTGGTTTGGTGGTTTTTTTTTTTTGCAAAAGCAGAACAACATTTCTTCCCTGAAAGGAAAACCCCCACAAGGTGCTAGGCCTCCCAGCCTTTTTGAGGTGAATTTTGCAGCTTATGGACGGATTCTTAAATGTGAAATATCCTTTTACAAGGAATAATTTACAACCAGAGCAGGTACTGTAGTTGTGAGCTGGGAACACCAGCCATGATTTTGGACAGGGTTTATCTGCTGTGTGTTTCTATTATGAGAAAGATTTGTAGCACTTAAAAAGCCTGTAGTGGTCTCAGGCTGACCGAGTCTTTCTGGACCCTGGGAAAACGGTCTTGGAATCCCACCAGGTCCCAGCAGCTGCATTTCCACACCCTCCCTTCTGGCAGCACAGCTGCCTGCTGCACCCCAGGGCTAAGGAGCCCTCTCAGTTTAGCTTTTTAGCCTGTCTTTAACCAGATCCACATCAACTGAGACTGAGCGCTGGGTTTTTCTTGCAGCTTCTGTGTCCCAAATGCACGTCAAAGCTGGGCTCCTTCAGCTGGAGGGGGGACCAGTGTTCCTGTGGCCGCTGGGTGACACCGGCCTTCCAGATCCACAAAAGCCGGGTGGATGAAGTGAGGACACTGCCAGTTGGTAACTTCCAAACTGCAAAAACCTGAACTCACTGCTTCACTTGATGGATTTCTTAACATCAACAGAGAACTACTGACTAGTCCATGGTTGCCAGGAATGAGCTCATGATTTCCACCCCTTTGTGAGGTGGCGGAATTACTTGAACACCTTCAGCCTGCTGTATCTCTTAATATATTCTATAAAATACCAGAACACTTCCTTCAAAGAGGTGTTACAGAGTGGTCAAATCTACAAAGTGGGGCAAATGTGATGTTTTTAGTGTGTTCTTAATTTATGTGTTGCTGTTTACAGAGGGTGTCAATTCCTCATTCAAAAGGAGATGCTGTGGCCAGCAGTGCTGCTCAGCTTTTGATCCAAAGTGCCAAGTGCCCTAAAATGGTACAATTGCAGTTGTTTTGCATGCATGGCAGCAGAAGGCAAACTTATAGTTAGACTTTTATTGTATTAAAAGTAATCCTAAAAATACCTGTCCTAGGAGTATTTACTACTTTGTAACTCCTTCACGTAATGTAGTGCAAGCTGTAATGGAATGGGAGAACTGAAGTAAAGAGTCCATGCCAAATTAGTGCTTACAGTTTTAAAGAAATCCGTAAACTGATGAAGTAATTTTTTTAAGCAAGCTGTGAGCTTTTGTGATGGGCTGCTGTGTACACGACTGTGGTATAGGTTTGGTCTGACATAAGAAGACAGGACAGATAAAACCTCTTTTAAATCAATTTTATTTTCATTGACTTGAACAATTTTTTTTAATTTATTTTTTTACACAATTTCCAGCAACATACATTATGAAATATACAAGATAAAGTAGGTGGTGGAGTTCTGCCCATTTTGTAATTCCTCCCACAGCTGTGGAAGGAAGACTTGCAGGACACAGTGAACATCAGAATCTCAACACTGAAAACAGACACAAAACAAAAAGGACAAAAATATATATGAAACTTTGAACTGGTCACACTTCAGGGCCAGGTACAGCACAATAAATATTAGAACTGCATTATCTTAGACATCTTCTGTAAAGTTTATAACATCCTCTATTTAAAGAGATAAGAACATCTGGTTTCTAGCATGAAATGCTACATTGTACAGTGGTGAAGGGTACAAACGATGAGCCCAGCAAGGGCTTGGATGGTGACTACTCATTCACACATGCTCGTTGATAAAATAAGCAGCATACACCAAAAGTTTAGTGAGCTGTAAACTTAAGCATTCACTACCAGAATATCAGCTGGAGGAGCAGTTTCTTTTTGGGAGAACCAAAAATAGTCAATCCCTTTAAGTTTCAGCTGGGCTCTCCCCTGACAAACAGTGGGTTGATACCATAATGGAAGTGGCAGCATTTGGTCCGTAGCACAAGATCCCTTTGCATCACTACTGTTCAAAGCGGGCACCGGTGGAAATACTTCAGTGCAGAATTAATGCTCACGTAGGCACGGTGTCACCAACAACAGGTGCTGTCTCAGGACTAACAAAGCAGTAGATGGCAGCTGGAACCCAGCTGGGCACAGGATGCCACCTGACACAATCAAGAGGGAGAGACTGGGGAGGATGCCAGCATCTCTCTCTCTTGCACTCTGGAGCAACGGGATGAGTGCTGAGCTCGGGGCATTTGACAGAAAGGCTGCGCTCTGCTCATTCCTCATCTCAGTCTAGTTTTGCCAGTAAAAAAAGCCCAGGAGACAGCAGTTTTAGCTGCTTGACAAGTGCTTCCAGAGCACAGAGCAGAAGACCAGAGCCACTGGTTTCTCTTGCATTGTAATCAACAAGGCAGGAGTAAATACCTTTTGTACTCGTCAACCTTCCCCCATTCATCCCCCGCCCCCAGTCGAGCATCATACATTCCTCTTACAAGAGAACTGGGGACCTTCTGTGCCACCACCCAACAGGCCATGTGAACACAGGTGGAGGAAGAAGGCTAAGCATGTGCTTTCCCTTCCTTGGCATAACCTGGGCATTGCACTGGGGGCAACTGCACTGGCAGAGCACCACCAAGGAAGGCGTACACTGTGGTCAGCACATGTGCCATCACTGTACCTTGCCAACCATGCCCTGCAGTACATGGCAGCAGTCACAAGCTTCACAAAGTAGAGCAGCTGAGTGTCGGGAAATTCTATGGGATGAATGGGAGCCAAGAAGGTAAAATTCTGCTGGAAGCTGAGCACCTATGGCTTTGATTTTAGCTGATGCTGAGTCCAACAGTCCTACCTGTATTAAGTAGGAAGATAAAATTGTATTTCTCCAGTGTACAAAATTATACCAGTCACTTGTACGTGCTCATCTTCTAGTTAGTCCCTTCTTGGAGAGGACCAGAACTACCACATTTCAATACCAAAAGATTCAGCTGAGAGACTCAAAAGTGACAGAGTAGTGAAGAATTTTTGGTTGTATCAACATGTCATCAGAATATGGTCAAAAATTCTGTTTGAGAACAGGGAGTTCTACATCTGATAGTCACTTAGCAAAGTGCCAGGTGTCAATGCCCTTCCCACTGCCAGCTCGCAATGTACCGCATGACTGCATGAAGACCTACACCTCCTCTGCCAGTGCAGCTCAACTGGTTACACCCCGAGGTGAAAGACTGGTTACCAGGAGAGCTGGGAGAGGAAAGGCGAAATTTTTCCCACCCTAGAAGTGTACAACAGCATTTCCTCACTCAGCCAGGCCCATTCACACATCACTCACCACTTCAGACACACAAAGCATTGCCAAATACAAACTAAGAGGAATGTTTTTTGTAAAGACACTCTCTGAGTATGAACAGGGGAAACATAGGGTTATTTATCAACTCAAGTACTGTTGCATCATTCTTGTAAGGTAGGGAAGCAGAGGAGCTGAGATGAGGAACTGAGAGGACAAACTGGAGTGGTCACAGAGGTCGAGTCTAGTCTTCCAGACTGCGAAATGCATTCTGCATATCCTCAAACAGCTGAGCATAGTCCGCCTTGATTTTTGTTTCACCATCTTTGACAGGGTCCTGAAAGAACACAGCAAGTAAACAGATCCATCAGGAAAAGCCCAAGGTACTTAAGTCAGCCCTGGTTTGCCACTGCTGTGACCTCTTGATGTCAGCATCAACACTTGCCAACTGCAGAGCAGGCATTATAGCTCTGTCCTTGCATCCTGTCTGTCTCACCAACAGTCACAGGGTTTAAATCTCATTCTCTTCCCACATTAGTGAGCAGGCAAAATGGGTACTGGACAGAGAATTTTTTTCATGAGCAGTGATTACTGCACTGAAAAGCAACTGATTTGGAAAGCAATCAAAAATATTGAGGATCTTGGTTAATGCTGTGTGATTTAAGAGTTGCAGTGATTTATACCAGCTCCTACCCCCATACCAAATGCAGTGCGTCCCCAGTAAGTCAAGGAGTTACTCTGCCATTACTCAGAGGTTGTTTGGTTCAAATTAAAATGTATTGTGTAGTCATAAAAAGCTCAAAAATATCTTTGTACAGCTTCATTTTCTCAGAATACTTTTCATGAAAGACAAAGGCAAAAAAATATAACTATCAGCCTTGCTCTGGGGCTGCAAGTTTTTCTCTGCAAGAAGCATTAACTGTCATGCTGTGAAATCTGTTCAATGTCTTCACCGTTCCCTGAGTGCTAAGATCCTCTGGGTCAGTGCAAGTCTTGGGAAACAAAGAGGCCTTACATGTGTGGATGCAGTACTTCTTGCATTGTCTCTAAAGTACCCAGACCACAGGATGCAGGATATCTGAATCCTCAACACTTTTCAGACTGTTACCTGGGGAATATAATTTTCCTTTCATAACTATTAGAGGTCCAGCTCCACTTAACGTATGTTCACTCTCTGGATTCCCTTTTTCAGCCATGCTGTCCAATGCTCTGCTGTCCTGCAGGTGCCTGCTGGTGGACCACAGTTTCTAGGGAGTGTTTTAATTACCCTATCTCTACATAACCAGCCCTCAAAGAAGTTCATGTCCCCAAGTGTATCTTGTTATGTCCTTCAGGCTTTGAGAATATGTAACAGGAACCCACTTATGCAGAAACAAGCCAGTACGCTGCAGGAACAGAATACATTGGCATGGCAGGACATTTAATTCTAAACATATTTAATCCAATGCTATTTCTTCTCTGAAGATTTGCAGTATTGACTTACATGAGTTTTAACAGAGTAAGCATTATATTTCGTAGAGGATATCAGTCAGTATCACAGGTTACTGCTGTCCTACCAGTAACTGCTACACCAGCATGCTCTGGATGAGTTTTAGTAAATGTATCCTAAAATGATGGCTACTGAAGTTACCCAGAGCAGGTGCTCCAATGCACTTGTTTTGTCTTAAGCCCATGTTGAAGTTACTCCTACCTTCTCCTCACTTTCAGCAGTTTGTTATATTAGAGACAGATACAAGCAGCCTGAAGTTTAAATCCAGGAAAAAGTGAATGACAGAAATGTTAATCGAGCTATTTTAAATAGAAGTTAAGGCAAGAAATGCTCCTACAATAATATGGGATGTGTCCCATGTTTGGTTTCAGGCTGCTTCTCTCTGATAATAGTGTCCTTAGAACATGTTATAATATTTTTACAGAATTTTATCAGAAAACGCCCACAGCAAACCGGAAAAGATGCTTGTACTGTTACCATTACTGTATGTAATGCAAAAGAGACTGCTGAAAGGTGGGGTTGCCAAGGCTGTGCAGTCAGCATCATCTGACCAGATTTCTGCACTGACCACTCCTGTGCTCACAAACCAATTCCCTACTGTATTCAAAATGATGGCAAAGAGTCTCAGTTCACAGACCTTTATCAAAGGCCTTTGGTCAACAGCCTTGAGTCAGTCTTTCAGAGGCACTGGAAGCTCACAGGAAGTGGGACAACCCACTTCCTTACAAACATACCTTGAACTTCATGGAGGTAAGTCTGTAGAGGATTTCACTCATGTTCTCTCGGATGATGGACCACGTGATCTTGTTGTCACTCTGAGCTGTGGTTTCTACAGCACGGCGTGCCATGTCATAAAATGCAATCATGTTGGAAAGCATTCCCACTGTTTTATAGAAAGGGCAGAACCTGATGGAATTTAAGAGGATCTGTCAGGCATCTTAGTTAACAGGATTCTCCCCTGGATTGTCTCCTGACAGAAAGAATGCCAGCCTGCTTTACTCTAGGGATTTTTAATATATACTGCCAAAGGAGAGGGGCTGCCTCCAATAGGTTTTGCATTTTTAAATAGGCAGATCATAGGCCAAGACAATCATCCTAGAGCTGATTGAAGTTGAGGTTTCTGAAGCAGTACCCAAACATTCAGGCAAAACAGGAGAGAACAGGAACCACTGCTCTGCAAGTCCCACATTTCAATCTGTGCTAATGCTAACAAGTGAAGGAAAACAATGAGCAGCCAACAGAATTCCTCCTTCCTGTTTTGTCCATCAAAGGAGCAGGCTTCCTCCTAACAGCCTGGGATGACAGCTCTGCAAGTTTCTTTGCTCACAGGAAAGCGAGTTTCTCTAGGACAAGAGCACTTCATACACAGTTCTATTTTTAATGGGTAGGTGAGTGCCATAAAAGGTACCTCATTATTATTTATGTGCTAGTTCCTGTCCTTCCTATAGCATACACACAAACCTCACACACTGTTACAAAATGATGGATCTCTACATTTTTAGTGATGAAGTACTCAAGACTTCCTGATCTACCCAGGCTGGGGAGTGAGATGAAGTACAAAAAAGCCCCTTGTCTGGCTGTTACAACACAAGGATAGCATGGCAAGAAGAAAAGCAGAGTTCACTAGGGAGAAAGAGAGCAAGGGTTTTTTTGATAGATCAAACTTACTCAAGAATTATGCAATAGTAACTGAAAGCAGATTCTTGCAGTCCCCTGGGCATTGATGGAATAAACAGGAAGACTTTAGATGTTCTCTGTGGAAATAAAGCAGTCCTGTCCTCCTCCTCAATGTTTCTGCAGAAACATTGGCTAACAGAACAATAGAGGAGGACCTGGGAACCCCAAAGGGTTCTGCTTTCAGAAGGGGTCTGCATGCCTTGGTAAGACAATGTGAATGCACTGTTCAGGGCTACCCAAGCACAGTTCTTCCATTTCTTTATTGACAGTAACATTAACTTCTGCACTGGTCACCTTCCACGTAAAGTAACTGTATCAAAGCAGACTGCACAGGACTAAGAGGGCAGAGTGGCCAGTCAGATCTCACCTGTCGTAAGGCGTGTAACCATTCTGCTGCAAGAAGTCATCTTTTATCAGCTTGGCAACCTCCAAGGTAATTTTATCTGTTTCTGCCAAGGAAGCCTAGAAAAATACAGAAAACAGTTAATTTAGTGCTCAAGTCCATGACACAGTATGTCCTTGCCAAGAACAGCTGTCTTCCAGTACCTGTCTTCTTCCCACCTTCGTAAGACAGCATCAAGCAGAACTCTGTCTTTTGGGTATTTCTCACTCCCTGCTATAGAATAGCCAATTTAACTGATTGCCAGATTAAAATGGGCCAAACAATCAGTAAGTCTGTTTTAGGTCTATCTGATGATAAACAGTGGGAAGGAAGTTCCTTGTAAGATCATGGAAAAGCCACCAGACACTGAAAATGCACATTGCTTTGCTATGAGATACATTGAAACATCATCTTCCTATGTAAAGAGAAACTCATTTTTACCTTCCTCAATCCTTATGGAAGAGAGACTAGATCTCAGCATGCCAGATCAAGAAGCAAGCTAAAGGATTTGGTACTAGCCTGCACCGTTACCAATGTCCTTTTCTTGCCTGGCATTCAAGGAAAGAAAAGGAGTTGATAACAGTGCCTGTCATACTCCACAGGACAGCCACAACCCTTGCTGCACACTGCTGCTCTTGGTGACACAGGTCACTCTTCTCCACCTTCATCGTCCTTTTGCTAAAGGGGTCTGATTGAGCTTGAAGTACCCCAACTTGCTTTCTAGACAGGAAATTTGGACTTTCTTTCATGAGGAGACTAAAAGAATTCAGAGCTAAAAAGAAAAAAAATACACTGACTGTGCTTCCACAATTCTCTCTTTCTAAAGGTGTGTTGCAGTTTTTAGCCAAGCCCAGACAGAAAGAAACTGTCAAAGATATCTCTGAGAAAAAAAATCACCAGTTCCAGTAATTCTACCATTAGTATATAGCCTAGTCACAAGCACTGGCTTACCAATATTCCTTCCACACCAAGTAACCAATCCTACTCTGCTCTGTAAACCACTCTTTCAGAAGATGGTTTTGTAAATAGAGAACTGCAGAAGGTCCTATGATCCCACTTCCTTTTCTTCAAAGCACATCAAGAGAAGAGAGCTCTACTAGGCCAGATCTGATGAAAGCTCTCAACTTGGTTGGATTAGAACATCAATGAAAAGACAGACCACTGAGAGCAAACTTCTTTCAAAAAACTGTACTTAATACATGTTACTACACACTACTACCACTCTGTAAATCATAATAGCTCATCTGAACACCATGGAATTAAATTACTGTCAAGTATGTGCCAGGAACCTGCCAATTATCATATTTACAGTGCTAAGCTGAAACACTGGGTCCTTTCTGAGAGCTTTCAATGGAAATTTTCCTGTCCAAGTTTAGCTTTCTCTTCAAAACATTGAAGTGAAAAAAGGAAATTAAAGAATGCCTGCAAAATGGAGCTATATGTCACAGGTTTCTATAGAAAGAACAGATAATCACAAGTTTTTTAAAAAAGCAGACTTCACTTTGTTTCTACAAGCCAACTTGTAAATGCCAACACCTCTGTCCTGCAGCTGGCAACATGGTTTCTAATAAACTGTAACCCTTCAGATGACTTCAACAGTAAAGATCAGTTTGCATAATTTCTCTATGAAGACTGCTTCCAAGGGAGTACTACTTTAAGTTGCAGCAAAGGGCGTTTCAGCAACACTAGAACACTGAAGCAAGTGAAGTTTAACTCCAGCATTAAACGCCCCACAATCTAATTTACACGAGAAAAGTGGCATCGAACCAAGGTTTTACAAATCTAAAGAAGTACTTGTCATTAGAAAACAAACAACACGTAGGAAAGTTGGAATAAAACACAGTTTGAGGTGAGACAGTCTGACATCTCCCAGTGATCTTTTGTGTGCAATGCAGTATCCATCAAGTCTGTGCTAAGACATTGTCAAAAGCCTGCACTAACCATAAGGAAATGGAGGATGGCTCAATGACACCACATCTGGTCACTCACCTTCCCCACAAGCTGCACAATCTCTGCAAGGTCCTCTTCCTCCTGTAGGATCTCTTTGGCCTTTGTCCTGAGAGGGACAAACTCTGTGAAATGCTTGTCGTAGTACTCGTCCAGAGCTCGTGTGTATTTGCTGTAGCTGATCAGCCAGTTCACAGATGGGAAATGCTTGCGCTGTGCCAGCTTCTTATCCAGGCCCCAGAAAACCTGCCAGAAGCCAGAAAGGTCAACCAGCTCTCCAAATCAAAAGTGAACTAAAATAATTGAAGGCAATTAAAAACAAACAAACAGAAAGCAAGTTGAACAAGTTGGAGGTAACACAGCATGGCAAGGGTTTCACAAATGGAAGCCTGGGAGCCTGTTAACTATAGCAGTGACATTCAAATAACACTTCTCAAAAAATGATGCAACTTTTAAGCTGAGTTCAGATGTATTCAGCTTGAAGCTGCTCATCAGGGAGCAGTCAGCTACAGCAATGTCAATACTGGAATCTAAATAAAGTGGAGACCAAATAGATGTAACTGCTTTTCCCAAAACTGCAAACAGTTGTGAGACACTCCCAGTCAGCTTCTCTAAGGATTTGCTGCGGTTTCAAAAGAAATTTGAAATATTAAGAGTGGTCTGCTTTCCATCTCAGCTGAGAACAGATACATTTGAACTGCAGCTCAATAAGAAGCACACAGATAACCCTGAGCAGGCAGTGTAGGAAGGAATTTCTGCCTTCACTCCCTCTTCCAAAGGCATCTCAAACACATCACTTTGAGACCATCTCACAAGGTCGCCTTTTACACTGTTAGAACATTTTCCAAAACACCCTACAAGGCTGCCTGTGTCAAATCAAAACTCTCACCCCAGCCACTGGCACAAATGTGCTGAAGCACAACTATCTGCAGTCTAACAAAGCGGACAGAAGAGCTGCAATGTTGTGGGACATACCTGAACAATGCCCAGGGTAGCAGATGTGACAGGGTCAGAGAAGTCACCACCTGGGGGAGAGACACTAAGCAGGAAGAGATAGGGAAAGGTTATAAGAGATGCTTTCATAGTTCAAACCTAAGTACTGACTGAAATATGACTGCACAGCTCAGTGACCCAATAAACCAGAAAAGTCAACATGATTTCAAGTAAATAACAGATTGCAATATGTTTGCAGGAAGTGCTTGATGCATACCCACACAGGGGTAGTGTCAAGCATACCATGAAATAGTTACATCAGTGACTGATTGACAGTATTAAGGTGTAATTTTAATCACGTTAGCTCCAGGTAGTAACTCCAGCTTGGATCATCAACCCTGTCTCAACTGTAACAGATTCAGCAGGTGTGCTGACAGAACATCATGCAAACACAGTGCAGTGATTTTACAGGAGACAATATCTCAATTTGAAATTATTTTTGATATTCACCTATACAGTAACTACTTCATTTGTGCTTGAAACTCCAATACATGCCTTCCCAGAGATAAAAAAAAAAATCTTCCCATCTCAAAAGCAGAAACAGCAGAACTAAGCAGCACAAAAAATGAACTCTGGGTGTTCTTGCAAATGCCAGAGGCCCTCCTGAAAACATGGGGAATCCACTTTGCCCAGGGTATGATACACAAAGCAGTATGACCTAGGAGAATGCCTGCGGACAACATGCTTTTCACAGCACATTACAGCCTGAGATATGCTGCTCCATGGAACTGTACTCCATTTGAGCATGAGAATCATGATTCATTATGCCCCCAAGTGCACACACTGCTGCTCTAACTGCCCCTTCTTTCCTGCTCTGAGCATGGTTTGACATACTTTTCAGAGAGCTCTAATGACATTCTTCCCTGAGCCACTTGATCCGATTGCTGCAAGTGCCTGTGATTCCACACCTCACAGAGCCACCTGTCCACATTCATGCCTTCTGCCCCCACGCACAATTTAGCAGCAGTTCTGGGTGAACAGAGACTAAGTACCTACTCATTCCTGTATTTTTAAGTTCTGCAGGTACACAGAGCAACAAGACCTTTATGTCTGAAAAATAAGTACTGTATCATACAAAAACAGCGAGGAAGGAAGAACTGCAGAGGCAAAGCAGTGTAACACTCACGCTCCAACAATGCTGACGCTGCCTTCCCTCTCCGGATTTCCCAGACACTTCACTCTCCCAGCTCGCTCATAGAAAGAGGCCAGGCGGGCACCGAGGTAGGCTGGATAACCACTGTCTGCAAACACCAACACACAGAGATTCACTCAGAGGCTCACAGTTTGAAGGGCTGCATTCACAAGGCTAGACTGAGGAGAGACTACTCACCAGCTGGCATTTCAGCCAGTCGCCCTGAGATTTCCCTGAGGGCCTCAGCCCATCGGGAAGTAGAGTCTGCCATCATACTGACATGGTAGCCCATATCCCGGAAATACTCGGACAGGGTGATTCCTGCAACAAAGACAACAGTGTGCTGCAGGATACAGTTCAGAGAGGAATTCTATGCTTACATGTTGCCAGAAAGATGCAAATAAACCAAAGTATTTGAATTTACATTTTGATGGAAACACACAATGCTTTCATTCTTTACTCTTTCTTCTCACTTATGTCCCTGCTGTCTTTTCTTTTGCTGTTGCTGTTTATTTCTTCTCACTCTCCCCATTTTTGTTTATGAACCACTCAGCCTCATCTTATATTCACGTGTATTTCTTTGAAGAGACACTGCAATGTCACTGATGCTACTCTTTCCCTCACTGAAACCATTAACAAAGACTCTTCTTACTGTAAAATGTCTCCTTCCTTTTCAAACTACCAGAATACAAGAGTGAGAAAAGGTCACGTTTTATCTGAATTATCTGACAACTGGTCATAAAAATGAACTTGAAAAGAGCCTTTAAGAGGCTGCAAAGGAAAGACTAGTCTGCCAACTTGGCAAATACTATTCCTGTCCATTAAGTGGCTGTACTTATCAGCAAAAAGCTAGTCAAAACCAAAAGCTTACAGAAGTAAGACATACAGAAAACCTACTCAAGTCCCGGCACAGTAAGTTCACCTTATGAACTAAATTTACTCAGTATTCAGAAATGGGAATTATATGCAGGCAAGTCAGATTCAATTAAGATACTAAGCCTTAGTGCAGGCAAGGTATGAAAGGGTTCACTCCTGAAACTAAACAGGCTTCTTGGTACAGCCATCTTATGAACTGAAAATTCTAGAGTGTGATTGTTTGCTGTATAAACAGAACTTTCTCTATCCTCTTGTAAATCTTACCAGTATAGATGGAGGCTTCTCTGGCAGCCACAGGCATGTTGGAAGTATTTGCTACCAGAGCTGTTCTCTTCATGATGCTTTCTACTTTGCCATCAACTTCCATTGTTAACTAAAATGCAAGAAAAGAAAAAAACCCCAAACGGTAACAGTAGCAAGTTTTTTGTTACTTTTTTGTTGCTTGGTTTTTTTTACTGTTTTACTTGCCTTGTTTCAGGATACTCTCCTCACAGCTATTCTACCAAGAGCAGAGATGAGATTCAAAATTTTAGGATATGTTGGTTTGTCTTTCAGACAAATTAACTCTTTAATGTACATGTTTCAGCCTCACCTCATCTCCTGCAACTGCCAAATCCCTGTTGAGCCCATTCAAATAAGTAATGACAAACCCACTGCACAAGGAAGCACATTATTCTCTCTCAGATTTCCAGGCTGAAAGAGCTAAAAATTCTTAGCCTCCTGTCATTCCTAAGTCCCTTAGGAATCAGAGAACTTTTTTCCCTATCTACAACAAGCCAAGTTAGTATTTGACAACTGGACATAAAAACCACATTTTTAACCTCAATGAAACCTCACAAGCACCTGAACAACAGAATTCACACCATGACATTTGTGTAGAATTCCACTTATGAATACCCTGGGATTTACCTTCTTCAAGGCCACCTCAGCTTGACTTTCCCACCTTGTCATCAATCAACACATCCTAGCCTTTCACCCCTTATTTCTGACCCTGGCACAACCACTTCACTAAAACATAGTAACAAGTAAAAGAATTGGTAAGTCTCTTGCTTGGTTGTTTTCTTTTCATTACCAAGGTATTTTCTACTTCATTCAAAAGGTATTTCAAAGCTTAACATGCCAAACTAATATCTGGTAACTGTATCACCACCCTGCAGCTTGTAAATGAATGCTGCATTTTCTACACATGGTCAAATTAGAGACACGACCAGTGACAGGTAAGATGCTTACAACTGTGCTAAATTGCTCTCTGACATTCATTCTGGCTTTATTTTACACAACTTAGAAAGTACACCAAAAAACTTATTCAGACATTTATTGAGGGGCCACTGAAATAACTCCTGAACAAGCCAAAAGGGATTTTTGCCAGAGCTCCAAAGCAGGCAAGATGATATTTTCAAGTTTCTCTACCAACAGGATATTTTACTCAGTTACAATACCAGTACAATAGCAAGTCTCCCCAGGAAGGTTTACTCTCCATGAAATCTCCATACTAACCTCAGGGAAATCTCTCAGTACTTCAGACATTTCATTTCCTCGTTCTCCACAGCCTACATAAATGATGACATCACTGTTGGAGTACTTTGAAAGAGACTGCGAGATCACAGTCTTTCCACAACCAAATGCCCCAGGAATCGCTGTTGTACCCCCTTGTACACACCTGAGTAAAGAAAAAGGACTCTGATTTGCAAGGAACTAAAAAACAGCTCTTTCCCATCTTAGAATATATTTTCCACTAGAACTCCCTCATCCAAAGCAGAATGACAGGAGTCACATTCAATGTTCTGGGTGAGAAACAGAGGTTTTTCACTAAATCAAAAAATCGAGAGATTAAAGCATCCTTTTCTTCTCCTGTCCTTGAAGTACATGACTTATGCTGATACAACAGTATGACTTTTGGGCTTGAAATATAGCAGTTTTCACAGCTGGAAGTAGTGATGAAATGCAAATGCTAAGAAAAGAACAACTGTACTTAGCTGTGTATTATAGAATAAGCAGTACAACATTTTAGGACCAAAATAACTGAATTCAGTGTCTTAGAAGTTAGCTGCTTAAATGAGCAATTTGTGTTACAGTTAAGTGCAACAGTTTTCCTAAGTGGCAACCTCAAAATCATTGGAAACCCCACATCCTCAAGACCATGGAAAGATACCCTACTCATGCATTCAAATGAAGATAGCACGCTTGAAAGTTCTAGCCTTTCTGCAGATGTGACATGGTTATGTTAACTTTATGCATGTCCAGTCTTTTCTAAATTAATTCACTAGAATAATTTTGGTAAACTTCTTTTTTCCACCAGTGGGTTCATCTGCCAAATACGGAAATATGAGAAGTTCAGCTAAATATTTTTTGAGATTATGCTGTGACACATGGTGAAAGCTTACCCTTAAAAAAAACTAAGGCTCTAAGGCCTCCTGCCTCCACTTCCCTGCTAGCAGAAAATAAAAGGAAGTACTTACGGGAAGAGGGCATCCAGGACTCGTTGGCCAGTTAATAAAGGATGATTGGCTGGTAACTTCTCGGTAACAGGACGGACTTGACGTACAGGCCACACCTGCACCATAGTGAACTTCTCCTTCACACCTTCAAACTCCAGCTCCAACACAACATCCTAACAGAGAGCACCAGATAGCTGAAGTAAGCAAACAGCTGCATGCTGGACCAGCACACAAATTCTCATTTTAACTACTCTGCCTTTGATAACACCACAGAGCTCTCAGAACCTCAACACGCAATCATCACCTCCTGAGGGAAGGCTCTCTCCCATATTTACAATGCCACTGGGGGAAAAAGTACAAGATACAGCATACATTAAAAATACGCTTTTGAAGAGCAACTAAATTTTACATATTTATAAGACACCAATGATCCCAACAGAGGTCAGCAAACATGGCACAGTGAAGTGCCATTGGGAAGCCATATACATAGAAAGTAGCTGCACAAGGTCATAATGTAATCCCTGCAGGCAGGGTAGCAGAACTGATCATTAACTCAGATACCTTGTTGCATGAAACACTTCAGCTGGCCTCATGCAGAACAGAGAGACTACATCAACCTTATAAAAGAGACATGGAATATACCAGCAACTGCTGTTTGGGAGACTTACTGAAGTGTCATAGTTTCCTGGAGGAGCAATGTATGTAACTGTACCCCTATTCCGTGGGGGCAGCATGATTTTGTGTTTGATCAGGGAGTTTTCATTCACCACACCATAAATATCTCCACCAGTGATGTGGCTGCCAACCTAAAACCAGAACAGCTCTATTAGTCATAAGTTTTAAAAAAGAACAAACTGTAAAAAATACTACAGCTATTAAGTCTAGCACTGTGATTACCCCTTTTATAAATGCCTTGTTACAGCACAGTAGCCTATTTACATAACTCATTACTCCAATAGTATTGCCAGCAACACTACCTGTGCTCAAGTGCCTTTCAAGGCTCAGACAGGACCAATTACTGAGAGGCACAAGGAATTTTCCTCAGTTTTTTCCCACCTCTCAACCTAATGTGCTAAGAAGAGAAAGGATAGCATATGCTAACTTGCAGGATTGGAAAAAAGATGCTGCAAAGAGTTAAAGCCATGACATTTTACAGCTCTAAGGCTATTTTCACCATTTACAAAATGTGTGCTGCAGTCATTCTTTTTGCTCAGTTAACACCTGCTTCTGCTACTGCCTACTGCAATTCCACAAGTTTCTCTACAGTTTGGAAATATATTAAAACTGTAAATTTCTCATATGCAGCACCAACACTCTGTAAGTCACCTCAAGTAAGTTTTGGTGATCCCCATCCAGTCTTACCTCCTAGCCCTCCTCTTTGCAAACTTCAATAAAAGCAGCATTAACCACAGACGTCAGCAGTCACAGCCTTAGCACACTGCTCCAGGCCTAAGGTCTGGGGGCAGAGGAGCACGAGGGGAGCACAAGATTGTCAGAACCTACCCGCAGATTTTTGGAAGGTGTGAAGTCCCATTTGATATCTCGGCTCAAAGCTGACACGTTGACACCTCTAGGGATATAGATACTTTTGGTCAGAGTGCTGATGTCCGAGAGAGGTCTCTGGATACCATCAAAAATAGCTCCCATAATGCCAGGCCCCAGTTCCACTGATAGGGGCTTCCCAGTACGGAGCACAGGATCTCCTACAGAGACACCAGCTAAAGATTTGCTGAGGAAAAGTTCATCCAGAACAAAGGAAAGAAACCCAGCAGAAGTCATCAGGTTCACAACATCATACTCTCAAACCCCTTTTCTGACTTTTATTACTATGTGACACGTCAGCATTTGAGAAGCATGTAGGCTTTACACTAAATTCTGAATTTGCCAAGCAGAAAAGTTCACCATCCTCCAGAGAGGCAAAGTAGTGACAAATATTCTGCTTTACGACCATTTGTTCAAGTCAACTGTTGTTGGCAACTAATGTCAGCTAATATGGATGAGTTCACCAGAGTGCCAGGCAGTGGGATGAAAAAATATTACACATTTCTTACATCTTCAAACCTAGAAAACAGATTAGGCTGTTAAAGTCAGATAATGTTATGAAATATGGAATTTTTCACTTCAGAATTTGTTTAGAGAGCACAACAGTTTTGATCTTGAGCCTTGCACTGCTTTTTTCAACAGCAGCCTAATATTAAAAGGAGTTTGTCTAAGACCAGCACTATTGCCTTCCCTTTTGTATCAAGTTGTCAGGTCTATGCACTACCTAAGCTCCAAAGATGTACAATGGACTTTTCTCTGCAAAGGGCCAGCACTTGGCAAAAGGGCCTGCTAGACTACAAAAGAAACCTACAAAATTTATACAAAACTCAAGAGATTAAATACAAGTTGACTTCAAAGAGGCCTATGACTGAGTTTCCTCTCAACAGGAAATCAGAACTAAACTATACTCAAACTTGTTCCATGTACTGATGGAAAGCTACTCGATACTGTAACAATGATGCCATCTAAAATCATAAATTATTAGGTAGAGACAGGACCCAGTCAGCAGTTTACCAGCAAGTTCCTCAGAATCAAGGTTTGGGAGCCAGCACAAACTTTTTCCTAGGCTCTACACAGCCTCCTTGGGAGGAGGAAAAGAGGCCCGGCTTCAAGTTTGACTTATTTTCTGACATTCTCTCTATATATGTAATACAAAATATATTTTAAGTTACCTAGACTTTAGAATACATGCTTCATCATAGCTGGACCAAGATGCTGTAAGCCCACTGCAGAAGCAAAAGTGTAATCTATTATGTTTGGCAAAATACTCTGCCCAGAAGAAGGCATCCTGCCCACTTTGCATTTCTTATTTAAGTGTTATACAAGCACAGTTACCAAAAGCAAAGAAAAACATTGCTTAGTTTTATCATTTATGGTTGACATTTGTCAACTTCCTTAACAAAGAGGCATTAAAATGCACTTGAATTCTAAGTGATTTCCAGTTTAAAAAAAGTCTCCTCACTACACAGCCACACAAGGTAAGATTCACCTCAAAACTATCAAAATTTACAAAACATGCAGAACAGATGCCCTGCTGGAACCCAAAGTTTCAAGGGCTTATTTCCATGATCTTCACCCTAATCACCACTATACTCTGGAGCAGTGAAAAGGATACATGTTTCTTCATACACCTGGACAGTTGCCAGATCACCTTCCAGCCGGATGATCTCCCCCACCAGCTCGCTGTGTCCTACTCGTACCAGCTCGTACATGGCAGCACCTGCCATGTTGCAGGCTGTGACCACTGCAAAAGACAGGCACAGAGGTGAGCATTGCTCCTGCAAATCAGGAAATTTACCCATCACAAGCCAGTTAGAACTGCATGGCATAAACCTGGTATTTACCCATATCAGACACTCTTGACTTCACAAAAGAATGCCACAACTCCGAGTATTTCTAGTTTAAAAGTCAAAAGAGTAAGTTTTCCTACAGTTTTCACTCTGTCCTTTCTGCAGAATATGAGAACACTATCAGAATGTAGTAATTCACAGGACAATTCATGCCATAATTTCTCTTATCTATCGTGACAGATTGCAAATGTTGAGGGTGTGAGATGCTGTGAACTTTGACAAACAAGTTACATAGGCACTTCTCCCTTGCAGTGAGCTGGGTCACATTCCCATCTAATTAAATTAAAAAACACAAGAAAATGGCAAAACTCGCTTGATGTCTGGTAGTTACATAAACCTGTGGTTGGAGGCCAGCATTTTCAAGTCATTGAAAGTTCTGTTTACCTTGGTAGCATCTGGATGCTGACATAAACATGGATAGATCAAGCCAAGACACCTGCTGAAGGTAGTACATACCCTGGCACCTAAAGTGATGCCTGGAAAGCTTTTAAGAAAACACTATTTTTTGCTTTATTTTGTAGAAAAGTAATGTCTCTCTTAGGGCATTTAACTTTCAACAGACGAAGACTATTGTGCAGCATGTTTTGGGCCTGGAACTTCCTGCTGCTTTGAGTTAGATTTCAGCAGGTCCTACATGGAGTCCTGGCTGCTTTAGAACAAAATTTATTATGTCTTGTATATTATGATCTCCTGCACACAGGATTCACATATTTACACAAAAATACATTTTCCACTTCTTGGGAAAGAAAGCTCTGTCAGTTTAGAATTGTTTCTAAGTACTACTTCTGCAGTTAAGGAATTTGCAGTTTAAAAACCTGTGCCTATTTAGGTAGGGAATTTCTTATTCATCAAATAAGTTGCATTAACAAAAATACGTGGTAATCTTCTGTTCTCACATTCCCATCCTTTCCTTCAGCTCTTGAAGAGAATGCAGGAGGGGGCAGAAAGCCAACAGAGTCTGCATGTATTCAAAAGCTGTTCCTATCAGAGCCTAAACTATTTCAGCTGATAAAGATGAAGGAAGAGTTCTCCTCCTCCCAGCTGCACTATCACCACATTCTGCCACCTTCCCTGACTCTTGTGGCTCCTTGCTGAGCTCACCCAGCCCCATGGTGCAGTAAACAGGACAGCTTGACACTGACAGGGACTGAGTATCTCAGAAAGCACAGGGGAAAATGTTCAGAGAGAACGGACTATGCATTTCATACCATTTTAGAGAAACTTAGTACATGGGGCCTGCAGATTGTCAAACAAGGGCCTTTACCTCATGCAGAAAGCTCACCTGTTTTTATTATTGTTGTTATTATTCAACTGCCTGCATCTGCTCATTACATTTTTTAAAAACGTTAATTAATAGTAACATCTTGCTAGCAGTTTTTTTAACAGTTTAACAGACTGTAAGTCAGTGATCCTTCTTAAAGTTGTCTCCTCCCGCCAAAAAAAAATAAAAAAGCACCACCCAGAGCTCTTTTATACTTCTCTGCTTCCAGTGAAGAGTAATAAGATCCTAGATAAAACAAAATTTATTACTTCCTTGACAAAATAATACCTACCAGGTCCTGAGACTCCATAAACATAGCCAACAAAAGCTTCTCTATCCTCATCACGGATTTTGGGGAGTTTGGAGAAGTCCATTTTGCCTGTTCAACTGTACAAAAGGAAAAAATAAGAGTCAGTCCTGAAGAATCACACGTAGTAAGTTCCTCCTCTTCCTCCCCTCTGCTCTCTTCTTGTTTCAGTTAAAAAGAATTCTGAACTCATAGCCTGAAGTACCTTAACCACTATGACTTTAAAGCTGTAAAAAGTGAAAAAGTAACTGAATTAAACAAACAAAAGATCTGAGATTCCTTACTGCAGAAACACACGGAAAGAACATCACTCCATAATATGCTCCCCAGAAGGCTACTGAATGAAAAAGATGCAGTGCAACAATGCCTTAACATGGTTGCACTGTTTTTAAGCTTGGTAATAGGATATTTGAACAACAGAAAATACCTTTTGTATTCCACATCTCATTACCCTGCTTCAAAATGTGGAGTTTTCCATGATTCCGAGTGAGCAAGAGAATGTTCTGGGTTTGCTTTACTGCCACCAGTCTCCAAAATGCAATACTACAAATATTAATTGTGCAAATTCATTTTTTGCTATTTTAAGCTGCTGAATCACAGTGTTTAGAGGAAGAAACACACATTTTCAGAAGCACCAGCACACCAACACATGAATCCTTTCTATGAGTTCCACAGCTACATACTACACAGTCTTTGTTCTCAGTGAAAACCACAGAGCATTGCAGAAGAAATGTACTGAATAATGGCCAAACCTCCCAAAATGCAACAGTTAAACAACAAGCTGGCATCTCTTGCCAGTAACTGTTTAGTGAATCTAAACAACTCGCACTGGAAAAGCTGTTTTATCAACAGAATTCCTCCATCCATGTTTGTCTTGTGGCCAACGGTTGAGCTGTCCTGCTTCCGGCACGGATCAGAGGATTTAATGGTTTTGCTTTGTGAGCCCTTATCCTGCTGTGTGTTACCTTGGAAACTGATGGGTGTTAGAGAACTGTAAGGCCACATTTCCCATTTCTCCTGTGCAGACACACTTAGGACACAGCACTGGTGAAAGGTGCACTATGGCAGCCCCAGCACAGAACACTCCTGCATTAAACAGCAAGGCCCCTGGTTTGGTGACATGAACTGGGAGGCATCTGTTGTCAATCACACTCAGTCTTGGAGAGAAGCCTAATCTAACCCAGCATCTTCCAAAAGGCAGCAAATACAAAGGCATACCCAGGCTTAAAAACCTACCCCACGTACAATAAGCAAGGCAACAAATACATTGCCACCCTTTCCAGCACAGTTAAAGGATACCTTTTTGCCTATTCTTCAGGAGCAATAGCTGACATCTGCTATTCTTGAAATCCTACAACTGTTTTCCAGCTTTTTAATACAACAATACAAGTCCTCTGCCCCTCAGCCTCTTTACCTGTCTCTAAGTTTTAAATCGGTGGCACTGCTCTGTAAGAAAAAGATCTCCCAGGATTCCAAATCCCTGTTCATCCTGAAGGAACAGCTTCTTCCACACTCCATGTCTCTGTGGAATGTACTGTCTATCATGGCTGCCACTGATTTATTCCACAGCAGCCACCACAACAGTTGATCATGGCTTAGTCACCACCAGCTTGGAGCAGACCTGCTATTGGGTCTTGAGACCGAAGGCTAAGCCAGATATCCATTAGATCCCTCTACCCTCCACAGCCATAGGTTACCTTTCACACTGCCCGGGTCACACTGGGTTTAGACCCAGGAGATAATTTTGATTTCACTGCTTTTTTCTCAAATGCCTCCTGTGACAAATGGCAGAGGGGACGTCCTCGCAAAGCAATCTGCAGTTCCGGAGCAGCTGGTATGAACTGGTTCTGATCTGACTAACACAACTATCTCATTTTTGCTTTTAACAACAAAAACGTTGCAAAACTCAAGCATAATTACTGTTCATCCTGAAAGAAGCAGCTGTTCTTATAAATCCAAATTAAACATTTACTTCAACATACCATACAGAACAACGTCCAGTGTCCTACTACCAAAATCTTCTCTAAAAGCACAGTAGAGAGTTAAACCACATTCTCATAACTGAATTAGTGACACAGCTTTGCAATTAGACAAGGTCCTATATGAAAGACTCAAATTACAGAGGCAAGGAAAAGCAGAAACACTGGGCCAGTTTAAATTTAAATTAACTTTTCTTCATAATCAAAAGCTGCTTGAAGCCACTGTTTATCTTTTAGGGAGGCAAGTAAGAACATCAGAACAGCCATTCTGCAGTTAAATGGCAACATCGTGACAGCCAGCACCTGCCTCTCTTGCTCCTGTGGCTGCTCTGCTCCCTCTCTCTTCCTGCAGCCAAATTACTGGCCAAGCCAAGTAAAACAGTAGGGGATTCCTCCACTAGACCACCTAGCAAAACACTAATAAATCCTGTCTTTACCATGATCTCTAGCACCTGCACCAACAGCTTTTAAACACATACCCATTAACTATTCCAAATGTACAAGATGTGAATTCTTTCTCACCTCTGTTTCACCTCCGCAATACCTCCAAAGTACAGTCTACACAAAGCCAGTGCCCACCCAGCCAGGCTGACCTCTTTCCTCTTTTTTAAGGGGCTACACATCTCTTAAGATAAATCAGGGGGAAAAAAAAGTTATTTATCTCTGCATCATTTTCTTGTGCTTGTGTAGTAGCACTACAGATTTTCAATTTGTATGGAAAGTCCTTGAGGGTCAAAATGCTGCCTTACCTTCCTACCCTGTTTTCATTGCCAGTACTCAGAGAAAATTAAATTCCCTAAAGCATATAAGTACCCCAGAAGCCACAGTAGCTGACCATTTTAGAAATCTACTGAGCCCCTGAGGCCTTTGAAAGGCCTCTTGCAAACACAGGATATTATGCACTATATGCAATTCCCTCCTACAAAAGTCCACTAGCACACCTACATAGGGTATTAGCTTAATTTTAATTCCATTATGAGTAAAGATGCATCTTGTATCCTTTACAATTTATATCTTCCTTATCTAAAACAGTTCACCAATTGATTTAAAACATGCTCTTAAGCTTGAGCAGTCATATGCTGATTAATAGTGCCAGAAACCAAAATATTACTTGCAGCAGAACCTTCTCTGACTAAAAGGTGATTTATTACACTAATTTTAAAGTCCTAATTAAACAAGAGCGAGCTGGTGACCTGAGCTTTCTATCTTGGTTTCTCCCCAGCACAGTAATCTGGTTACACAGTAACCCCAAAAATGTAACTGCCCTGCTCTCAATGTTGAAGAAACCCGTTTTCCTTCACTGCTCCTGGGTTTTGCATCTGACATTTGATCAGACCCAGTATTTATACAGTGAACTGCCTTAATACAAAGATCTCAAAATTCAGACCCGGGTGAGATTTTTAGAAGAAGCCTTCTTGCAGCAAGGAAGAAAATCCACGACAATTTCATCACATAAACACAGATCCTTACCTTATTTTGCAGGAGCCGGGAGTAACAAAAACCCACAGGCCCAATTCAAAAGCTCCAATTCAGCAGTGAAGCATCACCGCTTGCGAAATAATCGTCCTTCTAGTGCCCCTACACAGAGGGATGAGAAAGCCTGCTGCAGAGGGGAAAGAAATTTCTGACACACAGCAGAGGCAGAACCACCTGACTTGATGAGTCATCAGTCTCTTCCCTCTCTCCCCCACCAGCACCAAGGAATGCCGCAATAGCAATTCCAGCCACCTCGAGCCCAGCGGAACTCCCATCTGTGCAGCACAAATGAAAAGGCTTCAGCGTTTGCATTAAGGGCCTCCTACAAAGCCGGTAATTCCAATGTCCTGAGTGGTGCATCCAGCTACGCAAAAATCCTTGAAAGAGGAGCATGTTTGCTGCTGGAATCTGCTCACCTGCCAGCCCTCCGGTGTCATACAGCCATGTCAGTGTGTGCTGTGCTCTGGAAGGGCTTAACAGAACAACTGTTTAACAACAGACTGTACAGGGAGGCACTGAACACACCACAATATTAATTGCTTGGGCACGTTGAACAGTATTGATTGCCTCCAAGAGCCTTGTGGGGCTCAGAAGCCCTTCCCCTGGCCAGCAGAAGAGCAATGTAATTGCACAACATCCAGCACCTCAACAATACAGTGTTGTGCCACCCTGAGTGACAGCTGCTGAATCTGCTTTCGGAGATCGACAGGCACTGCCCTGTACGCCGTACAGAACACGAGCAGCTGTGTGATCCCTCCCTAAGAACCTGCATGAAGAGTTGCCTGCAGTCTTCACAACTTCTCAAGTCTATCTTTGCAAGTTCTAGGATTACCAACACTTCAAATCGGAACAGAAGCTTAGACACTAACCAAAACGGCAGTGAACAGCATGGTATCAGTAATTTGAACTCAGCAGCATTACATCAGTAAGTCACCAGTGCTAGGATTCATTCTGCTGGAATAACTTAGAACTAAGGTCACAGATTTTAGTAAATCTGAAATAGACTAATGTGTTTTGATTTCCAAGGGTAGAAAAATGGAATCAGAATATAAGCCCTGACATTTGATATCCAGGAAAGTTTAATAGGCATGAAGAGTAAAATGTAGCCAAAGAAAATTTTCCAATGAAAATCGTCTTCTTAGTAAAAAACTGGACATTACAGGATAGTAAAGATCACCACCCACACTGGACAATCAGCTTAGTGTCACATTGGAGCGATGCTTCAGATTCAAAACTGCCAACATTTGCTGTGTTCACCTGAGCAGACTCTGGCACAGTGCATAAATCCCAGTGTCCAGCTGCATGAAGATCTGTTGCAAGGATCTCATAAATAACAGGATAATCACTGCCACAGATTTCCTGTAACAAGGACAGTTTATACTTCCCTTTCTAACAGATGATATCTTTAAGAGGAAGTATTAAAAAAAAAAATACAGTGCCTGAATTACTTGACAAATGCAGAAGTTTGGCAGCATTTTCATATCTAGAATTCGAGATATTGTCCCAGAAAAAACAACACACCCAGAACTCAAACACAGGTCACTGGGAAAGGAAGCCCAATAGTACTGTCAGGAAACCTGCTCCTTCCTACTATGCAGAGTTACAATTTTATTATAACACAGCAGGGAAAATTACTGCAGATTTCTCAGTCACTAAACAACCAAATTGCTGAGGTTGGAAGGCACCTCCAGCAATCATCTACTTCCAATGCCCTGCTCCAAACAAGCTGATGTAGGCTGATCAGGGCCACATCCAGATGAGTTTTCATTATCTTAAAGGATGAAGACACCATAACTCTCTGGGCTACCTGTTCCAGTGTTCAGCCACCCTTGCCATAAAGTGTTTTCTTATGTTTAAAGGGAATTCCTTGTATTTCAGTTTGTGCCCATTGTGTCATGTTACTTCAGCAGGTACCACTGAGAAGAGTCTGGTTCCATCCTCTTTGCTCCCTCCCATCTGTGTCTATATACTCTACAGTAAGATTCTCAGAGCCTTCTCTTCCTGAGGCTACATAATCCCACCTCTCTCATCCTCTTTTCCTATCTCCAAATGCTTACCACTCTTTCTGGCCCTTTTCTGGATGCACACCATTAAGCCACATCTTTCTTCTACCAGAGAACCCAAAACCAGACACAGCACTCTAGATGTGGTTTCCACCAAGTTTAACCAAGGTGAAAAACCACCTCCCTGAACCTGTTGGGGGGATTCTTCCAAACACAGCTCAGGATAGTGCTGGCTGCTTTTGTCACAAGGGCTCATTGCCAGCTGATGTTCAGCTTGGGGACCCCCAGATCTTTTCAGCACTCAGTCAGTCCTCAGCCTGTAGCTGAGGGTATGTGATTATTCTGCCTCAGGTTCAGGACTTGGCACTTTCCTTTGTCAAACTTCATGGAATTCCTGTCAGTCTATTTTTCCAGGTCCCTCTGCATGGCAGCACAATCCTCGCTGTATCAAACACCTTCCAACTGTGTCATCTGCACTCTTAATGAAACCAGGCAGGAGTCACATCCTGTGCTCAACACAACCATGTGGCTCAGTCTTCTCATGACACAGACATTGTAAAGCGAATGGCACCAACCTTCCTGCCATAAGCTCTGAGCTAGAAAGATTGTTTCTTAAACTCAACAGTATGGACATTTTTCCATTTAGTTATTCATACAATTTCAGTTGTCACAGGGTACTTTGAGGCCACCTCTACTATGGATAAATCCAGAACTTCCTTAAGTGATGCTCAGCTCCATACTGTGGACCCATCTGCAACCCTACAAGACAATTAATCTTTCACAGAACTTGTTCCTTAAGTTCCTGTAATCCCCTTCCTCTCACGTGAGGCTTGCTTTGCCCAGCACCTGTACACATAAATCCATCTGTATTCAAGGAAAGAGACAGGAAAGAGAATTGTGCTGCCACTGCCACACAATGGCTCCAAAGGGAGTTCATGTGACACTGAATTCATTAAGTCCATCACAAACTCCTACTGTCCTCTTCCTAAAAACAGATGGGGACTTACCTGTGGGCATGCCAATATATTTAAGTCTGACACTTCAAACAAACATCATGCCTTGCATCCAAGCTAAAGATAAAACAATATATTTATGTTCGATATATATCTATAACATAAAGTATATATTCCAAAAGTGAGGGTGTGAAGTCTGTTCATGCAAGACATACCACCACCACAAGTTGTTACTCAAGCACCCAAGCTTTCATTCAGCAGCTTGGGAAATTCCTTCAGTTAGCCCAGAACAGTACTAGAACAAAGCTGTTTGAACATGACCAAGAAGCTGGCAGCAGAATTAAAACTAGATAGAAAGGCTGGCAAAGTGTTCTTTGCATAACTGCTTTGACCCACTGAAGATCTGATCAGCTCAGTAGATAAGTGGCCTTCAAACAACAAACACAGCTATCATGCTATATGTAGAATTGATAAAGAGCCTAGTTTAATCCATTAAAATACTCCTGTTACTAGAGAAAACCACATTGTCCACATGAAAAAAATCTTCATCAGCTGACTCATATGCTACAGTTTTCCATAATAGGGTTTTCTATACCAATTCTTTCCTCTCAGCTGAGGCTTCTCCAGAGGAGGAAATTGATGAGCTTCTCCTTAGTTCTTACTTGCTACACTGCTTCACATTTTACTACTGTGAAAAATCTGACATTCCTTTCAACCTGCTACACATTTTGCCCTTTCTCTGGCTTGATAAACTTTCACACAAAAGAAAGATCTAAGGCAACTGAAATCCAAACCATAATACATAACACTAATATAAAATTCATTTCTGTGTCCTACAGTGACCTTCTTTTCTTATCCTGATCCTATCTAGCTGCTAGGGCTGAAAAGTTCTGCATCCATCTGCTCAGTGCAATGCTCAGTCATTTCCTCTAGATGAACAGTTTTCATTAACCTCACTAACATTACGGCCAAACTAAAATCCACCCTAAGTTTTATTAAGTAAAAGTCACTCGATTTTCAGGTGTATTTGGCACTGTTACTTGAAATACTTTTTGTTGCTCTAACCTTTAAGATGACAAACATTAAAATGACATTAATACATAGCTGTAAGCAACTATACCAGCAAACTTTACTACGGTTCAGCAGTCCCTTCTGAAGATTTGAAGATCTTACCTCAACAGACAAAAGGTGTGCAATTTGACAAAACAACTGTTGCTAGATTTTTAAGTCAGTTTTACATGCAGAATCACACGAGTTGTTTGGGCTCATTAAAACACATCATCCCTTTAAATCTCACTACTCCCTAACCCCTTGTTCCCAGGTGTAATGGCTAAAATACTGAGCATGAGTTTGGAATAAGCATTTCATCATTACACTTAAGTTTCAAATCACCTTTAAAGTTAGGATGTTATGGAATCTTCAGTTTATTATGCAAGGTATTTGACAGCTAGTTGGAAGAGCTGAACCAAGAGTGAGTCTGCATGAAAGTCTTTGGGAAAGATCCAACATCTCTAGCAGATAGAAGTAATCTTTTATAGCACCTTTGGTATAATGAAACACCTGGTTGGAATCACAGCACACCTATTGGCACTGGATTCCAGGAAAAGGAAATTAAGTTGAGGTTGACTTTTCCTGTAACGGAAAATTGCACCTTTATGTTTTAAAGCAAGTTAAGCCACATTTGGAAAATTTATATTCAATTACCTGAAGTATTTACAGCTTCTTTAGAACAGCCAGAGGCCTTCTAACATATTAAATTTTAATGTTGTTTAAACATTAAATATTAGTGGTGGTTCTCTGAACATCTACCAGCTCCTGCAAATTTATCTCATGATAACAAAACTCTCAACATTTAAAGGTTTTAGGCCCATTTTAGGGTTTTTTCTGCAGAGCTGCTTTTTAAGGTCTAACTTTCAGAGTGGGAAATAAAGTAATGATACAGTGTAACCAGCTTCAAATGTTTGTCCCACTAACTGAAGTTCTTGGAAGATTCAGTTTCTTTGCTCGGATATTAAAAAACTGTCAAGTCATTCTTCAGGCTCTTACACAAAACTTGCACACCTGAAAGCTTTTGTCCAGTTATAATAAGTTATTCCCATAAAGGCACAGCTGTCTTACTATAAAGTCCATGGCTTTTCCCATATCCTTCCTATACCTCCTCACACCCGACCATCCCAACCACAACAGGACTGCTCTTCATGCTTAGAGCACAGAACACAGACATCTGAACCACCTCTCTTTTACATGAACCACCACAAACCACTTCAGTAAGCAAGCATAGCTTACAGCAGCCTAAAGATGGGACACAGCATCTCCACAGCACACATTCTGGCGTTTTTCATGGGATGCTGTCTGGCAGAAACACAGCTGGGCAGACTGGTCAGCTGAAACTCACCAGAGCACCAACATTTCAACTTGGGTGTGAGAATCCTTACAACACAAGCACTTTTCAATTGATTAGGAAGGACAAAGATAAGGCTTTCATATTACAGAAACCCTTTAGAACACCCCTCCTCTCAAGCATTTGCATCTGTAAGGGGTCTATTTTCATCAGGCTTTTTAGTTTATTTACCTATTCAGCACCATGAGTCTTAGTGAACTGGGGCAATTTCCCATACTAGTTTTGGTCCTTGCTGATACTTTTGATTTGAACATAACAGACTCCCCAAAATGCTGTAAACTGTAACAAAATTAAAAGAGGGGCCACTTGTCAAAAATAATTTGTCTGACAAATTATTTCTGAACAGAGTGAGCAGTGACACTGAATTTTACCATTACACAAGCTCAGAGGAGTAGTCAAGTTGGTGAAGCAAGAAAATAAATTCAGCTAAAACTGGTCTTCATCTGCCATTTGGTTAAGTGGTAGTAACAAGGTCTGTTAGACCCAGGACTTTCAGGATTTATCGATATACATCTTACTGGTTTTCAAAGTAAGTGTATCATTTCAGTAAAGCCAGGCCTTGGAAGGCAACATCTCTTAGAACAGCCATATAATGTATGGACGTCTAGAAAGCTGGCAGCAAATGGTCAATGTTTCTAAGACATGGGGGTGTTGAACTTGAGAGCTTGACAAACACAGGAGAAGTAAATGCTTGGATGAAATAAAGTAACCAACCAAAAAATATTTATGAGAGTGTAGAATTAACGCCATGAGAGACGACCAAACCCAAGAATGTGGTATAAGCTTAGCTGTCCACTCTCAAAGGAAGAATGGAGTGACCACATCAAAGCCAAGCAAAAAGTTTTCAAAACCTTAAAAGGTACAACAATGACAAACAGAAGATCCAGTCTAAGCCAGTTTTGCATGTTGGACAGTTAGGTGATTATAGGCTCATTCTGTACAGGAAAAAATGGTTGAAAAGTTGAAATTCATTCTGCTTCTCCTGCTAGAGTAGAACACCATTTCTCTCTGCCAAGCTGGAAGGCTAAAGTAGTCACATGTTTTAAGATGTCTCGTAAGAATGATAGAGCATGATATTCCAGTTGACTACATGGTCTGTTTTCCTTGGTACAATTCCAGCCCAAAAAAACCCCATGTGGATATCGTTGTTCAACAATGCCTCAATATCTCCAAGTCTGAAATCCCCACTTTTTAACCAATGAAACAAGCATGGAGAAAAGAGTATATTTCAGGCAACGTAGCATTGGGTTGGAGCATGGTTTGTGTTTTGTACAGTTTTCTCAAAAAGACAGAGGAAAACAAAAAAAAGAGGGATTACTACTTGGTCAGCAGTAGCATTCAACATTTTTTGGTCAACATCAAAGTAACCAAAGACCCCAACTAGGTTATCCTGTAATCCTTTCACTCTTTCTAAAGGAGCAATTAGGAATGCAGCCATAGCTCACAATTTAAAAGCACGAGGGAAACTCATAAGTAAGAACTTTCAGGGCTTGAGAACCCAAAGACACACCACTATGGCATCAAAACACTGCCTCAAAGGATCTTCAGGGGAATCATCTGGAAACCTGTTGGTCTGTAGCAGCTTTGGATGACAATGTGTGACACCAGCACTCATGCAAGTCTGGAAGAGAAATGCATGAAGTCATGCTGGGAAAAAAAATTAGACAACAGAAGGACACTCAAGGCCCACAGACTTGGTAAATCAGGGCCAATGAGGCATCAAACTGCTAATATATAGTTAGACCAAAATAAAAGCGAAATTTAAGCTAATGCTCTATAAAAATGAAGCATCACTAATCACTCATGGTTCAACCCTATTAGCACTACCTGTAGAAAATAATTCTTGGTTTGGAAAATGACAAGGCAGCATTTACGGGAAACAGAGATCTTGTGTCACTATTGCAACACAAGACTACAACCCCCCTTTGAAGAGTCAGCTGATGCCAGCAGCCATTTTCCACTGTTGCCTTAACTTCTCCTTCCCTGTTCTCTCAAGCTGATGTCCACGGTGATTTAGTATTTCTGAGTGACAGACTCTGCCACCTGATCACAAACTTATGACTAATTTTTTCCCCACATAAAAGAATAAAGCTTTCCCAGAGGACTCTGTGTAACAAACTGACAGGCACAACAAAAATAATCTGCATTGTTTTTGGTAATTCAGAAACCTGTAGATTCTGATCTCACTTCACATATTCTTACATATAATGTAGATATTATTAAATATTTGTATTTGCTGGTTGTTGGAAAGGCCTTTGAATGTACCACACAGAGAAGCCAAACATTCAGCTGCTGTAGATCTGCACAGTGCAGAAGTCAGCACAAATACAGCACAACTTACAACATACTGAAGATCTGCCTCAGTTACTCAAACCTCTGCTTGCAAATGCCAGTTGCTATTTGGCATGTTCTTGCTAATAAATCACTTCTAGCAGACTGCCAGCAGGTTTTCCTACCTTTCCACCCCCTCTCCACTTCATCAAGTGGAATTAGCATTTGAAATACCATGCTAGATCAAATAGCCAGTGTACTTTGCTAAAGTATTGCATTACAATGAATAAAACTGTCACCAAATTGCTTTTATGCCCAGCAGGAGTGCAAATTCTCTGTGGGAAGACAGTAAAATTTTAGGAAGACTTTACTTTCTTCCTAAGGAAGTAAACCATTTTGGGCAACTACACGGAATGGATGGATCTTGACACACACGTGTCACATACTCCACTGTTACAGCTACCTGTAACATGAACATTAGCATCCAGAATCCAGTCATGGGAGATTGCTTTCCTGCCTTTAAGTGAACGCCAAGTGTGATGTTTGGAACACCTCATCTAAGCCAGAGTTTTGTCACTGGCTACAGGAATACGAAGCACATTTGATGTGCCACCAGGATATTCAACCGCAAAACAACAAGGGGGCTGTTCTGCAACGGACGGGCTGCAGTCAGGAGCCCGCAGCAGCGCTCCTCTTCCATAACCTTGCTGCTCGCTCTCTGCTGGGCTGCGGTCAAGGCACAGCAAGGCTCAGATCCACCCACTCAAGATGGTGGGATGACCTGGCACGGGAGCCTAGCCGCTATCAGCCCGTCCCTTTTCTGCAAGGAATTCTGGCGTAACCCTAGAGCATCTCAGAGCATCTCATCGGGCGTCGTCGAGAGCGCTCTGCAGGTTTTTCATTCAGGGGCTGCTCCGCTTCCCGGGTCTCTTCTCCGTGCGAAGCGGAGCGGGGAAGCGCACAGCCGCCGGCAGCAGGCTGTGCTGCCGGGACACAGCTCCGTGTAGCTCGGCTGCCCAGGGCTCCGGCGACACCCGCTCCGCACGGCCTCTGGGAGCGGCTCCACGGGGAGAGCGCGTCCTTCCCGGGCAGGCTGCGAGCGGGGCGGGGAGCGGCGGCAGCCGACCCCCGCTTGACCACAGCGGAGGGCAAGCCCCGTGCGCAGCTCGGGAGAGGCGGAGGGCGCGGTGCGGGGCAGGGGGAGAGGGGCCGAGCGTCTCACCTGGGCCGGCTCGGCGCGCCCGAATCCGCCCGACTCCTGCGGCGGCGGCGGCAAAGGAGGCGCTGGA
>VZTZ01025125.1:737618-762524 GCA_013400955.1 Drymodes brunneopygia
GGGACGCGGAGAGGCCCGAGCGGTGCCGCCGCCTCTGAACTCGGGGGGTGTTGCTGCGTCCCTCCCGCCCTCTGGGACCCGGCCCGCGGCGGGTGGGTGCCGGGGAGTCCCTGTGGGCGAGGATAACCGGCGGTGCCGCCGCTGGAGCCCTTTGGGCTGAGCAGGAGCTGGCTGCGGGGCTCCCGCGCCCTCACGGTTGTGCCGCCGCCGGAGCGAGGATTGTCCGCACTCAGCCCCGCGCTGGAGCGGCCGAGACGCGGCGGCTCCTCGTGCTCGGGGGGATCCCGCCCTGCGGGTCTGGCGATCTGCAGAGCGGGCGGGGATGCTGGCCCGGCTCTCGCCCCTGTCTGGTCCTTGTCTGGCGGTAGCAAAGAAGCGCCGCGCGCTCTGTGCGAAAAAGCTGCCAGCCTCGGATGTGTGTGGTTTTGCAGTGCTATTGTGTGTGACATCCTCTTAGCACTTTGGTTGGTTTTTTAAAGTCTTTAATTGCTACGTGGAGGCTGTTACACCGTGGATGGATGACAAACGAGCTGTGTTCTGTGTCATGTTTCTGTAGCACATCCGCTGCTTTGGGCCTGGCATTGCTTCTCTCTGTCTCCTGAAAACTGGAGATTTCAAATCTGGTTGGCTGAAAACACTGATTTCTTCCTCAGTGGGGGCAATGAGGTGTCGTTTTTGTACAGGAGACTGGAAGCCTTTACACTCACAGTTGTGCTTTGGTGTCAGATGACCTGCCTGACCTTGTCCAGGTCACTTTGGGACAGGTTTTTCAATGTTGGCTAAACCACCTAATGTTTATTAATTTCAGCATCAGTTGTGCTCCACAAAACGTGCTTGTTCCAGTTCTGTGCCTCAGTTTCTTCACAGGCACAAAGGAAGCTTTCCCCAGCTGTTTCTCAAAAGAGCATTAAACCAGTCCCCTTGGAACTGGTGTTATGCAATGATGGGTATTATTATTCCAGTTTGGCAGCTTAAGGCAGGGTGAATGGAAGCTGAATCACTTAAGCTTTTACTAAGAAATGGTAAGGGGTTTAGCTTATTAGCAATAGGGGTGAGGTCATACCAGACTGCTTGATAACAAACTCTGAGCTGCTTCTTAAAGCATGTAAGCTGCTTCAGGCATCGTGAGGGGCTGGTAGGTGTCTGTGGAAAGGGGTTCAGGGATGATTGCAAATAAACAGACTCTCAGCTGCCATAAAATAGGTGTGTTTGGGATATTGGACAACCCTTTATCTGCCTGCACCATCCTACATAAAGTGGCACCCCCACTCTCAGTCACCTTGTAACGAGGACGGCAGAGTTTGCGGGAAGAGCAGCGGTGCGGATCAGCCAGGATGAGGTGGCTGTTGACACGATCGTTGTTCTGCAGCCGACGGAACTGGGTTTCCTTTTATCCTTTGTTGACCATTCTGCTGTTTGCTACAGCTTAGCCTTACTCTGGTTGTATGTCAGTCGTGGGATGGGGTTACTGGGACCTGGATGTGTGGTTTGGAAAGTGGCCCAAGCGTGCCAGGCTGGAACCGTGGGGATCTCCTGGCAGGGCATGGCCAGAGCTGTCTGCTGTGCTCAGTGCTCCCTGAGGAACTGAGCCTGGCTTTGATTGCACTGGTCAGGAGTTCTCATTTCATGGACTTTTTTACTTCTTGTAACTTTTTTTTAAAATAAAGAGCTATAGAGAAAAAACCTGCATACCACTCTTCTGCTTCCAGAGCACCGAACTTCATTTATGTTACTTTCCTTTTACTTACAGGCAGCTTTATTGCTGGTTCAACTTCAGGACTTACTGCTTTGGGTTCTGTATTTCGTATTTCTGCTCTTCTGGTACTCTTTCATCTCTTTGAAGAACAGCATATTCCTGTGTTGCCAAAACACTGTTAGCACCACACAGCAAGTTCTGGTGCAGAATAAATTCATATTCTTGTGCAGAGTCTCATATTGAATCCAGGTGTTCTCTAAAAATTCAGATGGAGGCAAATATGCCGACAGAGCTCAAATTGAAAAATAACTCCATTTAAATACAATAAGACTCAAAGGACTGAGAACAGTTCAAAAGGAATGTATGAATTGCACAGGGGTATTTTGGAACAAATTTGTTTTTTAAGTTCCAAAGATCGGTGAAGATCCCTAAACTACAAGTACTGTCAAAAGATGGGTCCAAAAATAGGTCTAAAGCTTCAGCTCCCAGCATACAGAAACTGATGTGCTTGGAGAGATCTGGTCTGTCTTCACTATTGAATCCAAAATTGTGGACAAGTCCTGAACAAACTAGCTCCATCTAACTGGTTTTTTTGGGAACATATGCATTGCATTGCATTGTAACCCACACAACATAGTGCAGAGATGATTTTGGAAGCACTTAGAGCAGCTGATGTTTTATCAGCTATCATTATGAAGAGTCTACTTCGGCAGAGAAAGTATTAAAAAAGAAACTGTGCAGTTCATTGACATGAAATATCAGGTCTAAAAGACTGTGTAGTCAACGTGTGTTGCTTGCAGCCTTCTTTCTTAGCTCTCTGAATTCAAAATAGCACGTAGGTGTGTGTTAATAATGCATAGCAGGTTGTAGCAGCTCTGTCATCAGGGTGTTTGAGGTTAGGTGACCTCTTCTACCTGGGACCTCTGGTTTCAGAAATAGCAGAAGATTTTTTGTGCTTTCTCAGCTGCTTAAAATTTTGTGGGTTTTCTCTTATTTGATGAGTTAAATACCAGCCTCTGAGCTGGTAACTGCTATTAGCTTTCGCCTGGTTTTGTGATACTTGGCTTTATGTTCACTCTATCCTCATCTTCTGAATGATTTTAATAGTTTAGAGTCTCATTATGTTTCCCTTTTTTTTTAAACAGGAAAAACAGAGGTAATTCACTGTTCTGTTAGTCAACCTCGTGATTCTCCAGAGATTAATTTCTTTTTTCATTTATTATATATTGTTAGTTCTCTGAAAATCTGTTTTAGAACTGTATTTGCATGGGGAAAAATACCAGTGGAACGGACTCAAGTTCTACTGTCTGTAGTAATCTGATTGTTTCTATAGAGCAGGTGTAGATAATACTCTCTGCACTTTGCTGCTTTCATTGTGTTGATTCACTTGTTGCTCAGTGTTTTTGTGTTTTCACTACAGTTATGCTGCTGGTTTTAGGGAGAGAAAACTGAAAGTCTTGCATTGAATCTTGAGCATTTGCTGATTGCTGTCTGTGACATTTGATATCCTAAAGTATTTGTTCATTTCTGACTTGTTTCAGTTCAGATGAAACCTGTGAGAATAAGGTATCCAACCTTTCCCTGATGGCCTTCCCTAAAAACCACATTACCCAAGGGTAATGCAGGACCTGTGTGCTCCATGTATCTGCTGTGTGACTGGGATTACCATGTCCATGGAGCATGTAGTGCATGTTACAAGCAGGGCCCAGTGCCTGCGATCCTGTGCATATGTTATTTTGTCACATTGACCAAATCCCTGTCCTGTTTTGATGGGAAACACCTGGGAGGTTGTCATGCGGCAGCACATGTTGAGACATGTGATGGAAAACTGAAACAGGAAGTAGAGTGCTGTGTGTTAAACCAGGCTTAGAAAGAAGTGTGCACTACTTTTGGGTAAGACACTCCTAGGAGATTGCCTTTCAACTTTGACGTGTTTACGGCTAAGTCTCAGGTTTTGTAGGTTCTAAGGATCCTCCTTACTTGCTGTGGAAGAGTCCTACAGGCTGCATCCTACACAACAGGTACCTCCTACTCCAGAGAATTTCCTAACCCCGAGGCTTTGCAGGCTTGTGCTGCTCTGGCTGCCTGTGTAGGAGAGACATCACAGCTGGGGGGTACTGAACATAACAGAAAAATAACTATATTGTTTTTAAAGTGTGGGGAGTTGTTACGGGTAAGCTCTGATACCTCTGCTTGTTTTGTCTGGATTCACAGACTAAACCTTTCAAGGTCCTGAAGATGTGCATGTTTCTGAGGAGAGCAGGGAGGGTTTTTTCTCTCCTGAGTTAGTACGACAGAGTTTGTGCAGAGCTGCTGAATTGTTTCCATTTGCTCGGCACAGTGCTAAGCTTAACATATATGGGAGGAAGTTCCAAGTTTATGAGAAAACTGCTGAATGGTCAAATGCACTGGAGGCAGGACAAAAAAGGTAATTGAGCTTGAAAATCACTTTATTTTTAGGCTTTTTCTGGACCTAGAAATGTCCAAGTGTGAGCAATAGTCTTCATTTATTTTCACGGACAGTAAATTTAGACCTTGCCTATATGCAAACTTACAAATGGCTTAACAGCTTCTAAATGAGTTTATAAAAAACTCAGTGCAGTTTATTATAGGTACTTTAACCTGTTTTATAACTCTGACCACTCTGAGTTTAATTCCATAACCAGATTAAGACATTCCACAAAGTAGGAAGGATTGGGAGGGTAGGTAGATAGCAGAGGAGTTATAGCCATTTTACTGAAGCACTTCAGAACCCAGTCTTGTGTTTTGAGTACTGTTTGACCATTCAACTCTTTCTTCATGTAGATGTGGCTTGGTAGTTTGGGACATTTCTGTGAAAAATGTAGTAACTTTAATTAATCACCAAATGCCGCAGACTCTGCTGCCATCTCCTGAGGACAAGAAATGATGCATCCTCCTTTGCCACACGAAATCTCTTTTAAAATGGGGAATAATGGGTGATGGTTGAGCCAGAAAAATATGTTAATCCAAGTGGAAATCATTCAGAACTTGAAGAGCCTGCCCATTTGGCAAGCATTAGAAGTGTTCAGACCAATATTCTGAGAAGGCGCTAGATATTTTTATCTAGAAGAGGAAAGAACATAAAAAGTTGGATCTTTGTATTTGTTTGGGAATTGATAAGAGAGAATTGTAGTGCTTCCTTGAATCCCTCCTGCTCTAAGTGAGGCAGGCGAATTTGGGATTACTTTCTGCTCCTGACTGGGAAAGGGAAGAAGTGACCCATGTGGGAGTTAGTTGTAAAGCAGCAGAAGTTTATCAGGAGGAAGTTTGAGGTGGGGAAGCCAGGGGGAAGAGAGAGTCTGTGCACAGAGGAATATCTGGTTATTTGGAGACGCTTGGCCTTGAAGACATGAGAGCAGAGAAGCACAGCATTGAAATGGGGTAACTGTGTATTTGTGTCAAAGCATATTGAATGAATTCATTATGAGAAGGAAATTATACTTTATTGAAAATAGAGCCAAAACCATTTCCACAACACTGTCACTAGGTGACTAAGATTAAGATATTTGAATTTTCCTGGGGGCAGAGTATTTCTTTCTTTAATTAATTGAAAATACTGTGCTTCGTAGTAAGATCTTCATGCATGAAGTACTTCCTGAGCTCACTTGGCCTTCCTTCTCCCTCTGCATGTTCTTTTCCAGGCTCCATGTGATTTTTGGCCCTTAGCAGACTAGAATCTCTAACCCTGAAAAAAATTTTGATTTCCACCGTCTGAGCATTGTACTTATGTTCTCTTGAGAGTATGGGATAACACCCAGGCAGCAGTTGAAGGCTTGTGAAAGTTTTCTGTACATGGCACTTGGAATTGTCAGTAAAGATCACAAATTAGGTTGAACATTGCAGTTAAAGGAGATGCATTTGTTTTTAGATCTTTGGCACAAATTTTCATTTGAGAACAGTTGTTAGTGAAAATTAGGAAAAGGACAGGGGAGAAATGATTGTTGCGTTAGAATTGTTTTTAAGGTAGGCATATAAAACTGATAGCACGTTCTGTCAATTTTTCACATTATGTTATTGATATAATGTGTGATTTGAACACCTTACAAAATCCAACTCTAGGACTGAAATCCAAAGTGTAGGTAGGAAACCCATAATGAACTGACTTTTTTTCCCCACTATTCTAATGGACAATGGCATTTGTAAAGAAATGTGTTTCAGTGATCTATAGAAATAGTTTGTGTAAACCAGAAAAATTATTTTCTCTTGGTATGTCAATTCCATAGTTTGTTACTTGTGTATGTACAAGAGGTGCCCTCAAGCTGTATTTATGTAAATAAGGTACTTTGTAAGCATCACTTCTCTTTTGAATTTGAAGGTAAGCCTCTGTTCTTACCTGATGATCATCAGGTACTTCATGAACACTAATTAGCAAAGGGTCACGATCTTCTGGGAGGCAAGTAAGGGTTATAATTGTTAGATCTGGGTACACTGAGGGTGTGGAAAGGAGCAATAATCTATAAGGTGTCTCAGGATATAGTTAGTGGAGGCTAATTTTGAGGGAAGCTGTTTCAAAACAGTGATTACTTCTGTTTAGCAATCACAGATCAAAATCAATGTTCTTGTGAGCTTACTTGACTAATAAGGAAAAGTGGTTAGAGCAACAACAAAGATTTGGGATCTCTGGCAGCTCTTTATCTACTGTATGATTGCACACAAGTTGTTTCCTCTCTCACCTGATACTGATGTACCTGGGATTGGCAGATGAAACATTTAGGCCTTAACCTTGTGAAGTGTTCTGGAGCAGCAGAGTGTTAGGGACAACTAAGTGATGTATGTGTGTTTGCTTTTCTGTGCTAGACCAGCTACATTTATTTCTACTGTTTTAGAGTTTGAAAATTCTGTCAGCTGGGCATAGTGATTTCTGCTCTTTGTATCCATTTGCAGAACGGGATAGCTTATAATTTGCTTGGGAAAGTTTATTTTTCACTTAAAGATTTGAGATCTAGGACATGTTTCAGCAGGAAAAACTGTGAGGCTATTAAAGCACAGCTTTGCTTCTTGCATGTGAAGACTGACCAGTCTTTGGTATGTGGTCAGGTTTCCTAGGTTGAAGCAGAGTAAATTATATGATATCCAGATTCAATGAAGAAACTTGTCTGTAAAATGCTGTGGGTTTTTTTTCCTTTTTTGTGACAAAGGGAGAGGCAGCTAAGGTCTGATGTATGTCTTGGGGAATTATGATGCATGACATTGAAACCTGTTCACAGTGAGATTCAGTAAACTTGCAAGTCTTGAATGAAGTCTTCTGTTAATTCTGATTCTAAAATTGCTTTGTTTTGTTCTGTACATCACTGTGCCTTCCTGCAGGCCAGAACTGGGAGTAACCTCCAGCAGGGTATCAGGTGTCATGCAATACATGTTTTCAGTAGTAAGCAGGACTAGAGAAGATCAGAGGTCTCAGAGCAAATTGGTAAGACTTCTTGCGTGTTAGGTTTGTACTTACACTTCTGGTTTTCTGACAAATGAAGCAGAGTAGATATGCAGCCCACAGATCTTTGAGATAATTGAAAACATACTGATCTGCCCACAAGAACTAGACTAACTTGTGTGCCTAGCATGACAGCTCATCTATTAAAAAAAAAAAACAACCTAAACAAAAACAAATCAATCAGAAAACCCCACAAAAATCCCAACAACCCTAGACCCCAAAACACTAGAGAGGCTCTTTTGGCTTTGGAGTAAAATCTAAGCAGAGCCACACCCTTCAGGTCTATAGCCTTCATAGGTCTGATTTGGTTTTATTTTATGAGTGGATTATCCTGTCTAGACTCCTGCTTTGACTTGGAAGCCAAAATAGAAGCAATAAAGCTAGCTGGCCGCTTAGCAGGTGACAAACCTTCTCTGAAGTCCTCTTAATTTGTTAGGGCCCATTTCTCCATGCTGCCTCTCCTGACTTACTCCTCAGTAAGTTTTGCAAGTTTCAGATACAGCTCTGCTAAATTTAGCCTGCCAGATGCCTTCAATAAGCCTGAGCCCAGCTATCAGTTACGCAGAGATCTGTTTCAGTCAGGCTCATCCCTCTGGGGAGAGGCTTGCACTATTTAAAGTTGAATGAGACTGAGATTCTTACAGCATTAAGAAACTCGAAAGTTGCCCTTTTTCTCCCTAATGTTGGTTCTAAACTAGTGTTCTGCACTTGGTATTCCCAGAGAGTGAATTTGCATTTCCTCTTGAACTGTAGCTGGAAACTGGCTGCCTCTCATTGTCGTTTTGTATAGCAGTTCTCCTTTGGTATATGTTGAGCAGCCAAAGGCAGTCTTAACATAAATAACACTAATGTCTCATGTAGCCTGTGTTACTTCCACCAGTGTCAATGTAAGGCATTGTAAGAAAAACAGGCTGTTCAAATCACAGCCCTGTAAGCTGCAGGCAGAGCAATGCAACTGCAGCAGGACTAACTAGATTGCATTTGGTCCTACAAAACATGGGAGGCTTTTTCTAGCCAGTGCTTGGAGGATCTTAGGACACTGGCATGCAAGAGCAGGAGTGTTAATGCCAATGTTCTGGGCACGCATCCAGTTTCAGGAAGTGGTGCATGTCACCTCACTAAAGTCACACTTCTGTTTGGATTTGGTGGATCACTCTTCCGCACTTACATCGCTGGGCAGTGTTGCTGTGCACTTCTAACAGATAGCAGCCTCTGCACCAGAAACCGGTTCCCTCTACTAGTGAACTCGCCAAGTGTTTTTTGCCCCAGTAACCAAGTCATGGAATGCAGCAGTTGTGAAAAATGCAAATGTAGTCCCAGGATATGTCAGGAAAATGCTTCCAGTAGTGACAGGAAAAACTTACTGTCATTTTACAAGACAAAATGCTGTAAGCAATATTCGTTAGCCATGTTTAAGGAAAATCAACTTTAATCAAAGGGAATGCAAGGAAGAGCTAGTATGACAATAGTAGGAATTAAGAGCCAGTCTTACAGGAAGAGGCCAGGAGCTTGGCTTTAGTTAGAAGAAAGGTGTGAAGAGATCATGACAACTCTCTGAAAAGGTACCCATCATCTCCAGACAGCATAGCGGTGCATTTGAGTACACTGAAATAACTGAGAATTATGGTCGCTTGGGAGCAGCCTTACAATGGAAGATGTTTACGTGGCATCAGAAGGCTGGTATTCCATTGAGGAAAGTGTATGGATTTGTAGGACGCTGTAGTAGTAAGTGGCCTGACCTGATAAGCCAAGAGTCCCTCATTCCTCTATGCTAAAAACAATTGCTTGGGGTGGAGTGACACACTTGTCCCAGAAGCTTTGACATCTAAGATGGAGTACAGTTGACTATTGCATCCTCCATGGAGTGCCATTTGAGCTGTAGGGTGCCAGTAGTAAGTGTGGATCTTCTTAGGAATATTAGTGGCATCATATAGAGTCAAATAACCTGTGAAGGAAGTGCCTGTCCCTTCTGGGCACTTCAGGTTTTTTACACATCTTTATGTTCTCTCATATGCTGATTTGAGCTCATAATTTTAATTTTTTTCTTTGCAACAGCAGAGGATAAGAATTTGTGGTACACCCTCTACTGAGCTGGAATGCACAGGACTGGCCTAGTCGGACCATAGCTGACATAGTAAACTTAAGTTACTGATTTGGCTGAGACTTAACTTGAAGAAGTGGGTCTAGTTGTAAACAGCTGTTAAAAACAAACAAAGTAACAAAAAAAAAGCCAACAAAAAAACCCACAAAGCTGCTTGCTTTACTCTGGTGAAAAAAAGGGAGTGATAATTTTGAGTCCTTTTTTACAAGTGCTTTGTCTTGACTATTTGGAGTATTTTTTTTAAGTCCTTAGGATCAAAGTGTGTATTGTTCTATGAATGGTAAAGTGTGGCACAGTATCTCTAGACTGTGTTCACAGAGGTACTGAATAATCTACATCCCTGTCCTCCTCTTGCACAGTACTTCTAGTTTAAACCAGAGTAAGCTGGCACTTCTGCTCAAGAACCAATTAGTTCTGCCTATGGCAACCTTTTTTTCTCTTTATGCTGGCAGAGGACTTGTGTGGTGAACCCAGTCAGGGGACTGATGTGGGTTGAAACTAAACTTCTCTTTTTTTGTCTAGGTTAGTTTTAATTGGTATTGGTTCACCACATTGTTGCACAAACATTTGTGCCAGCAAGAGGATGGAAATGAATGGCTCAGGGACAGCAAGACTGCTGCTTTTGGCAGCAGTGCCAGCTTCCCCATGATTTTACTCAAGGCCGCAGTGGCACTTTGGCACACTGTCCTCAGGCAAAATGATGAATTCTCGTTATGTGGGTCTCCTTTCCATGTTCTTATCTAATTTACGTATTAAATGGTTTTGTGCATAATAGATGTGGTGCTGATTTAATCAGCCAGTGCTATCCATTAAAGTAATTTATGGTTTGAGTACACACTATTTAAACAGTTATATTTAGTGTATTGATTTATGCTTCCTGCAGTGTTTCTCAAAACTTTTTCTTATTATTCCCCAGGATAAAATAATGTCCCTGGTGCATTTCTTGCAAGGACAAACCAGGTAGTGACAGAGCCCAACAGACAGGCAGCAGGAGATGGCAGGAGGCAGCAGTGAATGTGGCAAGTGGTGAGAGATAGAGGGGGAAGTCCCCCCTCAGGGGGGACTCAAGGCTCAAGGAAATGTGTCAGCAAGTGCTTTTTAGCCATCTACTAACAGAGCTCATTTCTCTGGCCTGATGCCAGCCTCAGAGGTGATGTCTTGGCTCAGCAGCTCCCAGCCTTAGAGTCTGCTTCTGCATTTATTTATTTGTTCTCTGTCTGAAACCTTCTTGGTGAAAGTCCATTTTCTGGCCATGTTTCCTTTCTTAGCCATCTTGTCCTGACTTCCGGTAATATATTTTTGTCCTGTTGCACTGTCATCATAAATATTTCATAGTGACTGTCTTGTAATGCCTGATTTGTTTGAGTAGTAACTAATTAATTTAAAAATAATATTAGAAAATACTCTACCTGGTGATGATTTTTGCTCAAAAAGAGACGTGCTGTATGTGTAACAACTTTGCTGTGAGTTCATCATGCTGGCATTGCTGATCTACTGAAGCTTGGAACTACTGATACTTTTTTGTATCACCAAGGTTAATATAGTGTTATTTAAAGAAGAGGTCTAGGCTTTCAGTGACTGAGTATGAATGTGAGGTTTGTCTCTTTCCTTACTGATGTCCTGCACTGCAGCTCATCTGACCTAGCTGGGCAGTTGAGACCTGCTCCCTTTGGTTTCTACTCTCATGCAGACTGCAGCAAAAGGGGCTCTTCAGTCTTCTCTTCCCATCTAGGACGAGATTACTGAGGTGCCCTACTCCAGCAAAACCCTTTCACAGACACAAATATACCCAGGAATCCAGTAAAAGGGAGAAGCACTGCTGGCTGGGATCAGAACTTGCCTTCTGTGAGCCTAAAGAAGCCTTGCCGTGCTAGGCTGAGCAGTTGTGCCAAATAGGGCATAAAACAAGTGCTACAGTTTCTCCACCATCTAATAAATTTGCATGCTTGTTCACACTGGGAGTACTTCTGTAGTGTGAGAACATCATCCTTATTAGCTCGGGGCTTACTTTGTGTGGGAATACAGTTCTCAAAGGGACTTGAGCAAATGTCCATACATGAAGAAAGGAATCTTGAGAGCAAAAGTAATCTAGAAGATTGGAAAGACTATGAAACAAAGGGCTTGTTGTAATAGGACTCACAGAAAAGACATGACAGAGTCGGCAGTGGTAAGCCTTGGTATCTCTCCAAAACTGAAGACTTAATTGTTTGCTGTAAAAGAGAAGGAGAAAGTGAGTGGAGGTTGGTTCTTGAAGTAAAACTGAAAGGCTCCATTCCTGTAGCTTCTTCTGATAGTTTTTGCAGTCTGCAGTACAATGCCTAGACAGCGTTATGTATTTGTCATTGTTCGTGACAACTATAACTGATTTCTGGAGGGTATCATTTAAGGGTGGTTTTTATGCATGATCAAGGTCAATTCATAAAGCAGAGTCAGATTATACTCTGCATTGCTTGAAGAAAAGAAGAGTTGTTGGTTATTGTATTTTCTCTGTGTCACTGCATTACTTAAATTAACCTGTGCTGTTGTGTCCTAGGCATTAACCTGTCTGAAAAAACAAGCTGCCTAGGCTCCAAGAGACATTGGAGATGGAAAGCAGCTACTGCATATGACTAGAATGAAGTTCAAGCCTGATGTACAAGGATTTTAGAAAGCTGCTTCTTTGAAAACAGAATTTGACTTTTTTTCAAAAAGGCAAACGGTGTTTTTACTGCTGTTTTGGCAGAAAACAATCTGGTTGCCCATATCTGTTCAGTAAAGCAGGGCTGATATGAACCGAGAATTGTGTGTTCTTCTAATTCCATGTGCACTGGCTTTGTACCTGCCTACATATTCTGATGACCATTTAGGAAAAGATTTTTATTATCTTGGTTTTTTTACTTTTCTTTCTTGTAGTCCTTGTTAAAACTGCTTGCACTTGCCCAAGAGCAACTAATCTCTTTCTTTTTTAATTTATTTTTCTTTTATTTTTAAGCTTGCTTCTGTATATATAGTGTTTCTGTCAGAAAGTTAGTCTTAGAAAAGAGAGAAGCTTGGTCTGTTTCTTCGCAGTATAATTCAGTGTATTTTAAGGTGTTCTGTGTATTCTGCTTTCAGCAGGAAAAGGATTTCAGTGATGATCGTAGTAGATGCACATATCACCTTAAGAAGGGCGGACTTGCATATTAACAGGCTTTATATATTTGTTGCGCACAGTACTGTTGGATTTTAGAGACAAATGTCTAGTAATGACTTCATCTAAGCATAAGCTTTATATTAATAGATGGTAAAACTGAGGCTTTGAAGCATGGATAAGGACTTCGTTTCCTTGGTCTCTGTTCTTGCTTCCTGTTCCTCCCATATTTTCTTTGGGGTTTTTATTTTTTTTTTCTTGTGATCTTGATGATCAGAGGGGAAGTCAATGCGATAAAGTTAAAGCTAATACTTCTGCAGAGATCCGTGTACTCCTGTGTCCCACCCAGTAAAACTACACATATGCTGTGGCACGTTAGTGTTTAGTGTGGCCTTTAGAAACTTCTGACTGAAACTAGGTTTGGGACTTAAATCAGCTGCCAGCATAAGACTTGATTGTATGGGTTGGATGTGGCAGTTCAGATATGTATTGAACTGACTGTTAGGTGGGACAGTTCTCTAGGCATAAGCAAAATAATTAATCTTGAGTGTCATTAAAACTGTTGCAGTATTTCAGATGTTAAGCATTTTTTGATTTGTTCCAGTAGCCGGATCGAGCTGGGAGATGTGACGCCACACAACATTAAACAGCTGAAGAGGCTAAACCAGGTCATTTTTCCTGTCAGCTACAATGACAAGTTCTACAAGGATGTACTGGAGGTTGGCGAGCTTGCCAAATTAGGTACAAATGTTCTTGCCAGTAATTGTGGGCTGTGGTGGCAGAAGTGGTCATCATTGCTATCCATAATGATTTTGAATAGCAGCTCCTTCTATTTAGTTGTTTTACATCATGAAAAATAAGTATTTGGGAACCTCAAAGAAGCCACCGAGGGTCTATGTTCTAAATAGGTTACATCCCACTGGGAATAGGCATGTTTTCTGTTCCACAAGAAAACAGTTGTACATTTCCAGCTTACCTCCTGATGTCATTGCTGCTTGGTGTGACCAGTGATAAGCAACCACTGTGTCGAAGCAGCACTGGTAACTTCATTCCAAGTATGACTTCACAATGTATGTTATATCATCTGGATGGGAGAATTAGCAATAGGGAAGGGAGGAAGATATAGGGTGTAAATGAAAGAGCTGTATGTGTAATTTGAGACTTGTTACTGATAAACCTTTGTTTCCCTCCCTGGCAGCCTATTTCAATGATATTGCAGTGGGAGCAGTGTGCTGTAGGGTGGATCACTCTCAGAACCAGAAGAGACTGTACATCATGACACTTGGATGCCTGGCACCCTACCGAAGGCTAGGAATAGGTAAGGAGGGTCTTCTTTTGTATCTGAGTCATCAGTGAAACCAGATTGCTGTCCAGCTTTCCAAATGCTCTTGCAGATTTTTAACCAAGTTAGTGCACTTTAGACTACTGATTTCTTTGGAAGGGACTTGGAGGAAAGAGTATGATTTATCATGTGCTCATTTTCCCCTGCCTTTCAGAAATGAACTTCTTATAGAAATTTTTTATTCAGGATTTCAGATTACTTTAATCTGAATCATGTATCATACTGTGATGTAAATACTCTGCTTCTATGGATGTGAAAATTGTTGCAGAAAGAGATGAAATAATTTGTCAGAAATATGTAGCCAGTATGCAAGTCATAAATAAGTAGAACACAACATCCCTTCACTCCTCTAAATGTAGGTGTTTTCTATTTATGTTGTCTTTATCACTACTGATTATTGTTGCTCAGGGGTAGCACCTGCTTTTTGTCTATACTGCATTTAGTTCTTTGCTGCACGTTGCAAGCCCATAGGATAGATTAATGAAAACCTCGAGTAACCCATTTGCTTTGACAAACCGTATTGAAAAGATAACTTTAATTTAAATTATTTTACTAGGTCTTTAGTAGAAAAGCTTACCAGTGCCCTCACTGCTTTTTACAATGTTTTGGCTGTATTTTGAGACCTTGAAACTAGTATTAAAATAAGCTTATTTATACGTATGCTTCTGGGCTGTTGTGATTTTTATTTCTTCTTCAAAGAAACAATGAATTAAGGTTTATGAGCAGTCAGAGAAAGTGTGAAATACTTATGCATCATGTTTTATTTACCTTTCCTAGTTTTCACGCTATCATTTTAGTCTACCTACAGTTAACCTGCCTCTCCTGAAGGAACCACCTCACTAAGTACAGACTTAATTGTGCGCTTTCTTAAGTATCTCTTTATCTTTTGGCAGGAACTAAAATGTTGAATCATGTCTTGAACATCTGTGAAAAAGATGGCACTTTTGACAACATTTATCTGTAAGTAAATGAGTTACACTTATGCAGTTTTTGAGAGATGATAGAGGTAGATATGGGAGCAAAGGGATGGAGATCCAAGTGTGGGTTTAGTGTATATTTTAGTGGGGTCATGGAACATCTTGTAGGTACTAGCAGAAAAGCCAGGGGTCATATTCTGGGCTTGTGTAATGCTGAGAAAGCCAAAAGCATGCTTGTTTTAGAAAGGGTACTGCAAATTTGCTGAATTTGAAAGTAGTTTAGTTACAGAATTATGTTCTAGAGCAAAATTATACTGTAAGACAAAAAAAAACTTTTTAGAAAGGATTTTATTTTTATTATACAAGGTTGTCTTTGGAATGGGAAATACTGCAAGTTTGATGCATTTGCTTTCTGTCTTTTATGACAGCACTCTATGGTTTAGAATATCACAGTTATTTGCAAGCACTCAAAGTTTACATTCAGTAATAAGGCCCAACTGCTGTTCCCATTCTTGCACACTGCTAGGTCAGCTATTTGTGCAGCAACACAATAAACTAGATCAGTGCCCTGACCCAGCTGGGGAAGCTGTTTTCAGTTTTGTTTTGGATGTTGTTTTTGCATTTTAGTGTGATTTTGATTTTTGGGAGTGGTTTTCTTGTGCTTTGTTTTGTTGGGGTTTTTTATCAAATCAGCTGCATATCTGCTTAAGCACTTGGTGTGATGCAGACAAGAGAACAAACACTGAGGTTGAGGACAGTCACCCCAATAGTCCCCCTGGAAACAGTGTCTGAAATCCATAAATGCCAATACCATGCTTTTCCTTTGCTGCTGGTTTCACACTTCTGCTTTTTCCTGTGCATTGGTGTGTGTGTGGTTACCAAGTGAGCTGATGCAGTTTTTGGCCTGATTGCTTCTCTGAGCCAGCTCCTTCTTGTCCATCACTGCCTTGGCCATCACTCCAGTGCAAGCACGATGCAACTCTTCCACGTCCTCTGCTGTTATTGCTTTGTGCTGTCTGTGTAGGAGGAAGGCGTTTTAAAAAGGTGTCTGAGAAAACTGCTTTTGACTCATATTCCTGCTCTCCTGCCTCAAAGAAAAATAATAATGAACTCTCTCTCAGATGCCTGCTATTGGGACAGGGGCTTTCCTTTTTGTTTTTGCACGTTACTGTGTGCACAGTGAAGGAACTGTTTGCTGGTTCTAATGCAAAAAAAACCCCAAATCTGTCATAATCCTTCTTCACATTTCCCAGACTAAGGATTCTAGCATGACAATAAATAGACCCCAAAACTGGGCTAAGGTTCTTTTAGTGACTCATTGATTTTATTGCTATGTCTATTGCTTGTACATCTTCTGTCTGAACATATTATGCAGCTTAGCACCAAATTTGGTATCAGTGCCAAATTTGTCATTAAATAAAGTTCCCTTTTAGCTTTTTGGTCTTATTGAGCTTAACTCTAAGATCTTTTGTTTTGTTCTGTTGTTGCTTCCACAGTTACTTTGGTTCTATGGTTATGCAGCATGTTGTAATGACAAAGTGATTCCTGAACTTGTGCAGTGTCCACTGAATTTTGGGAGTGTTTAATGAATGCCTTTTGTTGAGCCAAACATTTTTCTTTCTTTTTTCTCTTCCTTATTTCTTCTTTTATTTTTTTAAAATGAAATTTGTGCAAATAAATGTCCTAATCACGTAGGACAAAGAACTGATGGCTGTTGGTTTTGGAGACCTTGAAACATGCTAGCAAAATCTGTAAAACTGTAGGGGAAATAAATACAAGGGAAAAGGACTTTGTAAATCCATAGGACTTTTTTGTACTACAGCTTTTTGTGAGGAGAGAGGAATAGTTAGAGTAGAGCAAGTTGTTAAAATTGTATCGAATACCATTACCAGTTATATGTTACAGTGTGTTGGGATCATCACTGAGACAACTCCTCTGGTCATCTGCAAAGTGTTACTATAGGAGGTTAAAGCTGGCTTTACAGTGAAACTGTTACATATTCCCACAAAATATCTGCCATATTGCTTTATTAAGATCAAGAAAAATTGAAATTACTGAGGTAGTAATGCTTCAGAGTCTCTGCTATTTTGTGTTCCTTAAAAGAATTTTATGGAGGGGAAATATGTACTACTATTGCCTACCATGGGCCATCCAGGAGCTGAGTGGTAGCCCAGAATTGAATTGGGAAGATCAACATTTCCAGTCTTGAATTTACACCACTGTTCCTCTCTCTATCTAGATAGCTGCTTTCCTTGTGTTTCACCATTCTGAGTGTGGAGGCAGAATACTGACCCCTGTCTCTCTATCTCCTTTTCTGTCTCAGGCATGTCCAGATCAGCAACGAATCTGCAATTGACTTCTACAGAAAGTTTGGCTTTGAGATCATTGAGACGAAGAAGAACTACTACAAGAGGATAGAGCCCGCAGACGCTCACGTGCTGCAGAAAAACCTCAAAGCCCCTTGTCTTGGCCAGAACGCAGATGTGCAAAAGACCGACAACTGAACAAATCCCCAGCGGACACTTTCTTGCACTTGCTTGTCGCCAAATAAGGAAAGAGAGGCCTCTTGATTTTTTTTTTTGGTTGGTTGGATGGTTTTTTGTTTCGTTTTGGTTGTTTTGGTTTTTTTTTACTCCACCCCTTCATTTTAATTTTTTTTTTCTTGACCTCTCTCCAACAAAATGTAATGCTTCTTCCAAGGATTGTCCAATCATGTTTGGGGTTGGGTTTTGGTTGGTTTTGGATTTTTTTTTTTTTGTTTTGAGCTCTCCTTTCTGGTGTTTTTTTTTGGCGGGGCGGGGGGCTGTTTTTTTGTTTTTGTTTTCTGATGGGGTGGGAAAAGGTGTGCAGATCTCTTTTTAAGTTTGAGGTGTGGAGGGCTTGAGCAGGTTATCCTGATGACAAGTTTCCTTCAGAATTATTCTTTCAGTAAGCAGAATGTAAATCCAATGGGGGGGGGAAAGGCAAAGCAATATCTTGTCCTTTGACTCCTACATTATTGTGTTTTTTATAACCTACAGGGTACTTTACTCTCCCCCAACCTTTGAATGTTACTTCAGTACTTCCCACTCTTCCTCTTAATCCCCCCACCTCAAAAAAGTATATTTAGTTCTTCCCAATATTTTTGAGTATGGCTTTTTCCTCCATCTTTTGCTGAGAAGGGTGGGCTACTTTACCATACCTTTTCACTTTGCCTGGGCTGATCTTTTTGAATGCTTTTTTAAAATACTCCTCACCCAAGCTGGTGCTACACTTCTTAACTGACTGAGAGGAGGATTTAGAGTGGTCTTTGTTTTTTCTTATTTTCATTTACCCAACTCCCAGCAGACTTTTGCTAGAGTAAGAGCTAGATCTGGTGTTGGCAAGAATAACCTTGTAAAAATATGAATCCTGAGGGCAAGACCCTTGCTTTAAAAAGGGGTGGAATTCTGCAGGGCTCATTGAGAGTTAGTTTTATCTATGTTGTTGGGATGGAAAAAGTGACTGTGACCACCTTACCAGCTTCGATTGCATAAGGCAAGCACCTGTCTCCAGATAAATTTGTTGCAACTACTGAATCTGTGGTGACAGAGGTAAGGGTTGAGGAAACCAGGCAGCAAGGCTAAGAAGGCAGACATGAATCTGACCCTAATCACATAGCTTCGCAGGGTCTCCTGGATTTGCTTGGGATTGGCTTGATTGCTGTGTTTATGTGCTCCTTCGGGAGGAGGTGGTGAAGAACTGCACGGTTTTGCTCCTTTGAAGATTATTTTCCCCTTCCCCCGTTCAGTAGTAATAATGCAGTTCTCCTCTGGTGAGAGGGTGTTCGTGGAGCACCGGAGAAAGCAGCATACCTTAGAGCATTTTATGGGTTTGGAAAATAGGCTGACTGGCTTCTTCCTAGTACTGTAACTTTGAGGCTACAGTAAACTGTACTAAGCTCTGCTTTGCATCCTTTCATGCTTTGTTTGCGTGAATACCAGTGCTCCGTTCTAGGCACTGTTGCCAGCAATTTTATGTATGCCAATATAAATACCAGCTTGAGCTTGGACTCTTCTCCAAGCACCTGGGAAAGTGCACTGAGCTGAGACAACACCAACCTGCCCCATCCCCCATGTAGATGCTGAACTGTATTATTTTCCTATTTGTTTTTTAAAATTTAGATCTGCATCTTGAATTCTTCTGCTAGGAAAGACTCCAGCCTGTAGTGTGCATTGCAGCATACATCTGGTTAGTAGGTGCTGTCCAGTCATTAGAGGGTGACTTGGGAACCAAGGATTCCAAGATGGGAGTCGTGGTGAGGCAAGGGATGGCACCCCTTGCTGCATGTTAAGTGGTCTTTGATACCCAAGGAGTGACTATATGAGCTGCTACACAATTACTCCTTCTCTGACAGAGGCGTGTAGCATTTGTTGGAGTGCATCTTGACAGATCTGTGCTGGAGAACGGCTGCTTAATTTGCTGGGTTTGCACTAATGAAGTCTTGGAGATGGGCAGGTGGCCAACACCGGCCCGTCTGCATGGCCCGAGCACCTGTGTTTGCAACACTCGGTGGCAGACTCTGGCTAGAAAGATGCAAAACGGTTCCCTTGGCCAGAGGCAGCCTAGTTTTGACAAAAGCTTATTTTCAGTACAGCTATGACCTGCTCGTGGTGGTTATGTTGGCAGTCCAGCATCTTTCTAGAAGGGGATGTATCGAAGCACAATTAGCTTGTCATATGCCAACATAGTTTCCCTGGCCATCTGTAGACCAAACCAAGAGAAGTATGTGGAGGGACAGAGAGATAGTATTGTACTTGAGGATGTTCGTGCAGCACAGCTGTAACTCAGACCATAGCTGCCTCTGGTGCCAAGCAAAGTGCTCTTCATTCTTCTAGAACTAAGTGGTAAGTGTTTGGGTTGGGTAGATGGGTGTGGGGATATGAACTCTTAGGATTTGCTGTTGTCGTAGGCTTCCACAAATCAGTGTGTTTCACAGACAGTTCTTCTTCAGGTTTAAAAGTACAAGTCTGGTGTCTGAACTTACTTGGATTAACCTTTGTTTCTGTCTCTTTTTGCTTTGGGCTGCCGTCATTCTATGAATGTATCCATGAGAACAATTCTTAAAGCTCCTATTCCACAGCAAACCTGCCTCATTGTAACTTCTGGTAAAATGTTTTGTAGGAGGTGGAAGAGAGAATGAATCTAAGACTCCTTTTCCCAGGCTATTAATCCTGGAAAACAGTTGTTGAATCTTGAATACAAGGTTTAATCTGAATCTTATGAAAACTGTGTTCCCTGTACATGGATAAGGGCAAGTGAAGGTCAGTAGTTCTGGATGACAAACAGTTGTATTTTATTAGTCTGTCAGTTGTGTTGAGTGAGGGAGGAGAGTGCTGTATCTTAGTGCTGTTACCCAGAGAGACTGAAATTGTGTGAAGGATGGCTTACTGCAGAGACCTTCGGTTACTTGGGTTATTGCTGCAGGAGGACATCCTTGTAGCTTGAAAAGAACAGCTATGAACAACTAAATTTTTCCAGAGTTGGGAGTTTCAGTGGGAAAAAAAAAAAAAAAAAAACAAAAAACCACCACCAGCACTTCCTGTTCTGGATGAAGATCTAGCAAGAAAAATGTATGTGACTAACAGCTTTAGAGTGTAAATTGTGTATATACAAGTTATTCCTGAATCTCTGCAACTGGCTTTGTCATACATCGGTTGAAGTATGAAGATATTACCTACAAAAAGACTCCTACTTGAGGAAACCATGGTACAGGAGAAAAAGAATCATCCAGAAGAGAGATCCCTCATTTTTGGGAGGGGGAAGGGAGAGAATGTATTTTGTGTATACAGAAACTGGCTGAGTTTACATGATGCAGTGAATGGTTAAACCTGCCAACTAAATATGACATACTGTTACAATTGAAACAAACTTACATGATATTTTGTTAAATCTTGATGGTGCCCTGTGTCTAGTAAAAATCCCCCAAATTGTTTTATTCTCCCCCATGTTGTAATCCAGGGTCAGCTGCTATGCACAATGTCTGTGTTTTGTAAAGTGTTTGCTGACTTGGATGTTTCTTTTGAATCTGCAACTGCTTCCTGATTAATTTGGCTAAGACCACCCCTGGTCTCTTGAGTTAAGATTTAGTGAAAGGTATGCTGTATGCGGTTTACAGGTGCATTCTCAATGTTACAAGTTAAGTAGCAGGGGGAGCAAATTCTTTACAATAAGATGGTCCATTTTTAATCTATATCATTGCCCTTGTTGTACATCAGGAGCATGTTTTTGTTTTTCTCAAACTCTTTAGAAATACCGTTCAGAATAAACGTGCACTATTTGAGTTATGTCATTTACAACTTGTCATGTGCATTTTTTTACTGTACAGCTGTTTCCTTCTGAAATCAGGTATAGACTATTCCTCAGATGTTTCATAAACTGTGTAACTCAGAAGATTTCTAACATGAACTGTGTGTTGGGCTGCTGTGATGAATGCCAAGGGTGTCTGACAACTGAGCAGAGTGAGGTCTGTTTGTTTTCCCTGAAGTTGTAAGCCTTTCCTCAGAATCTTCTGTCTTGGGGTGGGTAGGAGGGAGGAGAGGAGGAGGAATTTTTCTGGAATATTTTTGCATTGATTAATGAGCAGTCTGGAAACAAACAGACCAGGTGTCGAGAACTCTGATTTCGGCTTTATAGGTTAAAAAGTTTAAAGTATTCAAATTAGCTGCTAGTAATTACAAATCTTGACCACAATCTTTGAAAACCTATGGTCCATACTTGTAAAAGTGACTGGTCTTAACATGTAGCACGTATTCTTCCATACTGACTTTTCTCAGAAAGGTATTTAAGTAAAACTCATCTCTCTTATCAATTCCAGTCTCTTCTTTAAAGCCATTTTTGTCTATAATTTCACTGTGCTCCTCTTCTGCTTTGAAGTGCTATTTATGAAGTGATGAAGTTGCACTCTTGCCCAGGTTCTGGAGGAAAAGAAGTGTTTCCCTAAATACTCTATAGTGTATTCTATTCACTTAAATAAGTTCCTCTGGAAGTTGCTTTATCAACAGATGGGGTTGCTGCATTCATTAGAATAATGTGCAAAAGCAAAGCTTGGGCTCTGAAACTTGTCTGTAGTCTTGAGTGGCTGCCTCCAGCTGTCTTCCCTGACCTCTGCTGGAGGGCCTGGAAGGCACAGCTGGAAGTGAACGGCTACCAGAAGTGCAACCTTCATCACTCCAGCCTCACCAGCAGCTGCAGAAGCTGAAAAACCTTTGCTGTACTTAAACTGCTGCGGTTGTTCTCCAAACCATTCAGCTTTTATTGTTTTGTGTTTCTTTCCTTCTCCTTCCTCATCCTGGTTGTCTCTCAGAACAACCTGTACAATACTAGGCAACTGGGTTATCCTTTAAGGGAAACTAGCAATTACTCCTGGTCATTTATGTTGCCCTTTCCCAAAGCTGTGCTGGTTCTACAGGCACTCCCTTTCCCCTCACTGCATTCAAAATGTGGGTATTTATAGGGTCTTTGTAATCACTCAAGGTGTGCTGTTAATTTCTTAGTTGTTACTGGTACAACTCCTCAAAGAACAGCTACCACGCCAGGATCTAGTGAGTGAATGGTCAGTCATTCACTTCGTGGGAAACACTGGGATTGTTATTTTTTCCCAGTATGTAAATCACCATATTTACCTGTGGTGTAAGTAGTTTGCTGTCACAGTGTACATTTACTTGACATTAGAAGGCTCACCTGCCATTCCTCATTCTTACTATGCTGAGTAGCCTCCAGCAATTTTGCACCTCACTACTTTATTTTTTAAAGTGTTGAGGAGTATAGGCCCCTGCACAAATCTTTGACTCCACTGCTGACCTCCCACTAGTGTGAAAACTGATCTTTCATTCTCTGCCCTGTGATTTCTATCTTTTAATCAGTTCTCTGTCCCTGTGAGGACATTATCCTCTGATCTTGCAGTATCTTAGATTACTTAAAAAAATCCCCATCCAAAAGTTCTTAGTTGAAGTCCTTTTGAGAATCTACCAAACCAATCTGTCAGGTGAGCATTGTGATCGGTTTCTGGCAGTATTACTTTCCTTTCCATAGGAGTTCTCTGAGTCTATTCAGCCCATCTAATCCAGATGCTTTGTAAGGGACAAATGCCTTGCCTTATGTTCTTTTCTCTTGCCCCTAAAGAGGCATCAATTCAAACAGATAATGGGAAGGTTACTTTATCCCTCTCTTTTCATTCTGCTTCCTTTCCTCCTCACCAGTGCTTTAACACTGTAAAAGCATTCAGCCTTGCTACCATTCTGCCTGAAGGCATTGTGGCACCACCAGCTGAAGCTCTCTAAACTGCTGAGTTGCCAGCTTTCTTTCACTCCCTTCAGTGTTCGTGACCCACAGTCCAAGAAACTCCTGCACTGGGAAAGATGCACTGACGTGTGTTCTGATTGCCTGTCAGCTGCTGTGTCACAGACTTAGGCCAGTATTGCTCACTGAATTATTGAACCCAAACCTGCACTACACCCAAGAATTAAAAAAAAAATGTTCAAAAAATTGCACTCAAGTTCTTGGTTAAGACTGTCTGAAATGAAGCTGCAAAACTTCTTCACTTGTCAAAAGAACAGCCAATTGTCAATTCAATGTGAACCTTTTCTTCCAAGTATTCATACAAAAGCTATTTGTTTTCTTTTAACCATCTTGCCATATAGTTGTAAATTTATATTCTCCAGGAGAAACAGGCTACTGATACCTAAGTTCCTGTTGCATGTGATTTCACCTGTGGACTTTTGCCTGCTGCTGGATTTTTGCCATGGTATTTCAGATATTTAACCCTGTACTGGTATTGACCATTTATGAACTCAAACACTCTATAGAGCACACACAGTGTCAGAAGGTAAACTTGGTTTTGCTGCTTTGGACGGGGGGGTGAAAATCTGTACCGAAAAAGCACACTACCCTTTAGAAGAGAAACCTCCCCCCTGAGTTTATATTGGAATAAATTGGTGCAGCAGTGGTATTTCAGATTCATTGCCTTCCAGTTTGGTGGTGTCATATCAGGACCAAAGATGATGAAAAGCAAAAAAGTGCATTTACATTCCTACTTTACACTTCCAAGCTGGTAACGTTAGAATTCCTCTGCAAAAAACAGCTCGGGCCTCAATTTTCTTCACAGCTCGCTTTCCACTTAATGTCAGCTGCAAGGGTATTTTGCAAGTGGCAGCTATTCAAAGTAAAATGGTTTGGGTTATTTAACATCTGATTGCTGCTATGACTCATTTCAGCAACACAAGAGTTCTTGGACACTGCTTCAGAAACTTTTCCCTGCTGTTACACTGCAGGAAGGCATGTGGGTACAAGATGCTTTCTCAGGGAAGCAGTTGGGGCTGGGAATGGGAAGCTGCCCTATTATGGATGGCAATTGGATTAGGTGTCAGCAGGAAGTAAATAGTGAGGTAGTGGGGAGTTGTTAATGATCCACAGTCCCTAATTTCGTGGAAAAAACAACACTTTTCCTAAGTTCTGATTTAACTCACGAAGAAGATGGATGGAGCACCTTCCTCCCCAGAGAACTAAGTGTGACCAAGTTAGGGAAAAATGTCTGTTGAAGAATCAGTCAAAGCACGGAACAGTCACAGGACGTGGTTGGGCTCCTCACGAACAGCTCCATGTGGCAAATCTTTAGCCAGGCTTTATCTTTGCTCTCCGTTCCTTTGCAGAAGGCCGATTGCCAGGGCAGCAGCTCAGCGCACAAGCGCTGTTTTGCACTGCTGAGGTCTCTCGTGTGCCCCGCTGCTGAGGGCGGCGAAGGGCAGCGCTCGGTGATTCCTAGCTGTCCCCGCTGCCCTGGCAGGACGGGGTTGTTTCATCTGACAGCAACACACAGAAAACAACTCGCGGTCCTTTCTCACACGCGGCCCTTCCCCATCACCGGTGCCGATGGTACCGCGCAGAACCGCCCCAACGCCACAGCCCTCCCCGTCCCAGCGCGGCCGCTGCCCCTTTAAGAGCTGCCGCCCGCCCCTGCTCGCGCCTCTTCCCGCTGCGCTCATTGGCCGCCCGGGACGCCGTTCGCCGCCAGTTCCTGTTTCGGCCACCTTACCTTGCTGACGCCAGTCTCAGCCTCCCTGCCCTCTGATTGGCCCGCGCCCCCAATGTTTGTGGCGGCGATTGGCCCGCGCCCGCCTCNTCGCCCCGCCCAGTTGGGGGCGAGCGACGCCCTCCGCTGCCCGGCCGTTGTTGATTGGCCGCGAGAGCTGGTCCGGCGAGCGGCGATTGGCTGCGGCGCGAGCAGCAGGGTGGGCTGCGCGGGCGGGCAGTGGCGCGGAGGCGGCGGCGGGGCA